>OZ025258.1:34209170-34567894 GCA_964019135.1 Arenicola marina
CCCGCGGAAAAGAAGAGAGTAAAAAACCTTACGGCGCAACGGCGCTGTTGCAAATGCCTGACGAACTGTCATTATTATTGGGCCGAAATCAATAAGCTCAACATGAGGAGATTAATAAAGAGCATTGTATTATCTTGCATCGCTTGATATCAATGAGTCATCGGTCATACACAAGTGACACGCGTCATTGTGTCGCATGGGCTTTGGCCGCAGACAGGCGGAATTGGCTGGAAGTTCTTGGGCCTGTGGGATTGTCCCATCCCGTCTCTATAGTCTAACCCACTGCCGCCAAGCTGCCGGCTACGCACAGCAGAGACCATGTGAGATACTGTACGACCTTCGCTCACAGCACGAGGACGAGGAATCCATTGCAATCGTACGACGCGAGACCGCGCGAGAACGTTCGTGAAAACGCAAATATACCAGGGCGATAATTAGGGAACGCTAGGCGGTCTGACAGTTTGTCTCAAGCAATCGACTTGTTGCCTTTGTGTGTATATCGCAAACCACTCTATATCGCCGGTGATGAAGATAATGCAGTATACTGGGCCATCTCTACTAGGAGTAACGGCCTAATGTATCGTTCGGGACTATTGATCAGTACTGAATAGTACGCTCAGGCGTCCTTACCCAAAATAGAAATAGATAGGTATTGGGGGAGAAAGCCGGCGCCTCTATCAACATCCAACATTGATCACCACTGAATAGTCCGCTTGAATTATCTACGGAATGTTCGTCAGCATGCTAAGCGCATAAAGACAATATTTGCACATTTCTTATTCACCAGTTGTAGGAGCTCCAATAGGGCGTCTACCTCCACTTCCTGCCATGGTGCACCCCGAGGTTTGGGGTGGGGCGGGGGGGGGGGGGGGGGGGCTGGGGACTACATTAGTAGAGGGGTGGGGGTTTGCCACCCAATCCAAAGAGGGCATATGGAGAACGAGAGAAAATTGCGCGATATTTGTGGTCATTGAGAGCGATATTGTTGGTTAAAAAAAGGCATCCAAAATAGATACCGACACCCACGGCCATGCATATGGAGGTTACTTAATTGCACACTTTTGATATCAACTGGAATATATAGCCAAGAGCTGCAATGTGGCATATCGAGAGAAATTGGGAGATTTCTGATCCGAGCATTGAGAGAAAAAGGGCGAACAAATGGGTCCTTTCAGCGGCACATATGTATATACCTAACTATATGTAGTGCCTCCCCCCCCCCCCCCCGCCCGCGGTTGGTGGACCGCCAGCGTCAAGAGGGTACCGACTCCGCGATGGAGGACCTGGACAGCTCAAGTCGAATCCCTTGTATGGCGGCCATGTCATCCGGGCCATATCAGTGCTGCCAGGGAGTCGACCCACTTTTGCTCATGTGTGCACAAGGGTGGCCTAAAATATCCACGTTTTTGCACATCCCATACCAGCGTCAGCCCAGCGCAGACCCGACATCACCCGGTCACATCCCATACCAGCGTCAGCCCAGCGCAGACCCGACACCACCCGGTCACATCCCATACCAGCGTCAGTCAAGCGCAGACCCGACACCACCCCGGTCACATCCCATACCAGCGTCAGCCCAGCGCAGACCCGACACCACCCGGTCACATCCCATACCAGCGTCAGCCCAGCGCAGACCCGACACCACCCGGTCACATCCCATACCAGCGTCAGTCCAGCGCAGACCCGACACCACCCGGTCACATCCCATACCAGCGTCAGCCCAGCGCAGACCCGACACCACCCGGTCACATCCCATACCAGCGTCAGCCCAGCGCAGACCCGACACCACCCGGTCACATCCCATACCAGCGTCAGCCCAGCGCAGACCCGACACCACCCGGTCACATCCATACCAGCGTCAGCCCAGCGCAGACCCGACACCACCCGGTCACATCCCATACCAGCGTCAGTCAAGCGCAGACCCGACACCACCCGGT
Organism: Arenicola marina; assembly: GCA_964019135.1. NCBI lineage: Eukaryota > Metazoa > Annelida > Polychaeta > Arenicolidae > Arenicola > Arenicola marina. The sequence continues at coordinate 34,211,108 of OZ025258.1, forward strand.
CACATCCCATACCAGCGACAGCCCAGCGCAGACCCGACACCACCCGGTCACATCCCATACCAGCGTCAGCCCAGCGCAGACCCGACACCACCCGGTCACATCCCATACCAGCGTCAGTCAAGCGCAGACCCGACACCACCCGGTCACATCCCATACCAGCGTCAGCCCAGCGCAGATCCGACACCACCCGGTCACATCCCATACCAGCGTCAGCCCAGCGCAGACCCGACACCACCCGGTCACATCCCATACCAGGGTCAGCCAAGCGCAGACCCGACACCACCCGGTCACATCCCATACCAGCGTCAGCCCAGCGCAGACCCGACACCACCCGGTCACATCCCATACCAGCGTCAGCCCAGCGCAGACCCGACACCACCCGGTCACATCCCATACCAGGGTCAGCCAAGCGCAGACCCGACACCACCCGGTCACATCCCATACCAGGGTCAGCCAAGCGCAGACCCGACACCACCCGGTCACATCCCATACCAGCGTCAGCCCAGCGCAGACCCGACACCACCCGGTCACATCCCATACCAGCGTCAGCCCAGCGCAGACCCGACACCACCCGGTCACATCCCATACCAGGGTCAGCCAAGCGCAGACCCGACACCACCCGGTCACATCCCATACCAGCGTCAGCCCAGCGCAGACCCGACACCACCCGGTCACATCCCATACCAGCGACAGCCCAGCGCAGACCCGACACCACCCGGTCACATCCCATACCAGCGTCAGTCCAGCGCAGACCCGACACCACCCGGTCACATCCCATACCAGCGTCAGCCCAGCGCAGACCCGACACCACCCGGTCACATCCCATACCAGCGTCAGCCCAGCGCAGACCCGACACCACCCGGTCACATCCCATACCAGCGACAGCCCAGCGCAGACCCGACACCACCCGGTCACATCCCATACCAGCGACAGCCCAGCGCAGACCCGACACCACCCGGTCACATCCCATACCAGCGTCAGCCCAGCGCAGACCCGACACCACCCGGTCACATCCCATACCAGCGACAGCCCAGCGCAGACCCGACACCACCCGGTCACATCCCATACCAGCGACAGCCCAGCGCAGACCCGACACCACCCGGTCACATCCCATACCAGCGTCAGCCCAGCGCAGACCCGACACCACCCGGTCACATCCCATACCAGCGTCAGCCCAGCGCAGACCCGACACCAACCGGTCACATCCCATACCAGCGTCAGCCCAGCGTAGACCCGACACCACCCGGTCACATCCCATACCAGCGACAGCCCAGCGCAGACCCGACACCATCCGGTCACATCCCATACCAGCGTCAGCCCAGCGCAGACCCGACACCACCCGGTCACATCCTATACCAGCGTCAGCCCAGCGCAGACCCGACACCACCCGGTCACATCCCATACCAGCGTCAGCCCAGCGCAGACCCGACACCACCCGGTCACATCCCATACCAGCGTCAGCCCAGCTCAGACCCGACACCACCCGGTCACATCCCATACCAGCGTCAGCCCAGCGCAGACCCGACACCACCCGGTCACATCCCATACCAGCGTCAGCCCAGCGCAGACCCGACACCACCCGGTCACATCCCATACCAGCGTCAGCCCAGCGCAGACCCGACACCACCCGGTCACATCCCATACCAGCGTCAGCCCAGCGCAGACCCGACACCACCCGGTCACATCCCATACCAGCGACAGCCCAGCGCAGACCCGACACCACCCGGTCACATCCCATACCAGCGTCAGCCCAGCGCAGACCCGACACCACCCGGTCACATCCCATACCAGCGTCAGCCCAGCGCAGACCCGACACCACCCGGTCACATCCCATACCAGCGTCAGCCCAGCGCAGACCCGACACCACCCGGTCACATCCCATACCAGCGACAGCCCAGCGCAGATCCGACACCACTCGGTCACATCCCATACCAGCGTCAGCCCAGCGCAGACCCGACACCACCCGGTCACATCCCATACCAGCGTCAGCCCAGCGCAGACCCGACACCACCCGGTCACATCCCATACCAGCGTCAGCCCAGCGCAGACCCGACACCACCCGGTCACATCCCATACCAGCGTCAGCCCAGCGCAGACCCGACACCACCCGGTCACATCCCATACCAGGGTCAGCCCAGCGTCAGCCCAGCGCAGACCCGACACCACCCGGTTGCGAGATACATGTTACATTGTGAGATACACGTTACATTGCGAGATACACGTTACATTGCGAGATACACGTTACATTGCGAGATACATGTTACATTGCGAGATACACGTTACATTGCGAGATACACGTTACATTGTGAGATACATGTTACATTGTAAGATGCACGTTACATTGCGAGATACATGTTACATTGTAAGATACACGTTACATTGCGAGATACACGTTACATTGTAAGATACATGTTACATTGTAAGATACACGTTACATTGCGAGATACACGTTACATTGCGAGATACATGTTACATTGTAAGATACACGTTACATTGCGAGATACATGTTACATTGTAAGATACACGTTACATTGCGAGATACATGTTACATTGTAAGATACACGTTACATTGCGAGATACACGTTACATTGTGAGATACACGTTGCATTGGGAGATACATGTTACATTGTGAGATAACCTTACAGTGTGAGATACACGTTACATTGTGAGATACACGTTGCATTGGGAGATACATGTTACATTGTGAGATACACGTTGCTTACGAATTGTCATTAAATAATGACGCCAGGCTGACTCTCCTGGACGAGGCAGCCAGCGAGAAGGATCTACACAGCGATGTAAGATGTGGAAATAAAACGAGATGCAACTACTGTTGCAGGTTCTAATTGTGCGACGAACGAGCTTGTCAAAACCTATTGTTCAGTTCAATTCACAATAGACTCAGAGATAGCTCTTCATCCGTCCAAACGCCACGTTCAGTCTCATTAACGCGATCACGTGATGCCACGAGTTTCGTCCAAGTGGCTTCCCCGATCTCCCTACGGTAGAGGGCGTCTTGTTTTTCCTCACCCTGCGCTAAATGGCGTCCGCTTCGTCCCGTCAAAACTGTCTCTTGCTCCGTGACGTGATCCCCAACCTCCCCGTGAAGTGATCCCCAACCTCCCCGTGAAGTGATCCCCAGCCTCCCCGTGAAGTGATCCCCAACCTCCCCGTAAAGTGATCCCCAGCCTCCCCGTGAAGTGATCCCCAGCCTCCCCGTGAAGTGATCCCCAACCTCCCCGAGAAGTGATCCCCAGCCTCCCTGTGAAGTGATCCCCAACCTCCCAGTGAAGTGATCCTCAGCCTCCCCGTGAAGTGATCCCCAGCCGCCCCGTGAAGCGATCCCCAACCTCCCAGTGACGTGATCCTCAGCCTCCCCGTGAAGTGATCCCCAGCCTCCCCGTGAAGTGATCCCCAACCTCCCCGTGAAGTGATCCCCAGCCTCCCCGTGAAGTGATCCCCAACCTCCCCGTGAAGTGATCCCCAACCTCCCCGTGAAGCGATCCCCAGCCTCCCCGTGAAGTGATCCCCAACCTCCCCGAGAAGTGATCCCCAGCCTCCCTGTGAAGTGATCCCCAACCTCCCAGTGAAGTGATCATCAGCCTCCCCGTGAAGTGATCCACAACGTCCCCGTGAAGTGATCCCCAACCTCCCCGTGAAGTGATCCCCAGCCCCGCCGTGAAGTGATCCCCAACCTCCCCGTGAAGTGATCCCCAGCCTCCCCGTGAAGTGATCCCCAGCCTCCCCGTGAGGTGATCCCCAAGCTCCCCGTGAAGTGATCCCCAGCCTCCCGTGAAGTGATCCCCAGCCTCCCCGTGAAGTGATCCCCAGCCTCCTCGTGAAGTGATCCCCAGCCTCCCCTTGAAGTGATCCCCAGCCTCCCCGTGAAGTGATCCCCAGCCTCCCCGTGAAGTGATCCCCAACCTCCCCGTGAAGTGATCCCCAGCCTCCCCGTGAAGTGATCCCCAGCCTCCCCGTGAAGTGATCCCCAGCCTCCCCGTGAAGTGATCCCCAACCTCCCCGTGAAGTGATCCCCAGCCTCCGCGTGAAGTGATCCCCAGCCTCCCCGTGAAGTGATCCCCAACCTCCCCGTGAAGTGATCCCCAGCCTCCCCGTGAAGTGATCCCCAGCCTCCCCGTGAGGTGATCCCCAGCCTCCCTGTGAAGTGATCCCCAGCCTCCCCGTGAAGTGATCCCCAGCCTCCCCGTGAAGTGATCCCCAACCTCCCCGTGAAGTGATCCCCAGCCTCCCTGTGAAGTGATCCCCAACCTCCCCGTGAAGTGATCCCCAGCCGCCCGTGAAGTGATCCCCAGCCTCCCCGTGAAGTGATCCCCAGCCTCCCCGTGAAGTGATCCCCAGCCTCCCCGTGAAGTGATCCCCAGCCTCCCCGTGAAGTGATCCCCAACCTCCCAGTGAAGTGATCCTCAGCCTCCCCGTGAAGTGATCCCCAGCCGCCCCGTGAAGCGATCCCCAGCCTCCCCGTGAAGTGATCCCCAGCCTCCCCGTGAGGTGATCCCCAGCCTCCCCGTGAGGTGATCCCCAACCTCCCCGTGAAGTGATCCCCAGCCTCCCCGTGAGGTGATCCCCAGCCTCCCCGTGAAGTGATCCCCAACCTCCCCGTGAAGTGATCCCCAGCCTCCCCGTGAAGTGATCCCCAACCTCCCCGTGAAGTGATCCCCAGCCTCCCCGTGAAGTGATCCCCAACCTCCCCGTGAAGTGATCCCCAGCCTCCCCGTGAAGTGATCCCCAGCCTCCCCGTGAAGTGATCCCCAACCTCCCCGTGAAGTGATCCCCAGCTTCCCCGTGAAGTGATCCCCAACCTCCCCGTGAAGTGATCCCCAGCCTCCCCGTGAAGTGATCCCCAGCCTCCCCGTGAAGTGATCCCCAACCTCCCCGTGAAGTGATCCCCAACCTCCTCGTGAAGTGATCCCCAGCCTCCCCGTGAAGTGATCCCCAGCCTCCCCGTGAAGTGATCCCCAACCTCCCCGTGAAGTGATCCCCAGCTTCCCCGTGAAGTGATCCCCAACCTCCCCGTGAAGTGATCCCCAGCCTCCCCGTGAAGTGATCTCCAACCTCCTCGTGAAGTGATCCCCAGCCTCCCCGTGAAGTGATCCCCAACCTCCCCGTGAAGTGATCCCCAACCTCCCCGTGAAGTGATCCCCAGCTTCCCCGTGAAGTGATCCCCAACCTCCCCGTGAAGTGATCCCCAGCCTCCCTGTGAAGTGATCCCCAACCTCCCCGTGAAGTGATCCCCAGCCTCCCCGTGAAGTGATCCCCAACCTCCCCGTGAAGTGATCCCCAGCCTCCCCGTGAAGTGATCCCCAACCTCCCCGTGAAGTGATCCCCAGCCTCCCCGTGAAGTGATCCCCAGCCTCCCCGTGAAGTGATCCCCAACCTCCCCGTGAAGTGATCCCCAGCTTCCCCGTGAAGTGATCCCCAACCTCCCCGTGAAGTGATCCCCAACCTCCCCGTGAAGTGATCCCCAGCCTCCCCGTGAAGTGATCCCCAACCTCCCCGTGAAGTGATCCCCAGCCTCCCCGTGAAGTGATCCCCAGCCTCCCGGTGAAGTGATCCCCAACCTCCCCGTGAAGTGATCCCCAGCTTCCCCGTGAAGTGATCCCCAACCTCCCCGTGAAGTGATCCCCAGCCTCCCCGTGAAGTGATCCCCAGCCTCCCCGTGAAGTGATCCCCAACCTCCCCGTGAAGTGATCCCCAACCTCCCCGTGAAGTGATCCCCAGCCTCCCCGTGAAGTGATCCCCAGCCTCCCCGTGAAGTGATCCCCAACCTCCCCGTGAAGTGATCCCCAGCTTCCCCGTGAAGTGATCCCCAACCTCCCCGTGAAGTGATCCCCAGCCTCCCCGTGAAGTGATCTCCAACCTCCTCGTGAAGTGATCCCCAGCCTCCCCGTGAAGTGATCCCCAGCCTCCCCGTGAAGTGATCCCCAACCTCCCCGTGAAGTGATCCCCAGCTTCCCCGTGAAGTGATCCCCAACCTCCCCGTGAAGTGATCCCCAGCCTCCCTGTGAAGTGATCCCCAACCTCCCCGTGAAGTGATCCTCAGCTTCCTCGTGAAGTGATCCCCAGCCGCCCCGTGAAGCGATCCCCAGCCTCCCCGTGAAGTGATCCCCAGCCTCCCCGTGAAGTGATCCCCAACCTCCCCGTGAAGTGATCCCCAACGTCCCCGTGAAGTGATCCCCAACCTCCCCGTGAAGTGATCCCCAGCCCCGCCGTGAAGTGATCCCCAACCTCCCCGTGAAGTGATCCCCAGCCTCCCCGTGAAGTGATCCCCAGCCTCCCCGTGAGGTGATCCCCAACCTCCCCGTGAAGTGATCCCCAGCCTCCCGTGAAGTGATCCCCAGCCTCCCCGTGAAGTGATCCCCAGCCTCCTCGTGAAGTGATCCCCAGCCTCCCCGTGAAGTGATCCCCAGCCTCCCCGTGAAGTGATCCCCAGCCTCCCCGCGAAGTGATCCCCAACCTCCCCGTGAAGTGATCCCCAGCCTCCCCGTGAAGTGATCCCCAGCCTCCCCGTGAAGTGATCCCCAGCCTCCCCGTGAAGTGATCCCCAACCTCCCCGTGAAGTGATCCCCAGCCTCCGCGTGAAGTGATCCCCAGCCTCCCCGTGAAGTGATCCCGAACCTCCCCGTGAAGTGATCCCCAGCCTCCCCGTGAAGTGATCCCCAGCCTCCCCGTGAAGTGATCCCCAACCTCCCCGTGAAGTGATCCCCAACCTCCCCGTGAAGTGATCCCCAGCCTCCCCGTGAAGTGATCCCCAGCCTCCCCGTGAGGTGATCCCCAGCCTCCCTGTGAAGTGATCCCCAGCCTCCCCGTGAAGTGATCCCCAGCCTCCCCGTGAAGTGATCCCCAACCTCCCTGTGAAGTGATCCCCAGCCTCCCTGTGAAGTGATCCCCAACCTCCCCGTGAAGTGATCCCCAGCCTCCCGTGAAGTGATCCCCAGCCTCCCCGTGAAGTGATCCCCAGCCTCCCCGTAAAGTGATCCCCAGCCTCCCCGTGAAGTGATCCCCAGCCTCCCCGTGAAGTGATCCCCAACCTCCCAGTGAAGTGATCCTCAGCCTCCCCGTGAAGTGATCCCCAGCCGCCCCGTGAAGCGATCCCCAGCCTCCCCGTGAAGTGATCCCCAGCCTCCCCGTGAGGTGATCCCCAGCCTCCCCGTGAGGTGATCCCCAACCTCCCCGTGAAGTGATCCCCAGCCTCCCCGTGAGGTGATCCCCAGCCTCCCCGTGAAGTGATCCCCAACCTCCCCGTGAAGTGATCCCCAGCCTCCCCGTGAAGTGATCCCCAGCCTCCCCGTGAAGTGATCCCCAGCCTCCCCGTGAAGTGATCCCCAACCTCCCCGTGAAGTGATCCCCAGCCTCCCCGTGAAGTGATCCCCAGCCTCCCCGTGAAGTGATCCCCAACCTCCCCGTGAAGTGATCCCCAGCTTCCCCGTGAAGTGATCCCCAACCTCCCCGTGAAGTGATCCCCAGCCTCCCCGTGAAGTGATCCCCAGCCTCCCCGTGAAGTGATCCCCAACCTCCCCGTGAAGTGATCCCCAGCCTCCCCGTGAAGTGATCCCCAACCTCCCCGTGAAGTGATCCCCAACCTCCCCGTGAAGTGATCCCCAGCCTCCCCGTGAAGTGATCCCCAGCCTCCCCGTGAAGTGATCCCCAACCTCCCCGTGAAGTGATCCCCAGCTTCCCCGTGAAGTGATCCCCAACCTCCCCGTGAAGTGATCCCCAGCCTACCCGTGAAGTGATCTCCAACCTCCTCGTGAAGTGATCCCCAGCCTCCCCGTGAAGTGATCCCCAGCCTCCCCGTGAAGTGATCCCCAGCCTCCCCGTGAAGTGATCCCCAGCCTCCCCGTGAAGTGATCCCCAGCCTCCCCGTGAAGTGATCCCCAGCCTCCCCGTGAAGTGATCCCCAGCCTCCCCGTGAAGTGATCCCCAACCTCCCCGTGAAGTGATCCCCAGCCTCCCCGTGAAGTGATCCCCAACCTCCCCGTAAAGTGATCCCCAGCTTCCCCGTGAAGTGATCCCCAACCTCCCCGTGAAGTGTTCCCCAGCCTCCCCGTGAAGTGATCTCCAACCTCCTCGTGAAGTGATCCCCAGCCTCCCCGTGAAGTGATCCCCAGCCTCCCCGTGAAGTGATCCCCAGCCTCCCCGGGAAGTGATCCCCAGCCTCCCCGTGAAGCGATCCCCAGCCTCCCCGTGAAGTGATCCCCAGCCTCCCCGTAAAATGATCCCCAGCCTCCCCGTGAAGTGATCCCCAGCCTCCCCGTGAAGTGATCCCCAGCCTCCCCGTGAAGTGATCCCCAACCTCCCCGTGAAGTGATCCCCAGCCTCCCCGTGAAGTGATCCCCAACCTCCCCGTGAAGTGATCCCCAGCCTCCCCGTGAAGTGATCCCCAACCTCCCCGTGAAGTGATCCCCAGCTTCCCCGTGAAGTGATCCCCAACCTCCCCGTGAAGTGATCCCCAGCCTCCCCGTGAAGTGATCTCCAACCTCCTCGTGAAGTGATCCCCAGCCTCCCCGTGAAGTGATCCCCAGCCTCCCCGTGAAGTGATCCCCAGCCTCCCCGTGAAGTGATCCCCAGCCTCCCCATGAAGCGATCCCCAGCCTCCCCGTGAAGTGATCCCCAGCCTCCCCGTGAAGTGATCCCCAGCCTCTCCGTGAAGTGATCCCCAACCTCTCCGTGAAGTGATCCCCAGCCTCCCCGTGAAGTGATCCCCAGCCTCCCCGTGAAGTGATCCCCAACCTCCCCGTGAAGTAATCCCCAGCCTCCCCGTGAAGTGATCCCCAGCCTCCCCGTGAAGTGATCCCCAGCCTCCCCGTGAAGTGATCCCCAGCCTCCCCGTGAAGTGATCCCCAGCCTCCCCGTGAAGTGATCCCCAGGATCCCCGTGAAGTGATCCCCAGCCTCCCCGTGAAGTGATCCCCAGCCTCCCCGTGAAGTGATCCCCAGCCTCCCCGTGAAGTGATCCCCAACCTCCCCGTGAAGTGATCCCCAGCCTCCCCGTGAAGTGATCCCCAGCCTCCCCGTGAAGTGATCCCGAACCTCCCGGTGAAGTGATCCCCAGCCTCCCCGTGAAGTGATCCCCAGCCTCCCCGTGAAGTGATCCCCAGCCTCCCCGTGAAGTGATCCCCAGCCTCCCCGTGAAGTGATCCCCAACCTCTCCGTGAAGTGATCCCCAGCCTCCCCGTGAAGTTATCCCCAACCTCCCCGTGAAGTGATCCCCAACCTCCCCGTGAAGTGATCCCCAGCCTCCCCGTGAAGTGATCTCCAGCCTCCCCGTGAAGTGATCCCCAGCCTCCCCGTGAAGTGATCCCCAACCTCCCCGTGAAGTGATCCCCAACCTCCCCGTGAAGTGATCCCCAACCTCCCCGTGAAGCGATCCCCAGCCTCCCCGTGAAGTGATCCCCAACCTCCCCGTGAAGTGATCCCCAGCCTCCCTGTGAAGTGATCCCCAACCTCCCCGTGAAGTGATCCTCAGCTTCCTAGTGAAGTGATCCCCAGCCGCCCCGTGAAGCGATCCCCAGCCTCCCCGTGAAGTGATCCCCAGCCTCCCCGTGAAGTGATCCCCAACCTCCCCGTGAAGTGATCCCCAGCCTCCCCGTGAAGTGATCCCCAGCCTCCCCGTGAAGTGATCCCCAGCCTCCCCGTGAAGTGATCCCCAGCCTCCCCGTGAAGTGATCCCCAGCCTCCCCGTGAAGTGATCCCCAACCTCCCCGTGAAGTGATCCCCAACCTCCCCGTGAAGTGATCCCCAGCCTCCCCGTGAAGTGATCCCCAGCCTCCCCGTGAAGTGATCCCCAGCCTCCCCGTGAAGTGATCCCCAGCCTCCCCGTGAAGTGATCCCCAGCCTCCCCGTGAAGTGATCCCCAACCTCCCCGTGAAGTGATCCCCAGCCTCCCCGTGAAGTGATCCCCAGCCTCCCCGTGAAGTGATCCCCAGCCTCCCCGTGAAGTGATCCCCAACCTCCCCGTGAAGTGATCCCAAACCTCTCCGTGAAGTGATCCCCAGCCTCCCCGTGAAGTGATCCCCAGCCTCCCCGTGAAGTGATCCCGAACCTCCCCGGGAAGAGATCCCCAGCCTCCCCGTGAAGTGATCCCCAGCCTCCCCGTGAAGTGATCCCCAACCTCCCCGTCAAATGATCCCCAGCCTCCCCGTGAAGTGATCCCCAACCTCCTCGTGAAGTGATCCTCAGCCTCCCCGTGAAGTGATCCCCAGCCTCCCCGTGAAGTGATCCCCAGCCTCTCCGTAAAGTGATCCCCAACCTCCCCGTGAATTGATCCCCAACCTCCCCGTGAAGTGATCCCCAACCTCCCCGTGAAGTGATCCCCAGCCTCCCCGTGAAGTGATCCCCAGCCTCCCCGTGAAGTGATCTCCAGCCTCCCCGTGAAGTGATCCCCAACCTCCCCGTGAAGTGATCCCCAGCCTCCCCGTGAAGTGATCCCCAACCTCCCCGTGAAGTGATCCCCAGCCTCCCCGTGAAGTGATCCCCAACCTCCCCGTGAAGTGATCCCCAACCTCCCCGTGAAGTGATCCCCAGCCTCCCCGTGAAGTGATCCCCAACCTCCCCGTGAAGTGATCCCCAGCCTCCCCGTGAAGCCACTTGTTGGTGACTTCCTGATAAACTATCAATTCCTCTACATAATGAAACACTTTATGCCAATGTGACTGGCCAGGAGAGGCTTCATACCGCGAGCCTTAATACATCATCAACACAAATATACGTCCACAGAGACTGGACCATGAATTATTCCTGTATAGTCAGGACGTTTTAACATCATGTTACCATGCATTTTTATTATATTATCATGTACGTTTTTATTCTATATCATAATATTATATCATATTATATATGATATTATATTATATTTGTATTATATTACATTATATTATACTATATTATATTTTATGACATTATACTTACACGGTGGACGTGTCTATGTTCTATCGGTAACCCTCATTGGTGACGTCATATAACCTACAGGTTAACAACACCTCCTACGCAAGCCAAGCCAGCAAGCACTCGGCCTGATCTCCATGAAGAGACAGAGAACGGGGGGCAGGGGAGAAACGAGCGGGGCAGTGGGAAGGGATAGAGTTGGAAAGAAAGGGGGAGAGAGGAAGAGAGGAGCAGGGGAGAGAGGAGTGGGAGACATGGAGCGAGAGAGGGGTGAAGAGAAAGAGATAGGACAGGGAGGCAAATGAGAAGAGGGGAGATAATGAGAGGGTGGAAGAGAAAGAAAGAATGGAAGAGAATGAGAGGGTGGAAGAGAATGAGAGAGTGGGTGAGAAAGAAAGGGTGTTAGAGAATGAGAGAGAGGGGAGCGAAAAAGAGTGGAAGAGAAAGAGCAAGTGGAAGGGGGAGAGAGAGTGGAAGAGAAAGAGAGAGTAAACGAGAAAGAGAGAGTAGAAGAGAAAGAGAGAGTGGAAGAGAAAGAGAGAGTGGAAGAGAAAGAGAATGAAAGAGAAAGAGAGAGGGGGTGTGGCACAGAGAAAAGAGTCTCAGAGGGGAAGAGACATATCGATGTGAACAAGAGAGAGTGGAGGGAAGGAGGATGAGAAAGGAGATAAAGAGGGAAAAGGGAGAGAGGGAACGATAGGGGAGGAGACAGATGGAGGGGAGGAAAGGGGGAGTGAGACAGAGAGAACGAGAGAGAAGAGGAGGGAGAAGGAGACACCGATACAGAGAGAGAGAAAGAGGGAAGGGGAGGGAGAGAAAGGGGGAAGGGGAGTGAGAGAGAGGAAGGGAGACTCCGTGACGGAAATCCCACAGCGAACAATACCAGACACGTGACTGGACGAAATTGGGAGGATAAAAGGACTGGTTGGCCGGTGAAGTGGGCGGCTAGGGGGCACCATTGGAAGCTGTAACACATGAGTCCTGGGGGGACGTGAGGGTTTTGTGAGGGTGTGGCGACTGTAATCACCAACCAGCAGTCTCCCATTGCCACCGCCTACTGCCAAACACACATGGCCAACAGCCACTGTTGAAGACCAATGGCTGGCGGTGTGTATTGAACTGCTGCCCCCGCTCGCAGACACTGTTTGGCCGTGCCACCTCCCTGAGGCGGGGGCGAACCGACCCGATGGATAGCAGGCGAGATGGCACCCAGACGAATCATGATGAATCCCCGGCCTCCATCTCTTCAACACTCAAACACAATATTACAAAAAGAAATGTATTTATTTTTATTTGTGACAAGACGATTACGATCCATGGTACTCAGACGGCCATTCCCATAAGACGCAATTCATGTTTCAACTTCTTTGTAAGACAAAAACAAGAGAGAAAGAACATGGCGTCGTAAGCGATGCATATGATGGCAACGAGATTTGAGACCGCATTACGAGAAAACAGACAAAACGGGCCTTTCTTCGATGATCGCGCCAACCAACCATTGTGTCAGCATAACTCACGTATTACTCACACCTTCCATTTTGCAACAATAATCCATTTCATGGGCTCTAACATGGACGCTAATACGATAAATAGACTTAATTGCACCCCCGCGTTCGATAACAAACATGACAGTCAGGTTTTGCACAGTCACGTAAGAGACCTCAAGTGTGGGTAAGTCAAGCTAGAACTTAACCTCCTGCATGAGGTGTACGTTTGACCATTCTTCGAGCGTAGGTATATTTTTACTCGAGCACATAAAAAAGCCTGAAGTGGGTTCTCAGCAGCAGTCGCAGCGCCTGTATTCCCTTCACACCCACTCAGACAGACGTCACCAGCCAGGTCTGTCCATTCATAATTCATTTTTCACCGTTCGTCTGGTACACCTCCCGGATGTGCTGTCAATATATCGATGGCTGTTACCGTATCTTCACCCCACTAAAAAAAAGCCGCGTCTTTTTTGGGGGCCGCGGTGGGGGGCCGTGATTCGCAGCTCGAGATATTGGATCAGAGAGTCACAGGCGTGACAGCCACGTTCCAGCCGTGTTATTTCTGTCCGGGGAGTTTTTGCGGTGCCTTCACCGAGCATAGCACCAGCATCTATAGGCGGGTGACCCGTTTTTGTCATCTTCCAAATTTCCATTTACACCTTCAGACCGACCCCGCCCTCCTCCCCACCCAGACGTCCCCGGTCGCCAGGTTATGACGGCTATACGGCATATCACCCAGCTCGGTTGCCGGTGGGAGGGTCTTTCTACCTCCCTTTCTCTCATATTTTTGTTTACAGCGCTGCCCTGCGGCTAATCGCTGAACTGTCGGCCTGCTGTACCTGTCGCAACTAGCAGCTGTCCGTGTCCATGACAACTAGGAGCTACCCGAACCTCCCGCCCCAAGCACAACCAGTAGTTACTTCTATCAGTACGAGCAACTACCTCTTTCAGTAACATTAGCTACCTCTACTTATCAGTACCAGTAGCTACTTCTATCAGTACCAGTAGCTACCTCTACCTATCAGTACCAGTATGAACAGAACTTTATTATTTCACTTCAAGGCCTCAGGCCCATAGTACACAAAAATGTCAAATTTAAGCCGGTCTTATAATTCAAACTGCGGTAATACTGTTATGATACATATCATGACGTTTGAAGGCATAGCAAACAAATGCTGCTAATCTCTGTTGCACATCGCTGTTTTTGGTGGACATTAAGTTTCTGAAAGCAACCTGACCATCTATTTTAAAACAATGTAGAAATCGTAGTCGGATGTCGTCGTAAAGAGGACACGAGTTAACAAAGTGCGATTCATCCTCGATAATTTCTTTCCAGTTTGAGAGACAAAATTTACATAATCTATTTTCTCGCACAACTAGTCCGCGTAGTTTTTCAACAGCCAAATGATGGGTGGAACATCGTAGCTTAGTTAATGCAGTTCGGTGTTTCGCGACGCGTACAGACGATAAATATAGTTCTGGTTTCAGCAAAGATTTATAAGTACAATACAAAGATAACGTTGACGTGCTCGTTAACACGGCGTTCCATTCTCGAATAGTAATGTCGGCTACCCTTTGCTTAAATTCGGAAACAAATAATTCTGGGTTTCCTACTCCTTGGCATACCCAAACATGTCCAAATCTATATTTAAATAATAATTCCTTGATATGATACGCCCAAGTTTTTTTCTCATTATTACAAAGCTGGAACAGGCGGTAGTAGCAACTATGATTATATCGATGTTCATCAGTCTGAACCAATCGAAGCCAAAACTTGATACATCTTGTCATGTAGAGAACACTGGTTTTTGCCCACATTCACCTAAACCTGCACAATGCGGTGCGTTCTTCGGAACATTTAACACAATCTTTAACACTTTTGCCTGAAATTGTTCAATTTCGGTTCTATACATATATCCCCAAAGTTCACATCCGTATAACAGAGTTGGTGCCACCGACTTGTTAAATATATCTAGGCATATTGGTATATCACCGCATTTTGATCTGAGGGATTTAAGCATAATTATGCCCTTGGATGCTTGCTGAACAAGTGATTTTAAAGGGCGGATCCATTTTAGTGTTGATGATATAACTAATCCTAAATATTTATAATATGATACAGTTTCAATATGTTGTCTATTGATAAACCATTTCTAATTTTTTCGTAGGTGACCGCCTCTGCGAAAAACAACAACTTTTCGAGAGATTTATATGCAGAGAGTAGTCTTTACAAAATGTGGCTAATTCATCAAGTAGCTACCTCTACCTATCAGTACCAGTAGCTACCTCTACCTATCACTACCAGTAGCTACCTCTACCTATCAGTACCAGTAGCTATCTCTACCTATCTCTACCAGTAGCTACCTCTACCTATCACTACCAGTAGCTACCTCTACCTATCACTACCAGTAGCTACCTCTACCTATCAGTACCAGTAGCTACCTCTACCTATCAGTACCAGTAGCTACTTGTACCTATCAGTGCCAGTAGCTAACCCCCTTCCTCCCACTAAGTGTACTTTGCGTACGCTCTCGCTGAACTACACTCTACATTTCTGTAGCGGACCATTCGTCTGGAACACCGAGTACGCCTCACGTCTGGCCATCGAATTACCCCTCACATATCGCCTTAAATGAATAACATTCGCTACTTTTTTTCATTCCAGTTGCTGCACCTAGCACCATGGCCTATGGATAAGGGGCCCTCGTCGTGGGGTATGCTTGGCGGGTTCGGCGTGGTCTCGGCCGGTAACTCAATGAGTCCTCCCCGCGTCACTTCGCCCCGCCGGTGGATGTCTCGGCGAGGGGTGGGAGGGTGGGGTGGTGTGTGCGAGGGGGGGGGGGGCGTGTGGAGGGCGGCCCGAGGTCATCTGTGAGGACGAATAAGGTGAGCCCCCGTGTAGCCAAAGTGAATGTATTAGTCGTGGCAACTGACAAATGGCAACACCCATAAGAGGAAAGGCATGGGGGTGGGGGGGATAGAGCGGGTGGAGGAGCGGGGGGGGGGGTGAAAGTTGGAGCGGTGAGCATCCATAAGAGAAAGGGAGGGGGCGTATGGTGGGGGCGAGCGATGGGGCAGGATGGACAACTGCGGAGATGAGTGAGGGCTTTGGTTGGAGGATGGGTGGGTGGATGGAAGAGGAGGGGTGGGTACTGGGGTAGGGTGGGGATCAGGGAGTGGGGTCACCATGTTGGTTTGAATTGACCTTGACCAAGAACCCAATCCATTTGTAGGATCTGTGACCCCTCCAGCTTGACATGCTGGGGCAGCAGTGGCAGCCACCAGCTCCACATATAAACGTGGGCATCCATCCCTACGCCCTACGCCCACATTAAACCCCCTTGCCCCCGCCCTCTCCCCCCCCCCCCCCTCCCCAACCAAACCACCATGTCCCTACATTTCCTTTATACACCCTATGACCAGCAACTTATTCTTGGTAAGTGAGCACGGCTTAAAATTGCAACCCCCACCCAAAGTGAACGCAATATGTCTCAGTCAAACAACACTACACCCCCCAATCCCAAATCCCTCGCCGCTCCCCTCACCCACACACCCGCCCATCGTCCCACACCCCACGCCGCACCCCTAGCGGTTCCACCCCAATGCGACCATGTGATATCGCCGTAAGTCAAAAGCGCTCCCCCGGCCTAGCCGCACGGCATGTCGCGGCATTCATCCGATAACCCGGGTTTTGTCTGTCCATGAAGAGCGCCCGCCCGCTCAGCATGCGGCAGCACGGCCTCCGGTCACCCGGGGGTGCGCCCCGGTGCCGCCGCCCATAGACCGGCCGTTTAAGCTGACCCCGGGGACCCCGCGGCCGTTGTAAACGAGGAATTGCCTCCAAGAAGAATAGAATAGAATAGAAAAATGTATATCAGCAATAGTATTGTTATTCAACATGGTCTGACTATGTATTATAGGACCATATCGCCTACGCAATCCTAGGCCGGGGCGTTGATGCTATTAACCGCGCCGTTTGCCAGCTCTAGTCGGAGCTCTGGGGTCTTTTTATGCGCTCTCTAAATGCGGCAAATGTTATCCTATGTCGATGAGCTGTGGGTACCGTGCCTTCCCTTACCCGATGCCGTGTGGAACCCCATCTGTATCAACTCCTTACATGGCTATAGATGGGCGACGTCTTGACGGTGTCAGTGCAGTATTGATGTCGATGTATGCAATGATAGGAATGTATTTATTTCTGAACGTCAGACTCACACAAGAAAAGGTCACACTTTGTCAAAGGAGAGGCACCAGGTTTGACGCAATGCCCTGCTATGTACTGTGCACAGTAAATGTATTCTTGTACACCTAAACACTTCCATTCCACACAGTGAAACATTTTCTGTGTATGTACATGACTAACTTTACTTTTAACACAGCAAACATACGATCGCAAAGATAGTAAGCTGTCGGTGTGTCCACACCATGTGTAGATAAATAATACTTCAGTTGTGAAGGACCAATCGTTTCTATGATATGTACCCAAGAAGTTAGCACCCGGATGAATGTAATGGGATAAACCATGAGAGTGAACCACTATGTTAAACTGACGATGGCAATGACCCTGTAGGCCAGTACACATGCACCAGGCTCGATAATGCTTTCTTCTCGAGTGCCTGAAATCTCCATAGTTATAGCCAGCAACGAAACAGATATCTAAATATATATATACGATAATACAATTATCCCGAGATTTTGCGTCCTTCCGGCTGCAGACCACCCGCAGGCGACCGGGACATCTTGCCACCGATGCAATACTGACCAGAGCCTTACTGACTCAACCCTCCTAGCTACCCCCTGCGGTGCCGCCCCCTTGTGGCCAATTCAAGGTCATTATCATAAATTTACCCCCCCCCTCCCCTCCCTGGCGTAGGGGTGTGGGTGTAGGGGAGGGGGGTGCCGACATGTCCTCCTGGTGGGCACAACCATTACTCTCCGTCTTGGCGCTGTCGTAAATAGCCCCTCTATCGGCGGCAGGGGCGATACGGAATTCCGGACGGGGTACAAAAGGGGGTTGGGGTACAAAAAGGGGGTGGGGTACAAAAAGGGGGTGGGTACAAAAAGAGGGGGTGAGGAGGGAGGCAGTGGGGGCGGGGTCAGGGCATTCGGGGTTAGGGTTAGGTAGGTAGGAGGGGTGGGGGAGAGGATGCAGCAGCGGTAGGGTGATGGAGGGGGCAGTGGGGTGAGCAGGCATGGAGGGGTGGGGGTCAGCGGACTGGGGGTTAGGGTTAGGTGAGAGGGGTTAGCAGGTTTGGGGGTTAGAATTAGGTAAGTGGGAGGGAGGGGTGGCGTGAAAGAAGGGTACAGCAGCGGGAGGTTGATGGAGGGTTGGGGTGGGGTGGGGGGGCGTGATGGGGCGGCTACAACACCGTAATACGGGTACCCAGCACCAGGCCCGTAGCCTTGCACACCGTATGTGGGCCCGCCGAGGGAGGGATACGGCTGATAGGGCGGCCGGCACCGGGAGCCTCGTTAGTTATATCCCTGACCCCAGGCCGTCGCCGTCACGGGCAGATAGCAGCCCCGCCTTCTCTTCCCATGGCTGATAGCATATGCGCAATAATTTTTCCTCATCGGGCAATATTATAACCCACACAGATATACATGTCCCCGTAATGCAGGACAGATCGTCATAATTTAATGAATGTTACTAGGATACACGCGTAATTAAGTCCTGGATGATTATTGTACTTTAGCGTATATGATGTGACAAATGTATTACAGAATGCTGAATAGAGGATCTGTTATGCTAGAACATATTCAATTCTGATTCAAAACAAGTCAATAAAACAGTAAAATACTGTTCTGCGAAAAATGTTAGCTATGCTGGATATTAAAATACTGAAGCTAGAGGAATCACTGTATTAGAATGTTGTTCCGCGAGGTAAACGAATGTGACACATATATAAACCAAGGTTTAGTTATGTATGAAGTGAAAATCCTGGATGATTATTGTACTTTAGCGTATATGATGTGACAAATGTATTACAGAATGCTTGTAGAGGATCTGTTAGCTATGTTCGATGTTAAAATACTGAAGCTAGAGGAATCACTGTATCAGAATGTTGTTCCACGAGGTAAACGAATGTGACACATATATAAACCAAGGTTTAGTTATGTATGAAGTGAATATCCTGGATGATTATTGTACTTTAGCGTATATGATGTGACAAATGTATTACAGAATGCTGAATAGAGGATCTGTTATGCTAGAACGTATTCAATTCTGATTCAAAACAAGTCAATAAAACAGTTAAATACTGTTCTGCGAAAAAATGTTAGCTATGCCGGATATTAAAATACTGAAGCTAGAGGAATCACTGTATCAGAATGTTGTTCCGCGAGGTAAACGAATGTGACACACATACAGACCAAGGTTTAGCTATGTATGACGTGCTGATAGATAGCGACTACTGTGGCACCGATTTCTAACACTTTCTTATTATTGTTACATCTCTCTGAGCATGTAACAATTTTTCATTGCCGTAAACCCGAACTAAAATGTGTCCTGAACTTGTAACTGTATTCGTGTTTCCAAAACATCTGACGACATTGGGTCCTGTTTCTAGAGAACACATTGTAATCCCATGGTTTAAATTGGTTTTCTAAGCTGATAAATTGCTTTGTGTTTTCAAAGCCTGTAAACACATTGCCTTGACGATTATAGATAATTGCATCATTTCGCGTTTGGCAAGCTTGTAATCACATTGTGTTTTGTTACCTTAACGTGCAGTTTGAAATGATCTAGTTTCTAAGCCTGCAATCACATTGTCTCGTGCAGGTTTCTAAAGCTGCAATCACATTATTTCCTGGTTTCTAAGCCTGCAATCACATTGTCTTGTGTTGGTTTCTAAAGCTTCAATCACATTATTTCCTGGTTTCTAAGCCTGCAATCACATTGTCTTGTGTTGGTTCCTAAAGCTGCAATCACATTATTTCCTGGTTTCTAAGCCTGCAATCACATTGTCTTGTGTTGGTTTCTAAAGCTTCAATCACATTATTTCCTGGTTTCTAAGCCTGCAATCACATTGTCTTGTGTTGGTTTCTAAAGCTTCAATCACATTATTTCCTGGTTTCTAAGCCTGCAATCACATTGTCTTGTGTTGGTTCCTAAAGCTGCAATCACATTATTTCCTGGTTTCTAAGCCTGCAATCACATTGTCTTGTGTTGGTTTCTAAAGCTTCAATCACATTATTTCCTGGTTTCTAAGCCTGCAATCACATTGTCTTGTGTTGGTTTCTAAAGCTTCAATCACATTATTTCCTGGTTTCTAAGCCTGCAATCACATTGTCTTGTGTTGGTTTCTAAAGCTGCAATCACATTATTTCCTGGTTTCTAAGCCTGCAATCACATTGTTTTGTGTTGGTTTCTAAAGCTTCAATCACATTATTTCCTGGTTTCTAAGCCTGCAATCACATTGTCTCGTGTAGGTTTCTATAGCTGTAATCACATTATTTCTTGGGTTCTAAGCCTGTAAACACATTGCCTTGACGATTATAGATAATTGCATCATTTCGCGTTTGGTAAGCTTGTAATCACATTGTGTTTTGTTACCCTTAATGTGCAGTTTGAAATGATCTAGTTTCTAAGCCTGCAATCACATTATTGTAAGGGGCTAGAGCCTGTGGGCACATTGCTTCCTTCTTTCTAAACCAGTAACCTACCTGTTTGGCGATTGATACGCTTGTATGATTAAAGCCTGATCTCTATCTATATAGGATCGAGACATATCGATCGCCAGCTGGCTAAATTAAAGTTAATCCTGTGTAAACAAGCATGCATAGGGCCCTAATGGAATGCCTCAACACTTCCTTAAGGGGGGATAAAGTGTGAGGAGTTCCCGTAACGAGTGGCCGTTGTCAGTCCCAAGCGATCCATCGACCCAGCCACAATATTAGCCCCAGAGAAGGCCCCCGCCATGCTAAGTGTCGACTGCTTTATTCTTATACCACCCAACGGATGCTCTTCACTGGGAGGTTCGGGGAGCCTCAGAAGCAAATGTGTAGATTAAAGGAATTCGCCGTCGTGGGAACATGGCTTGGTGTTGGCAAATCGAAGCTTATATGGCAGAAATCTGCCCCGGTGGAGTGGTATATAGGGGAGGGCCATGGGGGAGTCGGCCTTTTAACGCTCAGGCGTACAGCAGTGACTGAGTGGCCAGGGGAGTTCGCGGGAAGGGAGGGGGGGGGGCTGCCTCCTCGTGGGCCCCAGAGCGGCCCGTCTCCCTTGGCTGCTTTGCCCTCATCCTACCCTGCCCCAGTCCCCGCCCCTGCCCCTGCCCCTGCCCCTGCCCCTGCCCCTGCCCCTGCCCATGCCCTGCCCCTGCCCCTGCCCCTGCCCCAACACCTGTCCCCGCCCTTGCCCCTCCTCCCGCCGCCACCATCTTAGCTGACTGGCTGGCTGGATGGATGGCTGGTTGTTGCCGTTGCTGCTGCCACTGCTGCTGCTGCTGATATTAGAAGACGAGCCGGCCGGCCAGTCTGGCGGGCAGAGGAAGGCAGGTCGGCGGTCCCCGCAGGGCCACCGCCGCGGTGAGACGGTTAAACGCGGCCCGTCTCCCGGGAAGCCGATGCGTAGACGGTCGATATGTGACCGGGGCCCACGCCGCGGATTAACCCGAGAATGGGCCAAAGTGGACCCTCTAATCGGCGACGGCGGTCGTTTGTCTGGAAGAGCGGGTTTCGGACTGCCAGGCGGATTGCGCGTGGGGGTGGGGCTAGGGGGGAGGGTGAAGAGGGTCAGAGGGTGGGGTGAAAGGGTTAGGGTTGGGGGGTGCGTGGGCTAGACACAGACACACGGGAGGATAAGCCACAGGGATGGAAGACGCTCAAGCTAGTCTGACACACGTCCTGGGTCCATGTAATCCCCCCAGTAACCCTTTACCGGCAGGTCCTCTACCACTAACAATAGGAGGGCTGCCTGGGTACAAAACAAACTCGTGTCTCCTGCCTGGTCTCGCCCTCCCCGCATCCCTCCTTGCCTCCCTCTCTGCCTCCCTCCAACCGCCGCTACCGCCCCAGCTCTCCCGCCGCCGACCTGGCCCCCGCCCCATCCCGAATCCCACCCCACTCCATCCTCCCACGCTTCCTCCAAGTGAGCCCCCCTCCCCCCCCCCCCCCCCCGCTGGCTGTACAAAGCGAGGCTACCGTGCCACATTCTCTTCTAACAAACGACTTTTTAGTTCTTGTCGGTTCAAGCCCCTGTGACCCTCGGTTGGCCCCTCCAACTGATCTCATGCCCTGAGCCGGCCATAGCGTCTGCGGCATGGCATCGCAAAATAATCCTGAAAAGACCGTTACTTACACATTATGCCACAGAGCAAGTGATTGTCAAATCGTAATATTTATTACCAATAAGTTATAGTGATTCCGCTCAGCTTTGACTGCAGAACATATTATGTTAAAGCTGCTCAAAGTGCAATTTACCCCCTCTCAAGATTTGTTTTTGACGAAATCTCGAAACACATCTTCCAATCTTGTTAGCGTTACATTTCTACATGTATGGTTGGTCATATCTATGTATAAAAGCAGTAACGGCAGCGGTGTCCATTTTATGATGACGTAGTACAACAAAGACGACGCTTGCCCATATGGACGTTTTATTTATAATTAAATCATTTTTTGGTACTCATTTTTTTCTTAAAAACTGTAAAAATCAAAACGGTTCTTAAGGAACACAATATGCAGCTTTGAAATAATATCGTTATCTGCTCACAGTAGTATTTTATACAATATTTATTCCCGTTTACATGAGTTGATCTGTATTGGCGCATTCCATGCCACATGCGTATTATCGGAGGGGAGAGCGAAAGGGCAAAACAAAAGAGAAATTCGGTCATGGTCACAATTTGGGTTACAGCTATTTGCGCATGAGTCGCGAATCACTGGTTTTCACGGACAGCCATCAATATGACACCATGCTAAGAAGGACAAGGAACATATGTTAAACATTTATCCGTTCGCCATTGCTTATGCATCCACCGGGCGGCACGTCCCATTCAGCGTGAATAGACCGCGAGACACAAAAGGCGAGTCGGGTTACTGACGACGCCGACCGCATCGGCAGATGTCCTATTGTTATGTGGGCTCGAGACTTGGGGGCAGGAGGCGGTGGGGGTGTTGTGGGGTAGGGGTGGGGTGCGGGTTGGGGTGGGCTGGAGGATTTATTATAACGATGCTCACACTGCCTGCCTTTGCTCTATCTAGGGTATCAGTGGCTTATATATATAAGGGGCCCAGGTGGGAGAGATCTACTGAGGGGTTAACCTTCGCGGGTGTGTGTGGGTGTGGGAAGGGGGGCATATTTAGAATCCTTTAACGCTAATCAGATATGGTTGGTCAGTTCAAGGTGCTTACACCGCAACAGACTATCACAATAATACAGCTGATGGTACCCTGGAACAGTTCTGTCCATGAAGCAAAGTACATACAGGGTGGTTCAGCGGAACAGTACAGTCCATACAACAACGAACATACAGGGTGGCTCAGTGGAAGAGTTCAGTCCATGAAACAAAGAACATAATGGTGGTTCAGTGGAACAGTACAGTCCATACAACAAATAACGTACAGGGTGGTTCAGTGGGACAGTACAGTCCATACAACAAAGAACATACAGGGTGGTTCAGTGGAACAGTTCAGTCCATACAACAAAGAACATACAGGGTGGTTCAGTGGAACAGTTCAGTCCATACAACAAAGAACATACAGGGTGGTTCAGTGGAACAGTTCAGTCTATACAACAAAGAACATACAGGGTGGTTCAGTGGAACAGTTCAGTCCATGAAACAAAGAACATACAGGGTGGTTCAGTGGAACAGTACAGTCCATGAAACAAAGAACATACAGGGTGGTTCAATGGAACAGTACAGTCCATAAAACCAAGAACATACAGGGTGGTTCAATGGAACAGTACAGTCCATACAATAAAGAACTTACAGGGTGGTTCAGTGGAACAGTACAGTCCATACAACAAAGAACATACAGGGTGGTTCAGTGGAACAGTTTTGTCCATACAACAAAGAACATACAGGGTGGTTCAGTGGAACAGTTCAGTCCATACAACAAAGAACATACAGGGTGGTTCAGTGGAACAGTTTTGTCCATAAAACAAAGAACATACAGGGTGGTTCAATGGAACAGTACAGTCCATACAACAAAGAACTTACAAAGTGGTTCAGTGGAACAGTACAGTCCATACAACAAAGAACATACAGGGTGGTTCAGTGGAACAGTTCAGTCCATACAACAAAGAACATACAGGGTGGTTCAGTGGAACAGTTTTGTCCATAAAACAAAGAACATACAGGGTGGTTCAATGGAACAGTACAGTCCATACAACAAAGAACATACAGGGTGGTTCAGTGGAACAGTACAGTCCATACAACAAAGAGCATACAGGGTGGGTCAGTGGAACAGTTTTGTCCATAAAACAAAGAACATACAGGGTGGTTCAATGGAACAGTACAGTCCATACAATAAAGAACTTACAGGGTGGTTCAGTGGAACAGCACAGTCCATACAACAAAGTACATACAGTGTGGTTCAGTGGAACAGTTCAGTCCATACAACAAAGAACATACAGGGTGGTTCAGTGGAACAGTACAGTCCATGAAACAAAGAACTTACAGGGTGGTTCAGTGGAACAGTACAGTCCATACAACAAAGAGCATACAGGGTGGTTCAGTGGAACAGTTTTGTCCATAAAACCAAGAACATACAGGGTGGTTCAATGGAACAGTACAGTCCATACAATAAAGAACTTACAGGGTGGTTCAGTGGAACAGTACAGTCCATACAACAAAGTACATACAATGTGGTTCAGTGGAACAGTTCAGTCCATACAACAAAGAACCTGCAGGGTGGTTCAGTGGAACAGTACAGTCCATACAACAAAGAACATACAGGGTGGTTCAGTGGAACAGTACAGTCCATACAACAAAGAACTTACAGGGTGGTTCAGTCTAACAGTACAGTCCATACAACAAAGTACATACAATGTGGTTCAGTGGAACAGTTCAGTCCATACAACAAAGAACATACAGGGTGGTTCAGTGGAACAGTACAGTCCATACAACAAAGAACATACAGGGTGGTTCAGTGGAACAGTTCAGTCCATACAACAAAGAACATACAGGGTGGTTCAGTGGAACAGTTCAGTCCATGAAACAAAGAACATACAGGGTGGTTCAGTGGAACAGTACAGTCCATGAAACAAAGAACATACAGGGTGGTTTAATGGAACAGTACAGTCCACACAACAAAGAACATACAGGGTGGTTCAGTGAAACAGTTCAGTCCATGAAACAAAGAACATACGGGGTGGTTCAGTGGAACAGTTCAGTCCATAAAACAAAGAACATACAGGGTGGTTCAATGGAACAGTACAGTCCATACAATAAAGAACTTACAGGGTGGTTCAGTGGAACAGTACAATCCATACAACAAAGAACATACAGGGTGGTTCAGTGGAACAGTTTTGTCCATAAAACAAAGAACATACAGGGTGGTTCAGTGGAACAGTTCAGTCCATGCAACAAAGAACATACAGGGTGGTTCAGTGGAACAGTTCAGTCCATAAAACAAAGAACATACAGGGTGGTTCAGTGGAACAGTTCAGTCCATGAAACAAAGAACATACGGGGTGGTTCAGTGGAACCGTTCAGTCCATAAAACAAAGAACGTACAGTCCATAGAATAAAGAACTTACAGGGTGGTTCAGTGGAACAGTACAGTCCATACAACAAAGAACATAGAGGGTGGTTCAGTGGAACAGTTCAGTCCATACAACAAAGAACATAGAGGGTGGTTCAGTGGAACAGTTCAGTCCATATAACAAATAACATACGGGGTGGTTCAGTGGAACAGTTCAGTCCATACAACAAAGAACATAGAGGGTGGTTCAGTGGAACAGTACAGTCCATACAACAAAGAACATACAGGATGGTTCAGTGACACAGTTCAGTCCATACAACAAAGAACATAGAGGGTGGTTCAGTGGAACAGTTCTGTCCATACAACAAAGAACATACAGGCTGGTTCAGTGGAACAGTTCAGTCCATACAACAAAGAACATACAGGGTGGTTCAGTGGAACAGTCCAATCCATACACCAAAGAACATACAGGGTGGTTCAGTGGAACAGTACAGTCCATACAACAAAGAACATACAGGGTGGTTCAGTGGAACAGTTCAGTCCATACTCCAAATAACATACAGGGTGGTTCAGTGGAACAGTTCAGTCCATACAACAAAGAACATACAGGGTGGTTCAGTGGAATAGTTCAGTCCATACAACAAAGAACATACAGGGTGTTTCAGTAGAACAGTTCAGTCCATACAACAAAGAACATACAGGGTGGTTCAGTGAAACAGTTCAGTCCATACAACAAAGAACATACAGGGCGGTTCAGTGGAACAGTTCAGTCCATACAACAAAGAACATACAGGGTGGTTCAGTGGAACAGTACAGTCCATACAACAAAGAACATACAGTGTGGTTCAGTGGAACAGTCCAGTCCATACAACAAAGAACATACAGGGTGGTTCAGTGGAACAGTCCAGTCCATACAACAAATAACATACAGGGTGGTTCAGTGGAACAGTCCAGTCCATACAACAAAGAACATACAGGGTGGTTCAGTGGAACAGTTCAGTCCATATAACAAAGAATATACAGGGTGGTTCAGTGGAACAGTACAGTCCATACAACAAAGAACATACAGGGTGGTTCAGTGGAACAGTTCAGTCCATACAACAAAGAACATACAGGGTGGTTCAGTGGAACAGTTCAGTCCATATAACAAAGAACATACAGGGTGGTTCAGTGGAACAGTACAGTCCATACAACAAAGAACATACAGGGTGGTTCAGTGGAACAGTTCAGTCCATACAACAAAGAACATACAGGGTGGTTCAGTGAAACAGTCCAGTCCATACAACAAAGAACATACAGGGTGGTTCAGTGGAACATTACAGTCCATACACCAAAGAACATACAGGGTGGTTCAGTGGAACAGTTCAGTCCATATAACAAAGAACATACGGGGTGGTTCAGTGGAACAGTTCAGTCCATATAACAAAGAACATACAGGGTGGTTCAGTGGAACAGTACAGTCCATACAACAAAGAACATACAGGGTGGTTCAGTGGAACAGTTCAGTTCATATAACTAAGAACATACTGGGTGGTTCAGTGGAACAGTGCAGTCCATACAACAAAGAACATACAGGGTGGTTCAGTGGAACAGTTCAGTCCATACAACAAAGAACATACAGGGTGGTTCAGTGGAACAGTTCAGTCCATACAACAAAGAACATACAGTGTGGTTCAGTGGAACAGTTCAGTCCATACAACAAAGAACATATAGGGTGGTTCAGTGGAACAGTACAGTCCATACAACAAAGAACATACAGGGTGGTTCAGTGGAACGGTACAGTCCATACAACAAAGAACATACAGGGTGGTTCAGTGGAACAGCTCAGTCCATACAACAAAGAACATACAGGGTGGTTCAGTGGACCAGTTCAGTCCATACAACAAAGAACATACAGTGTGGTTCAGTGGAACAGTCCAGTCCATACACCAAAGAACATACAGGGTGGTTCAGTGGAACAGTTCAGTCCATACAACAAAGAACATACAGGGTGATTCAGTGGAACAGTTCAGTCCATACAACAAAGAACATACAGGGTGGTTCAGTGGAGCAGTACAGTCCATACAACAAAGAACATACAGGGTGGTTCAGTGGAACAGTTCAGTCCACACAACAAAGTACATACAGTGTGGTTCAGTGGAACAGTGCAGTTCATACAACAAAGAACCTGCAGGGTGGTTCAGTGGAACAGTTCAGTCCATACATCAAAGAACATACAGGGTGGTTCAGTGGAACAGTTCAGTCCATACAACAAAGAACATACTGGGTGGCTCAGTGGAACAGTACAGTCCATACAACAAAGAACATACAGGGTGGTTCAGTGGAACAGTTCAGTCCATACAACACAAAACATGCAGGGTGGTTCAGTGGAACAGTTCAGTCCATACAACAAAGTACATACTGTGTGGTTCAGTGAAACAGTACAGTCCATACAACAAAGAACATACAGGGTGGTTCAGTGGAACAGTTCAGTCCATACAACAAAGAACATACAGTGTGGTTCAGTGGAACAGTACAGTCCATGCAACAAAGAACCTACAGGGTGGTTCAGTGGAACAGTTCAGTCCATACAACAAAGAACACACAGGGTTGTTCAGTGGAACAGTTCAGTCAATAAAACACACAAAAAAGAGCACTTAGAGTGATAGCATGATAGCATGTCACAAACTATGCCGCGGTAAATGGGATTTCACATTTAATTCATATTTAGTTACGTATTTGATGATCAAATGTGAGGTCATGTCGCGGATCATTTATATGGCGTTATGGAGCGCGGATTTAATTTCAGTTACGGTTTTAAGCGATAATTAGAACTAAGTGGACACGTGCTATATAATGTAAGCTTCACTCTAATGTGTTGCATGAGCATTGTGCCGTGTAATGAGATTTAAGACAGGACTTGCTGTAGAAAAACGATCTGATTTACTCTGTATGATGCCTTGACCATTTAGTATATGATGTGAAGACCAGTTATTTTATAAACCATATATATATATATATATATATATGGTTGGCAATTGAGTGTACGAACAATGAATATACGAAAATAGGACAATTTCACTAATTTAGAAACACGGACATATGTTATACCCTGTAACTAAGGCCTGAACATATAAACTACATGCATTCATCTTAAAACGACGTGCCTTTATAACTTATTCCATGAAATACATACTATTTTACCCACAAAGCACTGGCTTTAAGGGACGTTGAAGCAGTTCGCTCCATAACATACACAGCATATCGACTCCAGGCCCTTCATTCCCATTTTTCGTTAGCGGGGCACCTTAGCTCCTAAAACAGGCACCCGACTCCAGTTTTGTTTTCCCCGGCGAGCTTGGGTTTTTTGGCGCTGGTGGACTGTTGGGTTGGTTAGAACGTGACCTGTCATGGGCGCCTCGGTAATTAGTAAGTGAGGCCCGGAACGGCCGCTCGACAGGGGCTGGGTTTTAATCCCCCGCTAGCTGTCCTCAATCTGGGATGTGGCTCATACGTATTATTGTAATAATCCATTGTTTCGTGTGATTTAGTGGCTCAGTTATCTTTATCTGTATATATATATATATACATATATATATATAAATAGAGAGCTATTGTGATTACTGATATATTTATGGAGAGAGATTGTTTTACTGATTTATAGAGAGATATCTTTTTACTGATTCATAGAGGAAATAGTGGCAATAACGGGTCATTAAAGCAAGTCCATGGGTATTAGACAATCTATTAGATTCTACCATTGTTGGCCCCATGCATAATTCAGTTGGAGGCGTGTGCTGCCAGCCTACGATTCATGAGGTCTATCGTTAATTGACCATTTTGTATGAAGAGAAATATACGCATGTATTTTTCCTGGAATAAGCAAATTAGACTAATACGGCGACCAGCATAGAATAGTCTGTAATAAACCAATCATTCAATGTTTCGTAGCTCAATTACAAACACATGAACGCTGCGAGGGACGCAACCCAAAGGAGATATGGTACCAAAAAAAACTGACCTGCAATAATAGCCAATATTGCACTTGACTGACCCAGACAAAGAAATCCTTTCCCTGGGCACTGAGCCATCTGGATGGGACAATATCCTGCGCCATGACAAAGGTTATCCCGGGGCAGACAGAGCCAGCGACCCCGACCATCGGCGCCCACCTCACGGATGAATAACCCGGCTCCGAGGGTCGTTGAGCTCTTGTGAGACCAGCTCGCCTTTAAATGAGGACTCTTGACCCCGGAACTGACGAGAAAATATCTGAGACGCTGCGGGAGGCATGGCAACGTGTCACGCGTCGCCATGGGAACGCTTAATGCTTGGCCCCCGTGTTCTCGATGTGGACGCTTGTTTGGCTCTCTAGCGTCTTGTAGCCACCTTCTGCATATTGCTACGTAAAGGTTGTATTAAAGATTTTTTTTTTGTATGATATCCAATAAAAATAAATCTGGATATCGCATGACTATGCTGTGAAGTAGACTGAGTAAAAATTTACGCTTCAAAAGACCTTAAGATCAATATGTCACAATCGATGTTGTCAGTGAGTGCAGTGTCAATAAAATGTCTGAATGTCGTATTCCTAAAAGACTACGATTGTACGCGTAACTACAAGATAAAATATAGCAATGATAATGGATATATTAACCTAATCTTGGAAAATTATGCCGTAAATGAAGAGATAGCATTGGCATATTCAATTTAGCAGGAACTGATATTGTTATTGTCCATTTTCTAAAAAAGCTGCCGTAACTGATTTCAGTTCCACCTCTTTTTACCATTCCGCAAGAAGTGTTGGCCCCTTTAGCCCATATATACACAAATGTGCCATTAAACACAAGTTCGACCCGCTCCATCAAGAATTGTCACGTGGTCCTATCATCCGTCCACATCCATGCTGTTAGCATTTGTAGATAGTAACTTTTATGTCAAATAAATACGTATTGAGTTGTTATGTTTGCAAGATTTGACTTAATTTAATTTGATTTGATTTAACTTTTGAAATTATATATACAGCTTTGTTCTAGTAATTGGACAATTCATATATACATGTGTGGATGTGTCGGGGGCACTGTTAATGTTTCATGAGCTTTTGGCTCCATGTGCCGAGAACGCCATTTAACGAGTTTCACGCACGGCTCGTATTATCGCTCAACGCTGGTTGGCTAGATGCATGCTATTTAACGAGAACAACAGAGCCCAGAGCCAAGTTTGTGGCAACATAGGTCAAGTTGATCTTGTCACAAGCATAACTTTATATCCATAAGATAAGGGTCCCTATGGAATCCTCAAAAATATGCATTCAACTTTGGACTAATTAATCATCTGTATTATGCCAAATGAACTCGCAAAATGGCTCCATCGTGTCTACATATACGCAAATAATATTTAAATAATTATTCTGATAACGTGTGGCAGTACAAAAGACGAGGTGTAATTGCGAATGTCAGTAAATGTCAACGACTGTGGACTAAACAATGGGATCTGCAAATGCAATATGTGTACCAGTCTTGCTGCTCTCGGTAAAACGACACTATTCGGTGTTTTATGACAACCAGCCAGGTAAGCTGGCAAGCTGCTGCCGCCGCGGTTGCTATGGGGCATTTCTGCGTATAGGTGGCCGCATCTGTCGGTAACCATGAGATTACCGCCATTTTGATTTTATCCGATATGTGATGCTTCCCTATCGCGAGGCATCGGTTCCTGGTTATTGGTGTTAGCAGGGCTGGAGGCAATGCTGGTTGCTATATATTCCTTGTTGCATTGTTTATATGGCAACCATGGTTTATGCGACTATAATAAATTAAATTGTATTAAACTGTATGTATACTATAGGTTAGGTATGATTTAAGATACGTCGCCATGGAATTATTAATTGGTAATTAATTATTAATTATTAGGGATAGACACTGCTGTACGATGCAGAAATCGGGGTACACAATATTTCGTTAAATTGGTGACCTATTTGTCTGGCCATTGTGTG
This sequence comes from Arenicola marina, assembly GCA_964019135.1. Taxonomy (NCBI): domain Eukaryota; kingdom Metazoa; phylum Annelida; class Polychaeta; family Arenicolidae; genus Arenicola; species Arenicola marina. The sequence goes on from OZ025258.1 coordinate 34,242,121, forward strand.
TGCAATATACTGTATTATACCGCTGCTATATTGAGACCGGGTCCCCATCAGTCATGCCGTGTTGACTGGTTCCCCGCCAGTCAAGCTCTGTAGACTGGTTCCCTGCCAGCCGTGCCGACTGGACTGGTTCCGCATCAGTCATGCCATGTTGACTGGTTCCACGTCAGTCAAGCCTTGTAGACTGGTTACCTGCCAGCCGTGCTGAGTAAACTGGTTTCCCGGAAGTCATGCCGTGTAAACTGGTTCCACGCATGTTATGCCGCGTAGACTGGTTCCCCGCCATATTATGTTGTGCGGACTGGTTCCCCGCCAGTCATGCACAGGATTCTCCACCATTTCTCCCCCTCTCTTCCCGCCGACCCTAGAACCCGTTCAAGCCCATCGCAGCCCCCTTCTCATAGACAAACGCTGATAAATATTTGAGATTGTCGTGAAGAGTTATGGCCAATATCCTAAAGCATCCTTCTCCCGGAAGTTCGCCATCGAAGATCCAGGTTCCAAGGCGCAACACAGTCCAGTACCAGTTGCAGAACGGTCATGGTCGTTGCTAAGGAAACGGACTTAGACTCGACAGATTTACTGTTTTATGGCAAGTTTTGGCAGTCCGATGAACTCCAGAGAGGACGACACAATGCCAGGCGCAATTGGAGTTTACACCGGTAAATGTTTTATATTACCCACTTTTGGCCTCTCTTTATAGCTATAGACAGAGACTACCGCGCCACCCATTAAACTTTTACATCTCACACGTAAATATCCCTTTACAAAACTATACTTCTGTCGCAGACTATTCATGCAAGTATCTTTGTAACCCATCCTTCAACTAAAACATACCTTGCCGTTTTAAATTACCAATAAAGCTACACCTATAGACACATGGGAGTGCCATTTGAAACCACCAACCAGATGATCGATTTCTGCCCATCTTCCTCCAGCGCGCAGAATTTTAAGGGCGAAGGCGTTGACTACGTCCCCCGGCGGCACCAATCTAAAAACCACACGGGCTAATGTCTGCTTTGTTACTTACGGCCAGATGTGTGGCACCATATTTTAGCATTATTTATTCAGGAATCACTGACGCTCTCAATCAACAGTGACGGGCGGTGTGTGTTGGCAATGGGACAATGCAAACAGTATGCCGAATTGCATTTCGGTAATCAGACGTCATTGTGGTGGGGCCAGGCGCTGAACACGGCGCGGAGCGGGCGGCGCCTCCAACCACAGCACACAATGCCTCCGTCAGAAACCAACCCCTCCATTATAGCAACCCTCCTTTATGTTGTGATACGGCAGACACGTGACCCCAGGCACGTGCCTCACTCCGGACCACGTGACTACGGAGGAACATATAGGTCGCACTATGTGGTGAACTATTACCTTGATGTACGGCTTGCCCTCAGTAATATATACCACAGTGAGAATGTTCTAATTGGGTGACTATCCAGCTATTCACTCGTGTCGTGTGATGAGAACATTCTGCCATATTAGGCCTAACGATAGATAATGACCGATTGACTACTTCATCTGTGGTTTATGCTTACTACGTGGATACACCACAGCACACTATCTCCATTATTTCTGCTTGATTGAATCATAGCCAGCAGACTATTGCATAGTTCATTTATTTATTTCCTTTACGTATGTATTTCCCTTGCGACTTTCGTGTTCAATAAAACACAATACGGGAGGGGAGAAAGAAGTTCTTTCCCGCCAAAACTAAGCCTAGGCGAAATTTATATCAAAATTTGCAGAAAACTCGATTGTTCCATTCCATAAATTCAGAAACCTGATAAACCTCGCCGTTTCGGCTGTGGTGTGGCAAACGTGTCTATCCCGCGACACCACATCACTCTGTCGCGGCACTGCTACTTATAACAAAGCATCGCAAAGCCATCAAACTTATGACGTTTACCACTGAAATGCAAATTTGTGGTAAATTGATATCACGGGTAAGGCTAAGAGACACTATTTGGCAGTCTGGCATGGGTGGAGTATAGACAAAACCAATCTTGAATGATTCAAGGACTGATTCTTATTTGTATTTTGACCTCTTTAGTTTTGGCGGGAAAGAGCTCCACATGCAACTTTAAATATGTACATATGTCTATTTTAGTCCATATTTGAGCATGAAATTAACATCATTGCCTCATTATGACATTCTCTTCTTTTTTAGGAATCTGACGAATCTGTCAATGATGGTTACAGTATTTATATTTCTGCATTATTGTGTGAAACATATTGAAGGAAATTAATTATTAATTCATATATATAAATGGATAACTGTCGCAGTTAAGCTCCCATACAAAATTCTGAGTCATAACATGAGCAATGAGCTGTTGCGTCTTATCAGCCAATGCGGTAATATTTCCTTCCATGTCCGCAGAAGAAAAAAGCATGATCTCTCGATCTCGGAGCCCTGGGTAAAAAGCATGGTTGGCGGTTATGTATAGATTGCTTGGTCTAGATGACCACTGTTGCCACTGCCATCAACTCTGTCCCTCCTACCCTTCCATCTCATATCTACTTACAGCCCTCCCCCCCCCCCCCCCCCCCAGCCCCACCCCTGCCCTTGCTTAATGGAACCTGAGCGCACAGAGCCACCGAGTCGGGCTTCGAGCCATCAAGCCTGCAGTAAAGCAACCACGTTTTTTTCTCGCTTTCATTATCAATCACAGGCGAAAGCAAAGACTCTCTTGGGATGACAGCAGCAGTTTTCTCATTAATAATCCAGGCTGTGTTTGGTGTGGTCGAGGCGCCCAGCTCTAAGGGGGCTAGTCAGTGTAGGGGTCAGTAAAAATAAACTCTGGCCAAACCCATCACACCCGCGCCATCGCCATCGCCATCGGCATCGGCATCGCCATCGCCATCGCCATCGCCCCATGGTGTCTATCATCACCTCCGCGTCTATCATCACCTCCATGACGGCCATCGCCATCGCCATCGCCATCGACATCAACCTCGCCATCGCCATCGCCATCACCATAGACCTCAACCTCGCCATCGCCATCGCCATCGCCATCGCCATCGCCATTGCCCCATGGTGTCTATCACCACCTCCATGACGGCCTGAACACCATTGCCATCTCCCCGGTATCACCACATGAGACCCACCCAGGGCGCCTAGAGGATGGCGCATAGAGGGCATCTCAACCGGATTCATTCCCTCATAGAGAAAAGGAATCCTTGTATTCACAACAATCACACCGAATCCATGTATTCACACCGCTCCGATTGTATTTACAACGTCCCGAGCGTATTCACTAAGTCCCCAATGTATTCACCAAGTCCCAAATGTATTCACTAAGTCCCAAATGTATTCACTAAGTCCTAAATGTATTCACAACAGCTGGAAGACATTCACAACGGCTCCAGTGTATTCAGAATGAATGACTTGAATGCATTCATAAGACGACGTATGTATTTAGACCCGAGTTTCTTGCTGAACCCACAGGTGACAACAGCATGCGGCATGCAAAGACGATGAGCCAAGTGCCAGAGTAACGTCAATGATTGGCGAGCAACATGGTGACCTAGTAACGCCCATAATAATAATATAATAATCAGTTTATTGTGCACTGTAGGCTCACAGCCTCAAAGTACAAATATATGTATATACAAATAACATCAAGTAAATAAGGTAACATTTTGAAACAGTTTTTCCCTTAATTTGTACGCATCGCGGAGAAATAGCACGATGTTATATAGGGTAACGCCCATGGTGGCCCATGGTGGCCCATGGTGGCCTAGTAACGCCCATGGTGGTCTAGTAACGCCCATGGTGGCCTAGTAACGCCCATGGTGGCCAACCAACGCCCATGGTGGCAGAGTCAAGCCCATGGTGGCCAAGTAACGCCCATGGTGGCCCAGTTACGCCCATGGTAACAGTTACGCCCATGGTGACAGTTACGCCCATGGTGACAGAGTAACGCCCATGGTGGAAGGGTAACTGTCGCCATAACGCTCATGTTTTAGTAACATTCTCGACGTCATGAGACCACTACAAATACCGTATATGTTCCACTGACCGCCCATATCGAAAGTAGCCGTCACGGCGGCCATGCCATTACCCCTACCCGGGCTGCTATTGACGGACTTACCGTATTTACCACGAAACCCGCGGTCCCTGTCGTCAATGCCCCTTAATACACACATACACCGGTGTGTCACTCACTCCGCGGAATGACCGCCAACACGACATCAGGGCCAGTGACTCACCTCTGTCCATACAGACAGACACCCAGACACACAGACAGACACACAGACAGACGGCAGAAATATCGATACGCCCTACCCCCCACACCCCCACCACTCCCCCACCCCACCCTCTCCCACTGCCCCACCCCACCAACCCCCACCACCCCCCCCCCTCCCGACCCCCCCACCCCCTTTCTCTCACAACCACCACCTCCCCATAATAACCCAGGTATAGACCTATCATCATACACCATTACCCTTCCACAATGTCGCACCGTCTCGCAGCACACGATTCTATTTTTTGGCGGCGGGCCTGGCTAATGATATCCCGACATGCCACTCCTCTATAAACTCCTCTCCCTGGTGCTCCATACCCAGACGTTCCCGTTCCCAATGCGGCAGGCAAGCAAGGCGCGCCGTACCTGTCCTGAGATAGTGCATGAAGGGTGAGGGGTGAAGAGTGAAGGGTGAAGGGTGCATAGCTAGGTGAGATGATGACATTGGCAGGCAAGCAAGGCGACCCGGACATGTCCTGAGATACTGCATGAAGGGTGAAGGGTGAAGAGTGAAGGGTTCATAGCTATGTGAGATGGTGACATGGGCAGGCAAGCAATGCGACCCACACATGCCCTGAGATACTGCATGAAGGATGAAGGGTGAAGGTTGAAATATCCATAGCTATGTGAGATGATGACAGCGGCAGACAAGCAAGGTAACCCGTACATGTCCTGAGATACTGCATGAAGGATGACGGATAAAGGGTGCATAGCTATGTGAGGTGATGACATGGGCAGACAGCTCGGTGGTTTTGGACATCTGATACCCACACCGAGCAGGGAAGCCTTTTGACTGGGCTGGTCGGGTCGTTGAAACGTGTTAAGTATCCAAGATGCTGACGCTGATGTTGATGGGGTAAATCCGCCGAGCCAACTTGATACCAGACGAACTTGACACACGGGTGAATAAATACAAGGGTTTGGGTTAAAGTAAAGCTCCTCATACAGCAATTTTTTCCCATGTTTCAAGCATTTACTGGACTAGACAAGTCCAACCTTGTTAGTGTCACCTCTTCGTGAATGATTTATGATGCGTTTGTTGTAACAGGCAGAAGACGGCAGAGATGCTCGCATTTTGATGACGTAGTACACGAGATGCTCGCATTTTGATGACGTAGTACACGAGATGCTCGCATATTGATGACGTAGTACACGAGATGCTCGCATTTTGATGACGTAGTACACGAGGAAGTCTTACTTTTCCACATGAGCCGCATTATTCTGGCAGAGATGGGTCCTCAGCAAAATACCCTTTATGGATATCACGTCTATTTGGCAACATCAACATGTTTCTCAGTGAAAAAAGCAGACCAGACGAGGGACACTGCTGCACTAGCGTTCTATCACTCGTACGTCACACCTTACACTTACTTGCAGATTAGTCGTAAGGGAAACCCATGATGACTTGTCCTGGGGATTTTCCTTATTACTCCTGATCCGCAAGTGAACACGTATATTATACACAGTAATATTTTTACATTTATTATAAATTATCTAATCACACAAGAATAATAATTTTGTTATAAATCACAGTAATGTAGAATGTTGATGGCGGCAATGACGAAATGACGACGGCAACCTACACTTCATACATCATCACTGTACCTTGTATATTTCAACCAAAAGCATGGAGCTTTGCTTCTGCATCGATATATTGGGAATATATCTGGTATGGGCGTCTGTCCAAAGGAAGGAAATGTCTGTCAGTCTGTCGTTAGACCTACGTCGTTCCTTACTTGTCAGTTCGATCAATAGGTGTCAGTATTTCGGGCCGAAACCCATGTCGCCCCCTTGGTCACGTGATTCTGACTAACCCCTAAGCCGTATTCGTATAGTCGTGTATTTCCGGAGGTTCGACACTTCCTGGGTCACTGCATTATTTATTGTCAATCACTTTGGCAACATGTGTCAGGCTAGGCTAAGTTTGCCAGAATTTTATATATCTAAATATAACAACGATCTACCATTGTTTTGGAAACATGTTCTGTTGGCTATATTGCTTTTCAGGTCTATATTATAACCCGTTAGACACACCCATAGAGGCACCTATGGGGCGCCGCTGGCCAATAAACTCATGGGGTAGAGAGGTCAATGCCTAACATGATATGCGATAGCTCTGTTCGTTTAGTCGTTAATAATTCAAGCTTATAAATGCACAGTTCCCCTTGCTTCAAAGGCCCTGAGACTAGAACAGAAATATACGGCAAGGTGTTTACCATGTGAATAACAGTGAATGAAACGTGCATTGATGCACATATGCTATGTAAAGCAGAAGATTCTTAAGCCATGTAAACACAAAGATTCTGCAGTTACTGGGTAATAAAGTCGGATGTCTTCTGTCAGTCCTATGACAATCTGGCGGCCATTTTGTTATCGTTCAAACCCAACATAGTCCATGGCGCAGCGACTACAAGTCATATTGGAGGTTTCCGCCACCAGGCATCACTTCATTATATATAGACATGAAATATTATGTGTTTTTATTTTGCTCATTAGGCGACATACACGATTATTCTCGCTCTCGTGTTGTCCATTAATACGGAAAACCGTTGGTACCACGAGAGAGAAAACATGTTGCGCCATTTTAAATGAATTAGATAAAAAAGGAAATATGTTTTTCTTCATGGCACGGATAGGTTTCTGTACTTTCGTTATGCACTGGACGACGGTTTACGTGGAATGTAACATCACATATTGAGATCACAACATAAAGAATATCACATATGAGTTACAACCTCTGTGATCGATATGGCGTGGGATGGCGTGATTTAGTGATTTAGTTATCAATATGTAGAATCATTAAATAGGATTGGCTGGTGACAGCAGAAAGCAGTCAGGAGCTCCCCTGTCTTGTAGGTCTGGATGGCGCCGATGCTACTGTCACTTCGATTTAACAATATTAGTCTGTCTCCGACGTTTGTTGCAATGCAATTACCCACTGGGAATTTCATACAAGGCAGAGCCTAATATAGGGCTGAGTCGAAGTGTCTCTATGGTCCTTTGGATCTTTATTGTAAATAGCAGGCGAGTTATACGTGCAACAATGGTTCGCACTAATATGGAAGACGGCTCGACTCTATAGATCTCCATGCACTGGTGATCTGAGGATCGATGGCTCCTCTGTGTGTGGAGCGATGTCAGACATTTCTCCGCCCATCTTAGCTCCACATCTAATTCCAATATCAATCACTATTTGGCTCTTCCAGTTGGCGTGCCGGTTCGCATACAGCCGCCCGCAGACGCTATTCCTTTCTAACTAATGTTGTTGCTGAGTAACTAAAACATTAACTCGAGGGAAATCGATGGAGTGATCCCGTCCCTCCCCTCGCGAGGACGCAGCATACACAGTGGGGTTGGGGGGTGGCGGGGTGGAGTGAGGGTCGGGTGAGGGTGAGGGTGAGGGTGGGAGGGTGGAGGGTGGCGACTCGCTGTGGACCGACCCTTCCTTCCATTCCACAACCCTCTTGCAGAGAGCCGCGCCAACCACATCACGCTGTAGGCATTCAGCATTCGGAGGCCAATCCCACGCCCTTTCAGTGAGCGGCTTCCATCATGACTAAGACGTCGCCGCGTACAGTGAGGACAAGGCAAGTAAGCGGTGCGACGGAAGGGAGGGCTGGGGTCCTTGGGGTTGGGGGATAGGTCGCTTGGCTTGGGCGATCTGGCGTGGGGAGGTCAGCACAGGCATCAACCTCATGCGCTGATTTCCGCGGCGGCTATTTTAAGGGGCGAGTGGCCGCACCGCGACAGAAGACCGAGAGGTGTCGGCCATATCCGGGGTCTAAATGCAACCGGAAGTGCGCAATTACCAAGCTAAAATGGTCGAGTAGGCGGTCAGAATTTCATGCGGGAGGGAACCGGTCATAAAGTTGGGGAAATGAGGAGGGCAGGCCGATGGGGCTTGATTCACGTGACTTCACGTCACGCCGCCGCCATTGGCCGGACAGGAAATGGTATGGCATGACGTCACGTCCGCTACCCACCCATCCCTGAATGCCGCTCCATCTCCCAGCGCATGGGAGCTCGACAATAGTGATATGTAACCGGTAACTACCCACCCACACCATAGTAGTGACATCATACCATTATTCCTGCCGAGGTTTGTCGCCACGCTTTACCACCATGACCACCGGACATGTTTCGTCACTGGTCCACTGCTATAATAGTTTAAGTAAGATACACACCGGATGTTGTAAATTTGCTCAACCAATAAACTGGGAAGCCGTCACAATGGATTATCTTTCACGAACCCAACACGCCCCTTGTTTATTCAATAATGTCCACGGTCCTTCCCCGTGTCGCCATTCGTCGGAGACTGACTCACTGCCATGTGGGGTTGCTCACCGGGAAGTTGGTCAGACAATATGACTCACTCGATAGCGAAAATGAAATGCCGTCATGTGAGAATCCATTACCTTCAGGATAATCCTGATCGGGTCATTCGAGAATGTTCTTTGCCATATTTCAGGGTATTAACTGCAACTGTCCTCAGTTTCATGCGAATCAGCTGACTTCTGGCACTCTGTTGTCAGTGGCCAATGTTGACACCATTTCCGGGAAAACTCCGTCTCGGTATACGTGTCAGAAATTGAGATTTTATCATATTATGTTACAGCTTGACAAATTAGTTCATGTGGCGAAATTTGACGGCTTAAAAGCTGAAACTTACTTTGTAAAATCCATTTTAGTTTTCCAATCGTGCGTTGTTTTGCTGCCGTCATTCACGTTAAAGATCTTGTAACTCAGTGCTCACCGTGGTGTCAATGCGCGTAACTGATATTTACATAAATAGTTCCAACAAACCCACCTAACTTAATAACTATAGACCTGAATCATAGGAAATCCAACTATAGAAATACAGGCCTAGCTACAAATTACGAAACATCAGGTTAAATTAAGAAATATATACCATTTTGCCTAAAACAATTAGTTACTGGTGCTATTGAGCACCACTGTTGTGATTTTGACCAATATTTATGTGCAGTTGTGAGTATTATTGTTATCGTTAGATCTCCGTGTTGACTTAATGGCGACGTTTAAAGTTCTATTCGAGCGAGAAAATATGACATTGCTTGTCGTGCGAAATGAGTTTATCCTAGCGCACGCTTCTGCGAAATCCTTTTGGAGACGTGTTGAGATAAACCCATCTCGCACTCTACGCCATGCCATATGCATATCATAAAAGCGTCAATAACTGCTCAATGTATGCAATATGTTTGTTATTTTCCCCATTATACAACGTCACGATGGTGCTCGTTATACCGTTATTCAAACTGGCAATTGAACAGTTCCAATGGAGTCTAAAGCAACATATACTCCTAAATTTCGTCCCATTACTTAAATAGTTACTGAACGTCTCATATAAAAAGTACACAAGAGTATGTTAAAAAGGATAAATTAATTGGTGCATAATGATCGGTTCGATATAGGCGAGAAAGGTTTGGTCTTTCTTGACTCGCCGTTAAAGGTCCTGAATAACTATATTTAAGTCGTGGTAATAGAACTGAAGATCCAGTTGTGACACTGGTAATATTTTCTATTCTAAAAAGAATGTTTGGTATCAGTTAGTACTAGAAATTATTGTTTGCGGGAGAGCTCTAATATCTCTTCAATGGCGAAGGTGCATGGAGTGAATCACTATATGCAACATAAATATTGAAAATAATATGAAAAGCCATCGCACAACGTTAGCACCTATCTGTAGAACACACAGTGTAGCCTCCATTCACAATTACACATACCAGGTAATTATTAGTTCAATGTTTTGTGACAGGAGAAAAAAACATGATATTAGCTAAAGATCAAATGTGTGGTCAATTAACAACTTTATGAATCACAGGCTGGAAGCAAACGTAATGAATTATACCTGGGAGCAACAATGGCGGAATGAAGGCGGAGTAACTGAACGTTTGTCAATGATCCCTTCTTTACACTGCGTCATTGCATCAGACTAATTCACCGTCCGGTATTTGTAGTTCGCACATATGTACAATCTACTTGCTGTGCTCTTTTCTGGTAATCTTTCCCAGATTATGAATAAGTAATTACATTGGTTTTTTCTTGCTAATTACTTTACAGAAAGTGTCGATTCCATCAGGTAGACAATAACACGAACCAGATGCAGCGCAGACAAGGAGTGTGATGAAGAAGGCAATTTTTATTTTCTTGAAAACACGAATAAATATTTCGCAGGCAACCCTGCGGGTTCATTATACGACTAACGAAAACACAACGACGATAAAACTAAATATCCCAGAAGATCAGTGCATGAGAAGAAACCGTAAAGAGGCGGGAGACAACCATCTAACCTGATAGTTAATTAATTAATTCTGAGAATAACGACCTTCACACATGCGTGTGTAACAGTTCACAGACACGCGTATTCATGTCGTTAATACATCGTTCGCTCGTCATGGGGTCAGGTTTGCTCTAGGCGAGCGTTTCCTAAGAGTCCCGAAAGTCGGGAGAATAAAGCAAATAAATTCATTCGTTCATTCACGCCATGCCTGTCACGCGATCTCCCACTCTACTTGCTGAGTGTTGCCCTAATTAGATATTTGAACATAATAATTATTACATTTCCATAATGACAGTGGCATTCGAACCGCCAATGATACATATGACTACTTACGTTACACTTACCATCAGCGCGTACAATTTATATATATGCTTTATTATATATCCTTTAAAATGGTGCCGGGGGCGGGGTGGTCAGTAATGGCACAATGTAGGCAGAGTGATATACGTCGACTGCGGGGGTGAAGTGCTCTTGATTAAGACGTTATGGCGGAGATATCAATTATATAAAAGCCGTATCTGGGCACTGTATTATACTAGCACATAACCATGCTTCTAGAGCGACGATTGACGAGACAAGAGCTTGCTAAATTAACCGCTACAATCACAAAGCGATACTGTTTCCTACATTTTGTGACATCAGCAAAGCTTAAATCCTACTTCTTAACCCAAAAAAAGACGTCTCCCGGATTACAGGCCGGTGTGGTAGTCTGCAGATCACAATAGTTTCATGCTAACAGCCATCTACGTCCACTCGCCCATAAGGTTTGCGTCCATCAGTGCATAGCTATATTGCTCGGTTAAGTACGTATGTTCATCAAAGAAACAAAGCAGGCAACAACAGAATATGCAATATTGCACAAAATAACAGCGCAATCCACTTGCTGCAGTAATAAGCGGGGACACAACAGTTAATAACGCCACCCAGTAGCCATTGGTGTTCATAAAGTTACATTAGTTATAAGTACCGGTGATATAATGCACCTTGCTCACACCCACACTGTTGACCTTGAGGAGATAGGGGCAGACGCCCAGCACAGAGGACAGACAAGCAGTACGAGTTTATTCAGCATATGAAACGTGAAACCTACGTGACTGACATAGTTCATCACCCAATATCATCAGCACATGAAGCTAAAGATTCCGAATGTAACATAGGATACGGACGTTGCATGTGGTATCCAGCGAGTCGCGTGAGTTTAACCCACGATATACCAGACTTTAGAGACATACCCAAACTACTTATGATTCACAGTCCTAAAGCAGTTATTAGATTTATAATTGTTACTTACATAATGACGATTACCAACGTTACCAACTGCGAACATTTTGCCAGAAAAGATGCCATTCTCCGAGAATATTACAAGATGAGAGTAAACGATTCTTGCCAGACTTAAGTAATATAATAAAGCAGTCGTGATTAACGCCGTGGTGCCCCAATGTTTCATAACCAGCGGATAACAATCTTTTGAAAAACAACTGTTTAAAACTGAAACAAAAATCGTAATAATTCAAATCAATATAACGGGGAATCCCAAAACGTAACAAAATATCACCGTCATACTTGAGACTGAGCAACGCTAACCAACGACAAGAACGTGGTCAACAACACATGGTTGAGGCGGTCATGAAATCCGCTATGCCTAGTGCAATACTATCACACAAATAAATGGATGTTCGGCACTAGGTTGAGCATTTCAGACATACAAACGGTTCACTGCTCCACAAACGTACATCATTTACTTCTGTACACACATATCAGGCAAATCTACAAGTGTATATATGAAGTTGAAGGTCATATGCATAAGTTTATCACATCGGGGGACATGCATCTTATGGACATTCCTTTGCTATATGTATTTCTTGATTTACTCGCAGTATCCTTCAACGCGTGTTTTGCAGAACCAGAGCAACATATTAATCTTAATTAATATTTGACATCTTGAAACTATCACATTGCACCAACTGTGTCAGACGAAAGGCCGAAGCGTAAACTGAGGAGGCTAGGACACTGTAGCGCCACCTATGTGGCGTTACCATAGTAACCGGCTTTAAATGACATGAAATGCAATTATATGGCTGTCAGTGTTACAGCACAATAAATAATGATATCGAATGATGTCCTGAGGATATTATCAGGATATGGGACGATATCAGAATGATGTTATCACTAGAACCAATCGCATCAACATCAAACAGATATAGTGGCAATTTCCCACAAATGATTTAAATCTGCCGTCTTAGCTTGTCTGTTACGCCGAATCTTCAAAAGCGGACTTCCAACAGCAAATCCCTGAATGATGGACGCGCGAAAACCATGAGTCCTATGTGGAAGGTTATCGCTTTATATTAATGGTCAGGACGTCTAGCTTATTGGGGTTCGTTTTATTCCGACATATTTACACTTTAAATTTATGTGATTTGGTTTTGTAATGTAAGGTATGAATGAAAAACCACGAAACAGAACTCGGGATCAATGTGTTTCCCCTGCTTAGGTGGCGGAGTGACGTCACGGCCACACGGCATCCCAGACGGCGGGAGCTCCGTCCGACAACGTCCCGGATGTAAAGATCGTTGTACCGGATATAAAAGACCGTTACGCAATGACCCCGCCGTCTGTGCCGTGCATAAGTCCCCGTTGAGTCAATAAGGCATGAAAGTGGGGCGTCTGCCTTCTGCTTTTTGTTTCCCGTCGCTATGCTCCCCCCCTTACGTGGAAAGCAGAGGGAATCAATTCCAGCGTCCGCAGATGACAGGCTCTCCCAGAGACGGAGGGACCTGATGGTTTTCCCCCTCCCTTCTCCCTTCTCCCACCTCCAATCGTCATCCACGGTTTGCTCATACCCTCCCCCCCCGCACACCCCAGGCCCTCGCCCCCTCCCGCCGCCGTGACTGTGCCTTTTCCATATAAGCACGCATACAAAACCACCCTTTTCTATCCTGACCATACCGGCTTTCTCTTGGTGATGCCATATTCCTACAAAAATAACCTCGTAAAATTTTCCAACGGGGAATGAAGGCGTACTAAAAACCGAAATCGATACCAGACTGCTATACGGTACGCGACGGCAGCGAGATCAATACTGGCAGAGGCATAATGTGGAGTGGCGGGGTGGAGGCGGGGCGGGGGTGGGCAGGGGGATAAAGGGCAGAACGGGGAGGGGGGCGGGGGGGGAGATCAGCGGCAGCGGCTATATCGTGCTCTCGGTGTTGGCAGAGCGACGACACACAGTCGCAGCTCCAACAGGGCATGGGAGCAAAATCCTAGGGATGTCTTTAGCTGTGTGGGTGTGGCGGGGGCTGCGACGGGGGCTTGGGCTGGGGCTGGGGCTGGGGCGGGGGCGGGGGCAAGGGCGGGGGATGGGCCTGGGGATACCAACGGGCAGAATGAAGGAGGAGGAGGGGGTAGAGGCGGGAAGAGGCACAATCCGAGCCGTTAGCGCGTGCCCAAGAAGGGCAGAAGACACCGTGTCGTCCTTTTAGAGAACCTCGTGGATTGATGAACGCCTTTCTGAGCGGTGGGGGAGGGAGAGAGGGGAGGGGGTCCCTGTGGGTGTACCTGTGGGTGTACCTGTGGGTGTACCTGTGGGTGTACCTGTGGGTGTACATGTGGGCGTACCTGTTTAGAGGCCGGGTACGCACACTCCTCTGGACATTCCCAGTAGTGGGGGGGGGGTGTGGGGCGGGGGTGGCAATAGGCTTTGTAAGCTATCGTCACATAGGGTTTTGTAAGCCTTAACTAGAACTCGCAAGGGATACTAAATAGTTAATGATATTATCGCCATAACGCTTTATTTATGCACTTACCTGTCAACACCTGTCAACACCTGTCAACACCTGTCAACGCCTGTCAACACCTGTCAACACCTAACACCTGTCAACACCTGGCGGATAAATCTATCTCTTATTCCTTGGAAAGAATAAGCTCATTGCCTTCAATATGCGTCCTATTGCAATTTGTCTGGAAATAGAAATAAAATGCCGGATGGCTTCCTTTTATGAGGAGAGAAATTCCCTGAAATAAAACTAGCCTTCCACAGTCACCTGATCACAGTATCCATAACGTTTTGCATATTAAAAAGAAGTCACTGAGGGTAATGAATTGAGGCACGTAAATGACCAAAGGACGAGGCGGCGGACTTGAATAGACAGACATCATTACCAACCGACCGACGGTTGTCCGACAGTAATAACCCGGGGACAGGGGCTTCAGGGCTGGCTGGGTAGGCGACCCGTGGCTGTCAACTGAGCCGTGCACGTCATTCATCAAACTTAGCCGCCATGTGAAAGCCCATGCGCAAAAATGGCTTATGGCCTAATATGATGATATAGGGGTATAATATCTTAAATTAGTTCAAAGGACTCGTTCTAAAACGGGTTAAATCGTGTCTATGTTACAGATTACGGGCGAGGGCGAACTGATGCAATATGGCGTTCCATAAGGCACGAATTTTTCATGTTTTTTTTTTTGGGGGGGGGGGTTGTCTGATATCAAATATTGACGTTACTTGTTAGAAGGAAAACCAATATCTTTGCATAAAGTATGATGTAGATACGACCCGCGGACACGTGCTTTCTATCCTATAGCCATGTACCTTTTTATCACTTTCTGTACATGTACAAGATCAGCAAACATTTTTGCTCTTACATACTCAGTGTCATAAGAAAGACAAAATAGGGAGCGAGTAGGTTGCTAATGAAGGTCCATCATTCAGGTTTAAATAGTCAATTTAAATTGTCACATACATATGATAACGTTGGTAAATATGACAGTCAAAGCTTTAGAGCCCCAAAAAACAGATCACCCATTCCAAAGAATGAAGGTGTCAACGCAGGGCAAATGTTTAAAATTATATAGCTAAGGCAGCTCTATCTGACTGTTGCATATGTACAAGCTACAAACAACAATATGAACAAACACAACGAGCTATCTCACCGATCAAATGAGCAGAACTAGCGAATGAAAGGGCCAGTTTGTTGTGTGTGTGCTCAGGTGGATTGCGCAAGAGTGCACACACGACGAGCATTAACAAAAACGATCGAAGCTGTAGGTTAATTTCTCATCACTAACATTAATAGTATAATTTCAAAGATACAATACAAGTCATAGGCAGTGCTACAGTTGTGGTATACGGAGTCCACATACTCTTCTTCTTCTTGTTTGTTTGCTTTCAAAAAGCAAAAGGAAACACATGAGTCCGTGAGTTAGAGAGTTTGCCCCTCGATCACTCTACTCCTGAGAGGCCAACCGACACATGTGAACTGCGTGGAACTGATGCTGGACAGCTGTTGTGTTTAGTGTCTGGGACACATCTTGCAGGAGTCTCGTGTCCGCCTTCTCATCACTGATTGGAAGATATCAGCATCACGTGATAGTGAGTAACTCTCCGTGAGCCCGCCGCGGGGCAGCACTAGTAGTAGTAGTAGTAGCACCAGGCCGTGGTCACGCAGTCGTTGGGAGTGCGTGGCCTGTGGTATTGTTGTTAGAGGCTCATCAAGGCGTCATCAATGTAGGCTTAGTTCATTTCTTATCTCTCACGTTCTTCCTTCTCTCCCACCTCTCATCTCAGAAAATCAATAAATTGTCGGGGGGTGGGGGGGGGGGTTGACTGACACTACCACCTGTTAGTTACCACGTGTTTTCGCTTTTTGTAACCTGGCAGATGAGGGTGGTTTCGACAATATCTTTGTTTGGCATGGGTTATATAAGATATGACGGGGTGACGCGGTGGGTGGGTGGGTGGGCGTGTGGGAGGGTAGGAGGCAGGGTGTTAGGCGGGAGGAGGGGAGGGGAGGGCTGCGGAGGCCCTCTCTCGCCTAGGCTATACGACATCCATCGTGCCGGGTCCGCCCCCTCCTCCCCCCGCGCTGTTCCGGTTCATGATGGTTCGCGGCGACCGGTTCGGGTGCTCAGCCATCATACGCCGGTCGGGGCCATAATTCTCCCAAAGTCCCGCCAAAGTCTCGGCCGCCACCAGCTCGCCGATATTCAGCGAGATGAGCCTGATTAAGAAGAGGCCGTCGCGCCTGAGATAGTACTGGACGAAGCGCCGGAGGTTCGTCTTGGACCGATGCGTCACCTCGTAAGCCCGCAGCTTGCGCTTCACGTACTGGATCTGCGCCGGCCAGTACAGCGCGCGGCACAGCCACTGGACGCAGCTGAGGATGGTGAGGGCGGAGATGAAGACGTACCAGAACCAGACGATGATGAAGATCTTCTCGTTGAAGAGGTTGATGGTGAGCGCGCACTGGACCACGTAGTCGTGGACCCGCGACTGATGGCGGATGTGGAAATTGCACAGCGTGATGCGGGGGAAGCGTTCCGTCTCCGTCCAGTCGACGCCGTGCACCATCCGGGCGAAGACCTGCACCCCGAACACGTGGTAATCGATCCCGATGAACTGATCCAGAATGAAGAGCTGCCCCAGGGCGTTGGCCAGGTAGAGGATCTTCACGACCAGGTAGGTGACCGTCAAGTAGTTGCCCTGGCGCTTGCCGCCGATCAGGAAGCAGTAGCGAGCCAGGACCTGCTTGCAGTTCACGCAGCACCCTTTGCTGTACTCGCGCTGGGAGAGCAGATGGCGGTCAATCTGATTCACCATGTAGCGTACCGTCTTCTCCCGTATCTCCGCGTAGGAGGCGCGCTGACACACGGCCGCCGAGTCGATGACGGAGGAGACGTCGATGCCGGAGCGCAGGTTGAGGAAGCGCCAGATGAGGCAGGGCACGTAAGCCAAGATGGCCTGGCAGAGGAGAAAGAGCGGCACCCACTGGTAGTAACTCACCTTCTGCTTCTCGCGCCAGTGATCGTTATTAAAGTCATCGGGAATCCGGATGTCGAACGGGATGTAGTAGGTGTTGGAGATCCAACAGACGGTGTTGGCGTATTGCCTATGGCTCTCGGTAAACTGGGCCGGGCACCAGCAAGAGATCGGCTCGCCCACGAACTGCTTCGTCGTCACGATCACCGAGAAGATGACGAGAAGCGACGTCGTGTAGGAGCGCGACAGGCGGTCGCAAAAGTCGTCGTCATGACGACCCTTGAGCTCTTTCATGCTCAGCAGGGTGCGGAGTAAGCGATCCATCTTGAGTGCGGTGTCGGCGTCTGACGGCCTCGCTAATTAATGTTATATATCAATATATATTTATATATATATAAACACCTTGAAGACCGCCTGGTCTGTCTGTGGACGTAATAGCAGGGCGGGGTTCTCTGGCGTCTCGTTACCGCCTAACTGTGCACGCTTTTCACGCGCACCATGATACCAATACCGGCGTCAGGTTATTGGCGCCAAATGTCTGTGTGTCGTTAGTCGCTCCTTCGCTCCGTCCCCCTGGCCTTTTGTCCCTAATGGTAGCCACTGCTGTGCGCAACGTGAGGCAGATGGCGTTTCAGTGCAAAGAGACATCCGGTTCCCTTCTGCAAGGTATTGTTATGGCATCCACCAGTGGCACTGGTATTATCGCTCATTTGTGCACCTCACTGTGGGTGCACCGGCCGACATGGGGGTGGAGTGGGGGTGGGGGCGTTGGGGGGTGGGGGCCGTTAGTATAATGAGCGGAGGGTAAGGACGGGGAGGGGCGGGGAGGAGCGGGAGGGGCTGGTACTGGTGCTAATGCGGGCTCTGGTGATCAATCGCTGGGGCGGTCGCCGTCACCTTGCCCGGCGCTGGCCGCTGTGCGTGGCTGGAGGCTGGCCGCCGGGTATGGCTGTGCTCAGCATGGCTCACACACACACAGACACACACAGACTCTCTCACCCCCGGCACCAGCAACTGCAATGCCCAGCGGCTGCAATGACCAGGCAGCAGGCCGGCCTCAGAGTCGCCGGGGCCGGTGCCGGTGCAAGGGCAAAGGTGGGTGGGTGGGTGGCGATGTTGGTGGCAGTAGTGGCCAGAGGAGGGGGTGGAATATGGGGAGAGGGAGATTGGAACTCTCCAATATAATATCCTATTGAACGTGATGATGCAACTCTATACCATGATCGCTTTTAAGCCATCCGCCATGATATCCTTCAACACCACTACCATGATCGGCAGCCTCGGCCACCACGGCTGATTCAGTCCGGTGTGTCCAGCGACCTGTGTCGATGAGCGGTCTGTGTGTGCGAGTGCACCGCGCGGGTTGGCGGGGAGCTAGGACTGTCTGTCCTCACCAGGAAACAGCCGACGCCGCCTGCGAGAGTCCTGGGTACCCGGCTGCAGGTAGTGTTACGCGACGCGCGGCCGAAGCCATTGTCTCACGACTTCCTTGTTTCCCGGTGTAGTTGTTTGCCTATCTATTTCTATCCCTCTCCGCCCGGCGGCGCGTCGGTCGTCAGCCGTCGTTACCAGGGTTACACCTCCTAATTCTTCTCACACGTCCTCCTATTCTTTTGCTGCTGCTGCTGTTGCTGGTCCGCTGTGGCACGGTGTCTCATCATGTCTGGCTCGGTGCAACACCACTGGCGGTGGCGGTGGCGGCAGGGGTGGCCGCATCCCATGTTGCTGCTATCTCCGGTGTCCTCCGGCCGGTTGTCCCACTGTGACACAGACACATCGTCGTCGTCATCCTCCTCCTCATCCTCCTCCTCTCCCCTCGCCGTCCCGTCGCCGCCGCCCGCTCCCACGCCAGGGAAGCTCTGCTCATATTGAGTGACGCGTAAAAAACGTCATCTCCCGAAGCGTGATTCAGTCTGTTTAAACCTCGTGACTAAAGCTACCAGGCGTCAGTCAGAATCTCAGAGCCGGTAGCCAACATCGGCACCCAGCCAGCCTAGCACGGCACAGTGCAGCACAGCCTGCAGGGGGCCCCCCCCAGCAAGGAGGAGGTGCCTGCAGCCAGCCACACAAACAGCCAGCGACGACGACGGCTTGGCGGTGATGGCGGTGGTGGTGGTGGTGGTGGCGGTGGCGGAGCCTATGGCAGCACAGGCCAGGCGATACGTCCGCCCTGTACTAAGTCGATCCCGTCAGCCTCTTCCCTGGTTTCTTTTTTTCTTCAATATGAAAACACGACAATCCATTTTTACTTCATCGTATCGACGGATTCCTAGCGGCCATTCAAAGCGGAAGAGAAAGGAAAGATTTTACGTGGCACTTAGCGACATCATGCTAGGCGGCAGGCATAAAAGGGGGCGGGGCCCGGGGTGTGGGGGTGTGGGGTTGGGGAGGGGGGTGGGGTGGATGTAGGAGATACAGCGGCTTGAAAAGAATTGCGACAATATTGTGTCGCCGGCTGCCGTACGCTTAGGCCGAGTCTGTCCGTACGAAGGCCGGCTGCCGTTCGCTTTGGCCGAGTCTGTCCGTACGAAGGCCGGCTGCCGTACGCTTAGGCCGAGTCTGTCCGTACGAAGGCCGGCTGCCGTACGCCTAGGCCGAGTGTCTGTCCGAACGAAGGCCGCGCGCCCAGCGAGCTCCACAGGGTGGGTGAGGTGGGGGTGGGGATGGGGGGAGGGGGGGTTGTCGGTCCTGCTTCCCCGAAAGGTAGATGGCCAATAAACAAGATACCATCAGCACCTCCTATCCTCACCAGGGGACGCCACCCGGTTAAAGATCGAGTGATTTCTTCCCTTCCCGGGGCCGGTGACTATGTCTTGTGGAGGCTGGATGCTGATGTGTCATCATCACCATCGGCAGCAGCAGCAGCAGCAGCAGCGCGATGACACATCCCACAGCAGTGTATCCGGTGTGCGCGCAAGCGGCGTATAGACTTCCGCTTGTTAGCAATGTATTCATCCGCCGCCTGAGCCCTCTTTTTTTTCTTGCAAAGCCTCTGTTGCAATTTGTTTAACGCGTGATAATTCCTCAAATGGTGAAGAAAGCGGAATATTATTGGCGCACTAAATCCACCGGGAACGTCTCCTCATATTGGTCATATCCGAAGTTAATAACAATAATGGATTAATCTTTTAAAGGGACACGTGACATTGCTGTCGCTCGAGTGGCAAGATTATATCCGGAAATGCAAAGATCTCCCGCGCTCCACCTGTTGAGTGATGGAGGAACTGCTTCGTCTTACGCCCCAGGCGGGCTGGGGGTGGCACGACGGGGCCACGGGTGTATCTTTGGTGCTCTGGGTTATCGCTTTACCCCCTCAGCGAGATGGGAGGGAGATGCCTCCTGGCAGGCGGCACCCCCTGGACCGGTCCTCGGCTGTGGTCGCCAGCGGCTCACGACGGCACTCCCTGTACCCCCTGGCGATCTGTTTGCGTGTATGCGCGGGTGTCCCGCTCGCTGTGTCTGTGTCTCTTGTGTGTGTGTGGCTCTGTCTCTGTATGGTGGCGCCCCTTCCCGGCTCGCCCTGCTCGCATTGCCCGCCGTCTGTCTGGAAGCTGGGATTGCAAGCGAGGGTGTCGCCGAGACTGGACTCTTGGCTGGTTGGGTGGCTGCTGGCTGAGCTGGCTGGCTGGGCTGGGCTGGGCGGCCTGGTTGAACTGGTGCTAAGAGGACTGGGCTGGGGCTGGACGGGATAGGGCTGGGCGGGGCGGGGCAGGGCTGGGCTACCGCTGGTCACACTGCCGCTATGCCGGCATGACCCCTCGACTCAACTCGGCTTGGCATGGCCGCTACACTCCCCCTCCCCCTCCCGCGTCGTCTTGGTGCCGGTGGTGGCTGGTCGACGGCCCGTGGCCCGTGGACCCCTCCCGTAACGATGGCGCCACCCACACGCCACTCTCCCGCCAAGCGCCCCCGACCACCCCTACACTGCCACCACCGCCTCCCACGCACCCTACCTACCCCCACAAGCCGATAATCCGCCTGCCACCCCACCCCATACGTCTTGACGGAACCTCATCATGTCCTGCCACCCTCATCCCACAACGGGCCGTGAGCCTTCAGCGGAAGCACCCCCTTCACCGTACCCACTGCACCCCCTCCCCCTCCCCACCAGCCAGCCAGCCTTTGCATCACACCCCTCCCCCCTACCTGCCCCTAACACACCTTCCACCCCTCTCACCCCTTGCATCCCTGGACCAACCCTCGCCACATCCCGTGTCCACCGCCTCCTCCCTGCTTCCCTCCCCTCCACCCCTCCCCTCCCCGCACCCCCCAACCCCTGTCCACTAACGTCACGGTCTCCTGAGGAGCCGGACTAGGGAGAGCTTCCTCCCGCCGGCCTTGGGGCCTCCGATCGCTACAGCCCTCCCTCCACCCTGCCCACCCCACCCCCCACCACCACCACACTTCCTGTCCCTGCCGATAGTCGATGCCCCGTGGTCGGCGGTCGGTGCGTGTGTGGAGCGTGGACCTCTGTTAATCCCCAAATGACATGTGCCCCATCGACACCCGCTGTGGGAGGGAGGGAGGGAGGCAGGGAGGTACGGGGCGCATACTGGTGTTCAATTCTGTAAATATATTATCACTCTTTTCAGGCCGCCACAAATGATGATGATCATAACAGCCGTGTTAACCTGAATTATTGGTGAGCGGGTCAAAGAACCCTCCCTCCGCCTCCCCCCTCCTCCACCCACCCAGGTTATCCCACCCACCCAGGTTATCCCGCCCACCCAGGTTAAAAAAAAACGCACTGTGATAGCCTCGACATACCTCTCGGTTCGGAACCCGAAGCGGCTGTCACATGACCTCAGTGGGAGGGGACACTGGCTGACCCGATCCGGACAAAGGATATAGACCTTCGGAAGCGACGTCCCAGCCGCTAACGTCCGTGTCTTCAGCAGGTGAATGAGTCAGCCATTGATATTTGTCTCCACTGTGTCTGATCTAATATGATATGGAGAGCTGGTACCGTATTAGACTTTAGACAGCCAGGGCTAATCGTGTTGTCAACTGTGGGATTTAAATGTCTTAAAAATCGACAACTGCACGGTTGTGCAAAAAAAAGACGACAACTGCACGGAACAATGCACATACTGTAAGAAAATTACCATTACATGTATATTATGGTTATGTAACGGAGCCTACGGTACACAATTAAGCAACAGAAACGAATCTCCGATGTATTGGCTGGCAGCGATGGTTTTGTTAGCGGTCTGTAAGACGCCCTATCCAATCATGCCTCTACGCCACACAAAGAGAAGATTCCAGCTAACTTGAGCCTTTGTGGCGGCCACGTCCGGTTCTGTGAGGGCTGAGTTGAGAGAGGGCCGAGAAATCCGCGCACACCGGATATATATGGAGGAAACTCCCGACATGCTCTGCTCTGACTTAATTATGACGCTTTAATTGGTCCCTCACTTCCAAGTTCATAACCTACTTTAATCACTCACTTTCCAAACACACCCCCCTTTTCACAATTTACTTCCCCCTTGTTCTTAATCAGTTCAAAAAAGCCTTCCTTTTATGGCTCACTTCCTAGATCACCAGTTTTCTTCACTGCATAGACCATAACCTTCTCACCATTCACTTCCTAGATCATAATCTGTTCACCATTCACTTCCTAGACCATAACCTTCTTCTCACCATTCAATTCCTAGACCATAACCTTCTTCTCACCATTCACTTCCTAGACCATAACCTTCTTCTCACCATTCACTTCCTAGACCATAGCCTTCTTCTCACCATTCACTTCCTAGACCATAACCTTCTTCTCACCATTGAATTCCTAGACCATAGCCTTATTCTCGCCATTCACTTCCAAAACCATAACCTTCTTCTCACCATTCACTTCCTAGATCATAACCTGTTCACCATTCACTTCCTGGACCATAACCTTCTTCTCGTCATTCACTTTCTAGACCATAACCTTCTGGTCACCATTCACTTCCTTAACCATAACCTTCTTCTCAGCATTCACTTCCTAGACCATAACCTTGTTCTCAACCATTCACTTCCTAGACCATAACCTTCTCGCCATTCACTTCCTAGACCATAACCTTCTTCTCACCATTCACTTCCTAGACCATAACCTTCTCGCCATTCACTTCCTAGACCATAACCTTCTCGCCAATCACTTCCTAGACCATAACCTTCTTCTCGCCATTCACTTCCTAGACCATAACCTTCTCGCCATTCAATTCCTAGACCATAACCTTCTTCTCACCATTCGCTTCCTAGACCATAACCTTCTTCTCACCATTCACTTCCTAGACCATAACCTTCTTCTCACCATTCAATTCCTAGACCATAACCTTCTTCTCACCATGCAATTCCTAGACCATAACCTTCTTCTCACCATTCACTTCCTAGACCATAACCTTCTTCTCACCATTCACTTCCTATACCATAACCGTCTTCTCACCATTCACTTCCTAAACCATAACCTTCTTCTCACCATGCAATTCCTGGAGCATAACCGTCTTCTCACCATTCACTTCCTAAACCATAACCTTCTTCTAGCCATTCACTTCCTAAACCATAACCTTCTTCTCACCATTCACTTCCTAGACCATAACCTTCTCACCATGCAATTCCTAGACCATAACCTTCTTCTCACCATTCGCTTCCTAGACCATAACCTTCTCGCCATTCATTTCCTAGACCATAACCTTCTTCTCACCATTCACTTCGTAGACCATAACCTTCTTCTCACCATTCACTTCCTAGACCATAACCTTCTTCTCGCCATTCACTTCCTAGACCATAACATTCTCGCCATTCAATTCCTAGACCATAGCCTTCTTCTCACCATTCGCTTTCTAGACCATAACCTTCTTCTCACCCTTTACTTCCTAGACCATAACCTTCTTCTCACCATTCAATTCCTAGACCATAACCTTCTTCTCACCATGCAATTCCTAGACCATAACCTTCTTCTCACCATTCACTTCCTAGACCATAACCTTCTTCTCACCATTCACTTCCTAGACAATAACCGTCTTCTCACCATTCACTTCCTAAACCATAACCTTCTTCTCACGATGCAATTCCTGGACCATAACCGTCTTCTCACCATTCACTTCCTAAACCATAACCTTCTTCTCGCCATTTACTTCCTAGACCATAACCTTCTTCTCACCATGCAATTTCTAGACCATAACCGTCTTCTCACCATTCACTTCCTAAACCATAACCTTCTTCTCACCATTCACTTCCTAAACCATAACCTTCTTCTCACCATTCACTTCGTAGACCATAACCTTCTTCTCGCCATTCACTTCCTAGACCATAACATTCTCGCCAATCAATTCCTAGACCATAGCCTTCTTCTCACCATTCGCTTTCTAGACCATAACCTTCTTCTCACCCTTTACTTCCTAGACCATAACCTTCTTCTCACCATTCAATTCCTAGACCATAACCTTCTTCTCACCATGCAATTCCTAGACCATAACCTTCTTCTCACCATTCACTTCCTAGACCATAACCTTCTTCTCACCATTCACTTCCTAGACAATAACCGTCTTCTCACCATTCACTTCCTAAACCATAACCTTCTTCTCACGATGCAATTCCTGGACCATAACCGTCTTCTCACCATTCAGTTCCTAAACCATAACCTTCTTCTCGCCATTTACTTCCTAGACCATAACCTTCTTCTCACCATGCAATTTCTAGACCATAACCGTCTTCTCACCATTCACTTCCTAAACCATAACCTTCTTCTCACCATTCACTTCCTAAACCATAACCTTCTTCTCACCATTCACTTCCTGGACCATAACCTTCTTCTCACCATTCACTTCCTGGACCATAACCTTCTTCTCACCATTCACTTCCTGGACCATAACCTTCTTCTCACCATTCACTTCCTGGACCATAACCTTCTTCTCACCATTCACTTCCTGGACCATAACCTTCTTCTCACCATTCACTTCCTAGACCATAACCTTCTCTTCGTCACTCCCATCCTAAGCTTCTTTTTATCAGTCGCTGTTCCGGTCATAACCCCATTTTTATCGCCAAGCCCACCTCCGTCTCGGTAGGGTTGTATACAGTCCCTTTATGGCCACGACCCTCTCACCCCCAACGCCCCCAGGCCCCCGCTCCGCTCGTCCCCGTGGCCTAACCCCTTCCCCTTGACGCCGTGACAACTTTGTGCCAATTTCTTTCAGTCAACAATAGGGCTGGCCAGGTACATTAAAAATTCATAGCCTTCGGCCCACCCTGCTGCTGCTGCTGCTGCTGCCGCTGCTGCCGCTGCTGCTGCTGCGTGCTACTGACCAAGGAGTCGGACTGGCCGTGGCTCTGACTGGACTGTATTGCAGAATGATTCTGGGTCACCCAGCGCCCCCCCACCCTAACCTCCGCTGGAGTACAGTGAAGGTGTCACTCCCGGTACCGGCCTCCACGCCGCTACGTATTGACGGCTGGACGGCACACTGCCCTCCATGCCCACAAGACCAATAACCTGTGTGTACAGAACCGTGTTTTACTATCTTTTTTTATTGACATATTATGTAAATATACATCCAATATAGATACATCACGTGTATATAGCATTGTGTGACATGAATATGTGCCAAGACAATACATGCCATTAGTATGCTTTTGTGGACATAAAGTGATGGGATCCACATATAACCTATTGTTTTACACTTATTCCTACCAAGTTGTACCCGAAACACATTGAGATCGCCACCATGCATTGAGTAATAGAACGTTCTGACAAAGAGCCGAGACCTACCTATATTCCATTGTTTAACACCTATTTGTACTAAGTCGTCCCAGTAATAACTTTTATACTTCCAAAATACCGTCGGACTGATATACATTTTTCGTCTTATTCGTAATAGCTTCAATCCACCACAATGCGGGTCTTTTAAACGTATGAAACACAAATTAAGCAAGTTTCTTGGGAATATCGTTATCTTCAGCCTTCATTAAACTTTGTAATAGCAAAGTGACCAACTTTAGGCTAGAACAAATGAACATCACATCACATCCTAGTTAATGCAATTCTTTATTTTGCTTACAGAGGATAAATACAGTTCTGGTTCCAGGGAAGATTTGTAGGTACAATATGACGACAGTTGTGAAGTGTACGCTACCGCTGCACTGCATTGTCGCCTCGTCTCTGTCTGAATTCAGACATAAATATATGTCATACATAGCATGAACATTTGTGTTCCGGCAAAAGAAATGGGGCCTACCTACAGTATGTCAAATCGTTTATTTTTCATGAGACGCCTACATCGGCCATAGTTGGCTCTCTTTAGAAATCCCATGGGCCAGTCGTTAAGAGCAATTGGCTTCACGACTTGTTGTCTGCCATGTGATGTCGCTGACCCAACAAAGACCTAAATAGAAATGCTTGCGCACGGTTTTTAATCTCGTATGTCTCCAAACACTAATCTTTGAAGCGGTTGTCGTCATATAGACAAGGACCGATACAGTCAGTAGCAGCAAGATGCGGCCATTGCATAATGGATGACACTAGCCCTGCCGGAACAATAACTCCCCCTCTGTGCCCTGCCTCCGCTCAGAATTTTGTCCTGATCCGTATTTCAAGATCAAAGCCTCGACTTGATATTTGCGCTGTTGATAGACAGAAGGGTGGGTGAGGGGGGGGGCGCATAACAGTACGGCGAGGTAAACATACACACGACCCACGATCCCTTCGTTCGACGTGATGTTATGAAACATTGATGTCGGTGTCCAGTCCGTTTCTGGCGCCCTTCATATAGCCATGACATTGTTCAGTTGGTGCATCAGTGTATCTCAGTCCCAGTGAGGGGACCAGCATGTCTACATTACAACATTCTACCTACTACCTTCCAGAGTCCCCTGCTTCATTCTTAATGCCGAGTGGCAAAATGCTCAATACAATTTTTGTAAATTTATTTCTGCTATCTAAGAAATGCTAAATTCCAAAAACTTCATTCTAGGAACTATATCCTTCAATACAAAATAGTATTAAATCACATGTTCCATGCAATATGCTACATTAATTAATCTTCTCACATGCTTCTTATGCCTCCATGTTTCATTTTCGATGTGTCATTGATGTTATCTTCCTAAATGCTTCCTGTTATGTTTTTCATTTTCGATGTGTCATTGATGTTATCTTCCTAAATGCTTCCTGTTATGTTTTTCATTTTCGATGTGTCATTGATGTTATCTTCCTAAATGCTTCCTGTTATGTTTTTTTTCTTTCATTCTATTTTTCTTCGTTTCTAAGTGTTTTTTTGTTTTTTCTTTC
This sequence comes from Arenicola marina, assembly GCA_964019135.1. NCBI lineage: Eukaryota > Metazoa > Annelida > Polychaeta > Arenicolidae > Arenicola > Arenicola marina. The sequence continues at coordinate 34,269,687 of OZ025258.1, forward strand.
CTTCTTTCTTTCTTTATGTCATTATTATTATATATATATTAATATATATATATTTTTTCGGTACTTTTTTTTTCTTACGCCGATATATGCGGCAGTCCTAAAACCATAAATGTCACAGTCACTTGTAAGCCCAGTAAGGCTGGGTGAGGATTTATATTGTGTGTTTACCCGGTTGTTCATGTTATCAGTTGTATTCCTCATAAGTGACTATAATAAACAAATTACTTACTTACAAATTACTTACTATGCTCTAGATTGGTACTTCTAGCTTCCAAATGCTTCTTATTGTGCTCTGTATTGGTGCTTCTGTCATCTACATGTTCTTTTTATGCTCTTTATGGGGAATTATTTCTTCCAAATGCTTCATTCTATGCTCCTTATTGGAAATGTTATCTTCTAATTGCTTCATTTTATGCTCTATATTGGGAATTATATTGTCTAAATGCTTCATCCGATGCTCTGTATTCCTAATTGTATCTTCTAAATGCTTCATTTTATGCCGTATATTGGGAATTATATCTTGCAAATGTATGGCTGCAACAGGGAGTCGGTTGGCTGGTTGGTTGTATATTCAGGACGCTTTAACCACTTTTGGTCACATCGCGTCAATGGGAGAAGGAAGGGAGAACGGAGCCATGTCCCTGGGGGGAAACCCTCTACTCTCTGCGCAGACATGGGGTGGAGACGAAACGTCGTTTCCAAGAAAATGCATACCAAGAATGGCATGAGTATATTCGTAACCAAAGCAAACTATCAACGTATTGCATGTATAAATCGTTATTAGTTATGGAACCCTACTGCAATTATGTCGATATTTATAAGTACAGAGCGACACTCGCTAGGTATAGATGTAGTATTCACCAGCTTGCAATAGAAACAGGTAGATACAGTGGAACCACTCGAAAAAACCGAACCAGTACCTTCTGTAATGATAATGGGCATGTAGTGTTAGAGGACGAATACCATTTTTTGTTGAGATGCCCACTGCATAACGAGTTAAGAACAAAATACGTAGATGCGAAATACTTTCTGGAGCTAATGCACACCGCGGTAAAACATTAACTACGAAATTTGGCTGTAGGGGAACATGGGTCAAAATGACCACCTTAACTTATTTGTATTTTTGTGGGGGTAAGCGGTGCTCTAAACAGAGCCACATTTTGGTAAACTGACAACAGTAGTATTGTGAATAACATAGCTTTGATAAATGCGAGTGACACGAATACAAATTTTACTACCACAAAAAGCATGTTTTATGTCACAGTGGGTCATTTTGTCCCCCTAACGGGGCAAAATGGTGAGCACGTTATTTCAGCATGTTTATGAATGAACTGAACAGTCTAAGAAGGCCAACTCCTAACTCTCTGGCACTTGTAATCCGGGCGATTTGTGTCACCTCTCGCTTCGTTTTCAATGCTCCGCCATTTGCCGGACGCCAACAAACGCCGCCTGGCAGCGAGTGCTCACGCTAAGTTTGTTTACTTCCTGTGAGCGGCGGAGCATCGAAAACGAAGCGAGAGAGGACACAAATCGCCCGGATTACAAGAAAATACACTACCGACCAAAGAAATGACTGTCCGACGAAATTCATAAAAACTTCAGGAATCTAATGGAGCAACTTGACGGGTAGGCACTGCATATTTATTATTAGGACCTTCAACTTGAGCCACCAAGCCACTCAGGCGTAGAACTCAGCTTTCACGCGAAGTCCTACTGTTGAACAGACCTGGGGCAGGGGTGGATCCAAGGGGGACCAACCCGGCCCCGGGCCCCCTTTTTAGGGTCGAAATTTTTATAATTTATATCACTTACCATATGAAAATCAAAACCGCCCCCCCCCCTCTATCCAGCATATCTGGATCCGACCCTGAAACCGCCCCCCCACCCTATCCAGCTTTTCTGGGTCCGCCCTTGCGGGGAGGGGGGTGGGGTAATTAATACATTGCTGGGTTTGGGGGGTTCTGGGGTAAAGCCCCCCATTTTTCACCGCCAAAATTCGTTCTATGAACGCACATTTTCAAAGTCCCCCCCCCCCCTTTGATCGCAAGTTTTAAAATGTTCGCTCTATATTGGTATCTTCATCATAAATGTCCGCTCTATATGGGTATCTTTTTATCATCAATGTCCGCTCTATAGGGACATCTTTTTCATGACAAATATCCGCCCTCTTAGACAGATCATCCAGATTGCCAAAGATAATAGTTTCTGTTGGAGTATACATATTAAATTGGATGCGGGTATCTTCTAACTGCTTCATTTTATGCTCGATATTGGTAATTATATCTTCTAAATGCTCCATTTTATACTAAAAATTGGTAATTATATCTTCCAAATGTATCATTATGTGCTTGATATTGCTATATCAATTTTCTGCTTCATTTAATGCTTTATATTGGTAATACCGTTTTCTACATGTTTCATTCTATGCTCTGTATTGATAATCTATCTTTTAAAAGTTTCATTCTCAGTTTCGTTCTTACTTTATTAAAGGATGTTCCACGTGCTACATTTTTCATATTACCTTCCACGTGCAACCTTCTTAATGTTATATTCCAAGTACTACATTCTTTATGTTATCTATTAAATGCTACATTTTTCATATTACCTTTCACGTGCAACCTTCTTAATGTTATATTCCAAGTACTACATTCTTTGTTATTTATTTAATGCTACATTTTTCATATTACCTTCCACGTGCAACCTTCTTAATGTTATATTTCAAGTGTTAAATTCTTTATGTTATCTATTAAATGCTACATTTTTCATATAATCTTCCACGTGCAACCTTCTTAATGTTATATTCCAAGTACTACATTCTTTATGTTATCTATTAAATGCTACATTTTTCATATTACCTTTCACGTGCAACCTTCTTAATGTTATATTCCAAGTACTACATTCTTTGTTATTTATTTAATGCTACATTTTTCATATTACCTTCCACGTGCAACCTTCTTAATGTTATATTTCAAGTGCTAAATCCTTTGTTATCTATTAAATGCTACATTTTTCATATAACCTTCCACGTGCAACCTTCTTAATGTTCTATTCCAAGTACCACATTCTTTATGTTATCTATTAAATGCTACAATTTTCATATTACCTTCCACGTGCAACGTTCTTAATGTTATATTCCAAGTACCACATTCTTTATGTTATCTATTAAATGCTACAATTTTCATATTATCTTCCACGTGCAACGTTCTTAATGTTATATTCCAAGTACTACATTCTTTATGTTATCTATATAATGCTACATTTTTCATATTACCTTCCACGTGCGGCATTATGAATGTCCAATATTGAATATTAACTGTTACAACCAGCAACAGTGATATTCCTTCCATGCAACGTCCACTTTTCCCAGCTTCCACACTTGCTAATAGTCAACAACGAAATGACTGAACGCCACAACAGATTCTCCATGCGTCTTCCATCGTAAACATTGCCCTCAGCGCCACCTCTCGTCAAAGTAAGGTCAATTGTCGATCTGAAATCGCATCGAAATCCCGAAAGTCCATTTTCAGGAACTATAGTTTTCATGTCTGGAATGCGCTGCTATCGTACATGGATCTCCTGTTTATTATTCCAATAAGGGAGGTTCGGGGACTGGTATTAATTAAAGGCTGACGTACGTGTCGGTCCTAAATTATTGATTCCTTTGGCGCTAGGATCATAAATACTAAGGCTACATTTCCAACTGAACCCCTCTCATTGGATTTCGGACAGGACACCAACCCCCCTCATTCTCCACTCGGGGAGTGGGTAGGGGCGGGGGAAGGGTAATGTTGGTAATATCATATGCGTTACTGAGGCTTTTCTATCATGCATGGGCCGACTGCTATATATAGCTATGGGTCTGTTATCCTGGAATATGTAATGTGAATACAGATATATTCATGACTCGGCCAGTCGTTGGCCTGCGTGGTTCGGGTCTCAACTCAACCAGCATCAAACGGAATTAAGTGTTTTCAGTTTTGCCTGCAATGCAGATGCTGTTGGATCGCGATAACAAAATGACTATTTCCATAATATTGTGAACCGTACCATTATCACTGGCGCCTCACAAGAGAGCGTTTTTGCCATCCTTCCGGGTCGACACCGGAACTAAATATAAACCACTTGAGAGGCAACAGTGGAACTGATACAGACAGGCTGTACCCCCCGCCCATCGTCTGGCACATTATACATCTACCATAACAGGTAAGGCACTGGGACAACCCTAGCTCTCCCCCTTAAGCGCCCACTGCCAACCACTCCCCCACGCCCTCACCCTCCCCCTTAAGCACCCACCCCCAGTCTCTCCCTCACCCCTCGCAGACACTTCCATAAAGCTCACCCCAGAACAGTCGGCTCGGCTATCCGCCCCCCCACCCCCCCATTTCTCCACACCCCCGTCTCTCCATTCCACTCAGAACAATATCACTGGACAATTATATCTGGACAAATCCACCCGGACAATATCACTGGACAAATCCACCCGGACAATATCACTGGACAATTATACCTGGACAAATCCACCCGGACAATTTCACTGGACAAATATAGCCCTGACGCATGACCCTCACGACCTCAACCCTAACGGGGGTGTAAGGGCCATGCCATACACACGGTCAAAAAAGTAGCAATGCGTCACCCAGCTCGCTTCGATGAATGATTGTCGATTATGACGACGAACCTACCTCTCCTAATCGCCTCGACCCTCTTCTTCAGACATTACTTGGACCATAGGATGCATTCATTTTAAAGTTTGCTCTCTATTACTTGCACATGAATGATATTTTCATCGGTTGTTAACGGCTTTCCTCTCTGACGCTTCAAATTTGACCAGACAATAAAACAGACATCATCCGCATGGCGGCGCCGCTAGTTGCGTCAAAAACGCACGCACGACTATAGACACACAACGAGAATTAGTGGCGCCGCCATACGGAAGCTGTCGGGTGTATTACCTGATGTCAACAAACGAACCGCGGCAACCGCCTAGAAAAATTTGAAGCGGCACAGAGGGAAACCGTTAACGACCGACGAAAATATCATTGGGTCGAGGCGAGTTAAAGAGGTAGGCTTGTTGTCATAATCGACAATCATTCATCGAAGTGAGCTTGGTTATGCATTACTACTTTTTTAACCATGTGTATTGCTTGACCCTTCTGCCTATCAGCTTGTTGTCAGAAGGGTCAAGTTCACTGGGCTAGGACAAATCCACCCGGACAATTTCACTGGACAACATCTGTGGAAAATTCCACCTTGACAAACGCCCTCCCCCCCCCCCGCCCCGGACGCCACTGATGACCGGCGCCACACAGAAACACAGAGAGGCTTGAACAAGGGAACGTGAGCTCTCCGCACAGTACAATTATCCCCCTTTTTAAACAAATCCGTCTGGAGATTACAACAGATTTCCAGACGCCTGAAGGTATACATAGAGGCCAGCATGCAGCATAACACGCACAGTGCCCTACAAGGGGCTGGAAGGAGCCGGTTAGAGAGTAATTAGCGGACTTCCCTGCCGCCTGTAGGCCCCAGTGTTTAATCATTGATGTCTTCCTCGGCGAGGACATTCTCTTCCTCCTCGCGGGTTCCATTGAAGCAGGAGTGATTGGCCGAAGGCGCCTCTCGACTTGGTGACGCGATCTGACTAATGACAGATGGACATCATCGCGGGCAGCTGAACGCTGCATCGGGACGTGATTGTCGTTGAGGAGTGTCCTGTCTGCAAGCCGCCAGCAGATTATAAGATAGTTGGGGGCCGTTTGACGGTCAGCGGCTGTCGAACGCTAGCCAGACAGGCCTTTTTCTAACAGCAAGAGTTGGGTTTTCAATATGGGCCGATCAATGGCAGATGGCCGTGGTGATACCACCAGACGGTCACTGTGATACCACCAGACGGTCGGTGTGATACAACCAGACGGTCGGTGTGATACCACCAGACGGTCACTGTGATACCACCAGACGGTCGGTGTGATACCACCAGACGGTCGGTGTGATACCACCAGACGGTCGGTGTGATACCACCAGACAGTCGGTGTGATGCCACCAGACGGTCACTGTGATACCACCAGACGTTCGGTGTGATACCACCAGACGGTCGGTGTGATACCACCAGACGGTCGGTGTGATACCACCAGACGGTCGGTGTGATACCACCAGACGGTCACTGTGATACCACCAGACGGTCACTGTGATACCACCAGACGGTCACTGTGATACCACTAGACGGTCGGTGTGATACCACCAGACGGTCGGTGTGATACCACCAGACGGTCGGTGTGATACAACCAGACGGTCACTGTGATACCACTAGACGGTCGGTGTGATACCACTAGACGGTCGGTGTGATACCATCAGACGGTCGATGTGATACCACCAGACGGTCACTGTGATACCACCAGACGGTCACTGTGATACCACTAGACGATCGGTGTGATACCACCAGACAGTCGGTGTGATACCACCAGACGGTCGGTGTGATACAACCAGACGGTCACTGTGATACCACTAGACGGTCGGTGTGATACCACTAGACGGTCGGTGTGATACCATCAGACGGTCGGTGTGATACCACCAGGCGGTCGGTGTGATACCACCAGACGGTCGGTGTGATACCACCAGACGGTCACTGTGATACCACCAGACGGTCGGTGTGATACCAGACGGTCACTGTGATACCACCAGACGGTCGGTGTGATACCACCAGACGGTCGGTGTGATACCACCAGACGGTCGGTGTGATACCACCAGACGGTCACTGTGATACCACCAGACGGTCGGTGTGATACCACCAGATGGTCGGTGTGATACCACCAGACGGTCGGTGTGATACCACCAGACGGTCGGTGTGATACCACCAGACGGTCACTGTGATACCACCAGACGGTCGGTGTGATACCACCAGACGGGTCACTGTGATACCACCAGACGGTCACTGTAATACCACCAGACGGTCGGTGTGATACCACCAGACGGTCACTGTGATACCACCAGACGGTCGGTGTGATACCACCAGATGGTCGGTGTGATACCACCAGACGGTCGGTGTGATACCACCATACGGTCGGTGTGATACCACCAGACGGTCACTGTGATACCACCAGACGGTCACTGTGATACCACCAGACGGTCACTGTAATACCACCAGACGGTCGGTGTGATACCACCAGACGGTCACTGTGATACCACCAGACGGTCGGTGTGATACCACCAGATGGTCGGTGTGATACCACCAGACGGTCGGTGTGATACCACCATACGGTCGGTGTGATACCACCAGACGGTCACTGTGATACCACCAGACGGTCACTGTGATACCACCAGACGGTCACTGTGATACCACTAGAGGGTCGGTGTGATACCACCAGACGGTCGGTGTGATACCACCAGACGGTCGGTGTGATACCACCAGACGGTCACTGTGATACCACCAGACGGTCGGTGTGATACCACCAGATGGTCGGTGTGATACCACCAGACGGTCGGTGTGATACCACCATACGGTCGGTGTGATACCACCAGACGGTCACTGTGATACCACCAGACGGTCACTGTGATACCACCAGACGGTCACTGTAATACCACCAGACGGTCGGTGTGATACCACCAGACGGTCACTGTGATACCACCAGACGGTCGGTGTGATACCACCAGATGGTCGGTGTGATACCACCAGACGGTCGGTGTGATACCACCATACGGTCGGTGTGATACCACCAGACGGTCACTGTGATACCACCAGACGGTCACTGTGATACCACCAGACGGTCACTGTGATACCACTAGAGGGTCGGTGTGATACCACCAGACGGTCGGTGTGATACCACCAGACGGTCGGTGTGATACCACCAGACGGTCACTGTAATACCACCAGACGGTCACTGTAATACCACCAGACGGTCGGTGTGATACCACCAGACGGTCGGTGTGACACCACCAGACGGTCACTGTGATACCACCAGACGGTCACTGTGATACCACCAGACGGTCACTGTGATACCACTAGAGGGTCGGTGTGATACCACCAGACGGTCGGTGTGATACCACCAGACGGTCGGTGTGATACCACCAGACGGTCACTGTAATACCACCAGACGGTCACTGTAATACCACCAGACGGTCGGTGTGATACCACCAGACGGTCGGTGTGATACCACCAGACGGTTGATGTGATACAACCAGACGGTCGGTGTGATACCACCGGACGGTCGGTGTGATGCCACCAGACGGTCGGTGTGATACCACCAGACGGTCACTGTAATACCACCAGACGGTCGGTGTGATACCACCAGACGGTCGGTGTGACACCACCAGACGGTCACTGTGATACCACCAGACGGTCACTGTGATACCACCAGACGGTCACTGTGATACCACTAGAGGGTCGGTGTGATACCACCAGACGGTCGGTGTGATACCACCAGACGGTCACTGTAATACCACCAGACGGTCACTGTAATACCACCAGACGGTCGGTGTGATACCACCAGACGGTCGGTGTGATACCACCAGACGGTCGGTGTGATACCACCAGACGGTCGGTGTGATACCACCAGACGGTTGATGTGATACAACCAGACGGTCGGTGTGATACCACCAGACGGTCGGTGTGATACCACCGGACGGTCGGTGTGATGCCACCAGACGGTCGGTGTGATACCACCAGACGGTCACTGTGATACCACCAGACGGTCGGTGTGATACCACCAGACGGTCACTGTGATACCACCAGACGGTCACTGTGATACCACCAGACGGTCACTGTGATACCACCAAACGGTCACTGTGATACCACCAGACGGTCGGTGTGATACCACCAGACGGTCGGTGTGATACCACCAGACGGTCGGTGTGATACCACCAGACGGTCACTGTGATACCACCAGACGGTCGGTGTGATACCACCAGACGGTCGGTGTGATACCACCAGACGGTCGGTGTGATACCACCAGACGGTCGGTGTGATACCACCAGACGGTCGGTGTGATACCACCAGACGGTCGGTGTGATACCACCAGACGGTCGGTGTGATACCACCAGACGGTCGATGTGATACAACCAGACGGTCGGTGTGATACCACCAGACGGTCGGTGTGATACCACCAGACGGTCACTGTGATACCACCAGACGGTCGGTATGATACCACCAGACGGTCGGTGTGATACCACCAGACGGTCGGTGTGATACCACCAGACGGTCACTGTGATACCACCAGACGGTCGGTATGATACCACCAGACGGTCACGGTGATACCACCAGACGGTCACTGTGATACCACCAGACGATCACTGTGATACCACCAGACGGTCGGTGTGATACCACCCGACGGTCGGTGTGATACCACCAGACGGTCACTGTGATACCACCAGACGGTCGATGTGATACCACCAGACGGTCGGTGTGATACCACCAGACGGTCGGTGTGATACCACCAGACGGTCGGTGTGATACCACCAAACGGTCACTGTGATACCACCAGACGGTCGGTGTGATACCACTAGACGGTCGGTGTGATACCACCAGACGTTCGGTGTGATACCACCAGACGGTCGGTGTGATACCACCAGACGGTCGGTGTGATACCACCAGACGGTCGGTGTGATACCACCAGACGGTCGGTGTGATACCACCAGACGGTCGATGTGATACCACCAGACGGTCGGTGTGATACCACCAGACGGTCGGTGTGATACCACCAGACGGTCGGTGTGATACCACCAGACGGTCACTGTGATACCACCAGACGGTCGATGTGATACCACCAGACGGTCGGTGTGATACCACCAGACGGTCGGTGTGATGCCACCAGACGGTCGGTGTGATACCACCAGACGGTCGATGTGATACCACCAGACGGTCGGTGTGATACCACCCGACGGTCGGTGTGATACCACCAGACGGTCACTGTGATACCACCAGACGGTCGATGTGATACCACCAGACGGTCGGTGTGATACCACCAGACGGTCGGTGTGATACCACCCGACGGTCACTGTGATACCAACAGACGGTCACTGTGATACCACCAGGCGGTCACTGTGATACCACCAGACGGTCGGTGTGATACCACCAGACGGTCGGTGTGATACCACCAGACTGTCACAGTGATTCCACCAGACGGTCGGTGTGATACCACCAGACGGTCGGTGTGATACCACCAGACGGTCGGTGTGATACCACCAGACGGTCACTGTGATACCAACAGACGGTCACTGTGATACCACCAGGCGGTCACTGTGATACCACCAGACGGTCGGTGTGATACCACCAGACGGTCGGTGTGATACCACCAGACTGTCACAGTGATTCCACCAGACGGTCGGTGTGATACCACCAGACGGTCGGTGTGATACCACCAGACGGTCGGTGTGATACCAACAGACGGTCACTGTGATACCACCAGGCGGTCACTGTGATACCACACGACGGTCGGTGTGATACCACCAGACGGTCGGTGTGATACCACCAGACTGTCACAGTGATTCCACCAGACGGTCGGTGTGATACCACCACACGGTCGGTGTGATACCACCAGACGTTCGGTGTGATACCACCAGACGGTCGGTGTGATACCACCAGACGGTCGGTGTGATACCACCAGACGTTCGGTGTGATGCCACCAGACGGTCGGTGTGATACCAACAGACGGTCACTGTGATACCACCAGGCGGTCACTGTGATACCACACGACGGTCGGTGTGATACCACCAGACGGTCGGTGTGATACCACCAGACGGTCGGTATGATACCACCAGACGGTCGGTGTGATACCACCAGACGGTCGGTGTGATACCACCAGACGGTCGGTGTGATACCACCAGACGGTCACTGTGATACCACCAGACGGTCGGTGTGATACCAACAGACGGTCACTGTGATACCACCAGGCGGTCACTGTGATACCACACGACGGTCGGTGTGATACCACCAGACGGTCGGTGTGATACCACCAGACTGTCACAGTGATTCCACCAGACGGTCGGTGTGATACCACCACACGGTCGGTGTGATACCACCAGACGTTCGGTGTGATACCACCAGACGGTCGGTGTGATACCACCAGACGGTCGGTGTCATACCACCAGACGTTCGGTGTGATGCCACCAGACGGTCGGTGTGATACCAACAGACGGTCACTGTGATACCACCAGGCGGTCACTGTGATACCACACGACGGTCGGTGTGATACCACCAGACGGTCGGTGTGATACCACCAGACGGTCGGTGTGATACCACCAGACGGTCGGTGTGATACCACCAGACGGTCGGTGTGATACCACCAGACGGCCGATGTGATACCACCAGACGGTCGGTGTGATACCACCAGACGGTCGGTGTGATACCACCAGACGGTCGGTGTGATACCACCAGACGGTCACTGTGATACCACCAGACGGTCGATGTGATACCACCAGACGGTCGGTGTGATACCACCAGACGGTCGGTGTGATACCACCAGGCGGTCGGTGTGATACCACCAGACGGTCGATGTGATACCACCAGGCGGTCACTGTGATACCACACGACGGTCGGTGTGATACCACCAGACGGTCGGTGTGATACCACCAGACTGTCACAGTGATTCCACCAGACGGTCGGTGTGATACCACCACACGGTCGGTGTGATACCACCAGACGTTCGGTGTGATACCACCAGACGGTCGGTGTGATACCACCAGACGGTCGGTGTGATACCACCAGACGTTCGGTGTGATGCCACCAGACGGTCGGTGTGATACCAACAGACGGTCACTGTGATACCACCAGGCGGTCATTGTGATACCACACGACGGTCGGTGTGATACCACCAGACGGTCGGTGTGATACCACCAGACGGTCGGTATGATACCACCAGACGGTCGGTGTGATACCACCAGACGGTCGGTGTGATACCACCAGACGGTCGGTGTGATACCACCAGACGGTCGGTGTGATACCACCAGACGGTCGGTGTGATACCACCAGACGGTCGGTGTGATGCCAACAGACGGTCACTGTGATACCACCAGGCGGTCACTGTGATACCACCAGACGGTCGGTGTGATACCACCAGACTGTCACAGTGATTCCACGAGACGGTCGGTGTGATACCACCACACGGTCGGTGTGATACCACCAGACGTTCGGTGTGATACCACCAGACGGTCGGTGTGATACCACCAGACGGTCGGTGTGATACCACCAGACGTTCGGTGTGATGCCACCAGACGGTCGGTGTGATACCAACAGACGGTCACTGTGATACCACCAGGCGGTCACTGTGATACCACACGACGGTCGGTGTGATACCACCAGACGGTCGGTGTGATACCACCAGACGGTCGGTGTGATACCACCAGACGTTCGGTGTGATACCACCAGACGGTCGGTGTGATACCACCAGACGGTCGGTGTGATACCACCAGACGGTCGGTGTGATACCACCAGAAGGTCACTGTGCTACCACCAGACGGTCGGTGTGATACCACCAGACGGTCGGTGTGATACCACCAGACGGTCGGTGTGATACCACCAGACGGTCACAGTGATTCCACCAGACGGTCGGTGTGATACCACCAGACGGTCGGTGTGATACCACCAGACGTTCGGTGTGATACCACCGGACGCTCGGTGTGATACCACCAGACGGTCGGTGTGATACCACCAGACGGTCGGTGTGATACCACCAGAAGGTCACTGTGCTACCACCAGACGGTCGGTGTGATACCACCAGACGGTCGGTGTGATACCACCAGACGGTCGGTGTGATACCACCAGACGGTCGGTGTGATACCACCAGACGGTCGGTGTCATACTACCAGACGGTCGGTGTGATACCACCAGACGGTCGGTGTGATACCACCAGACGGTCGGTGTGATACTACCAGACGGTCGGTGTGATACCACCAGACGGTCGGTGTGATACTACCAGACGGTCACTGTGATACCACCAGACGGTCGGTGTGATACCACCAGACGGTCACTGTGATACCACCAGACGGTCGGTGTGATACCACCAGACGGTCGGTGTGATACAACCAGACGGTCGGTGTGATACCACCAGACGGTCGGTGTGATACCACCAGACGGTCGATGTGATACAACCAGATGGTCGGTGTGATACCACCCGACGGTCGGTGTGATACCACCAGACGGTCGGTGTGATACAACCAGACGGTCGGTGTGATACCACCAGACGGTCGGTGTGATACCACCAGACGGTCGGTATGATACCACCAGACGGTCGGTGTGATACCACCAGACGGTCGATGTGATACAACCAGACGGTCGGTGTGATACCACCAGACGGTCGGTGTGATACCACACGACGGTCGGTGTGATACCACCAGACGGTCGGTGTGATACAACCAGACGGTCGATGTGATACCACCAGACGGTCGGTGTGATACCACCAGACGGTCGATGTGATACAACCAGACGGTCGGTGTGATACCACCAGACGGTCGGTGTGATACCACCAGACGGTCGGTGTGATACCACCAGACGGTCGGTGTGATACCACCAGACGGTCGGTGTGATACCACCAGACGGTCGGTGTGATACCACCAGGCGGTCATTGTGATACCACCAGACGGTCGGTATGATACCACCAGACGGTCGGTGTGATACCACCAGACGGTCGATGTGATACAACCAGACGGTCGGTGTGATACCACCAGACGGTCGGTGTGATACCACCAGACGGTCGGTGTGATACCACCAGACGGTCGGTGTGATACCACCAGACGGTCACTGTGATACAACCAGACGTTCGGTGTGATACCAGCAGACGGTCGGTGTGATACCACCAGACGGTCACTATGATACCACCAGACGGTCGTCCTGACCTGGCCAGACTACCAGCCGATCAGTCAGCTGCCGCAGCCTGTCGGCCACAGCCCACGTGTCTGGTCATTCTCGAGGCCAATCTCCACCCCATGAGACCTGACGTGGCTGCCCCCCACCCCCACCCCCCTCGTGTCCCTGGTCTATCTGTAGCTTGTGGCCGCACGCACGTCTTATACCCTGTCTCCATCCACCCCGGCGACCAACAGAAGACCAATATCGTACCCTTCAAACGCACAACCAACACATGCCAGAATTAACCCCGTACTTCATCAGGAAATCATTGGCATTGATCGCAGGCCAGGACGAGACACGCGATCCCGATGTCGATCCGCATCACAATGTATTGGCGACTGGCGTGACCCGGCGCTCCCTTACCACTGAGGTAAAGCGCTGAGCGTGGGATCCCTGGCCTTCCTTCACGGCATCTGTCTGGTCAGAAGCAACGAATTTCGAAGCATATGGGCTTAACGCGTTCAGCATACAAGACATAGCTTTCCAGCCAGTACAGCTGTCTTATGTAAATTACCCCCCCCCCCCACTACTTTGCCTGGTTTACGCAGGGTCTTTGGGGCTTCGCCTCTTGTCCAGTTCTCTGTCGCATATTTTAAGTGTATGTAATAGTCAATCTTAGGATATATGGGCATTGGAATAATGTATTGATGACAGGCTACACGGCTGTTGATTCAATAATGGCTAAAACGGGCTACACAAAGCTGTTATGCAATGAACTATGAAATAAAACTGTGTAGACCATAGGAAAATAATTACTTGGGTCCCGTACTCTGGATAGTTGGAACACGTATTCGGTTAAAATGTATCACATACACATGTACTAACCAGTCAAACATCGCTGATATATCATTGTAAGGTGTGCCCCAAGCCTTTCCTTAGTCATTGTTAATCATGAATGTTTTCAGCCTTTGAAGACAAAGTGCCATAATGTGTTAACACCATGTACAAATTATGCTTAAATTAATTACATGTTGCCATCGATTGGGGCACATCGTAATGGCGTATCCATATTTTCTTTCATCAATTTCAACTTTTTATATTTTGGACCTGCTGAAACAATGAACAACATATACAACGCTATAGGTTTTGCTCATGATGTTAGAAATTCTAAGAGTAGTTCACGACATCGGTGTGAACGGACCTCGCACAACGCCACCATGCGGGCAGGGGATCTAGCCTAGCGTTAAGCTGGTACCGCCGCTCATACTCCTACTGAGTGAGCGAAACCACGGTAGCCTAGCGCCACCTGGCAGTCAGCACCACCTGGCAGGACTTCACAAAGCATCCATATGCGTTTTTATTACTTGTTGGGGATAGAAGCGGCAACCTGCCATTGAGACACGTGACAACATGTGCATGTGTCCAAACAACAATATGCTACCTTAAATTTAAAAAATAGCGAGACGCGACCCTTAAAAAACCATAACCGGACTTCGCCGAAAGGGAACCCTTGTTTTGCACGTTGAACATCACGTGACATTCAGTGCACACCGTCATCGTATGCCGCTTACCACATTAATGGGAAGCCATGAAACTCCGGACGCGGTGTCCCCTATGTAGGACTTGGCGGAGGAATATGGGACGCCGGGTTGATGGTGGTTCGGCCCGGGGCTTACGGCCGCCACTGGCGGCCAGGACCAGTGGTCGTTTCGGGTTTATCACTCGCAGAACGATAAACGTTGGGTCCGTCCCGACTGGGCCCAACAATATGGCTTTTCCAGGACAATATTACAAACCGGAAAGGAGGGGTTGGTAGATGATGCATTTTCGGTGAATAGTCAGTGCCAAGACCCGAAGGTGTCGTTGTTGTGCTCAGGCAGGTCCCCCATCTAATTACAACAAGATTGTAGGGGGAAACAGAAGAATCCTGTATTCATGGTTGAGTAGAGTTTTTCCCATCAGGTACCAGCCAATGAGCAGGGAGAGTCCAAACACTAATCTGCAAGAACGTAAATTTATATTTCCACCCTTTACGTCACTTTCCTTCCTCACTAATATGTGGTAATGGCTCTCAGCGTCCTCCTAATAATTAGTCAATATGGCGGGAGAATGTCCACGCGTACATTCATATCAACTGCATAAAGTCGTTGTTATCGTATGTGGAATTCTTATAATCTGAGGCTAAATATGACGGCGAAGTATTGTCATTTGGTCAGCGTCATATATTTTGTGTCGTGATTGAAAAACCAATTGGTTTGTGGGTTATATAATATCAGTATCTTTCATAGACTATATATGGGGTCTTTTATGTCGCTTATGACTCCCGTCTCTCCTGGGCATTCAACACGACATTCAGAATGCAATAAAAAAACACAAATAGAAGAGAAAGAAGAGAGGCAAATTGTCTGGAAACCATTTGGACATTTTCTCATGGCCACTAATAAACACCATAGAGATTAAGAACTATAGATGACTTTCTCGCTGTTACTTTTTCAAAATATATAACTGGCCACTCGTGACGAGGGTTTCATGTTGATCATCATAACACGCTGTGTTTGCCTGTTTAAAGTGATAACATATATAATTCTAGTTTACACAGTCAGCCAAGACGCTGTTTCACCAAAAGATTATGAAAATCATAATACAGGTGGAAAATTGCTATATGAGCAGCTGTAGGTATGATTTATCGTCATGTTATGGACTGCCCACTTGCTTCCTATCCTCCTGTATATTAATCAATATGGCACCGGCGTGACAGGGCTACAGACTCTCGGCACATCACGTGATTGCCTTAACAGCCGGGACATGCCGGTTGGCCCGATCACGTGAGCGCGGTGCGGTGGACCAAGTAACCTCGACTTGACACTATGGTCCACGCCATCTTGGATTGCTTCGCTGCAGAATCAGAAAATAAACTACGCAAAAGGCCAAAGGAGATCGGCTGATGTCAGTAAATGATCTTGGGCAATATCGTGGATAACCGAACGAAAATCAACATGGATAAAATCTGCCGAGTAGAGGCTCTGAAGTCACGTGCTTATCTATATCGAAGATAAATATTTCTCAAAATGGATCATGGTATATAAATTGGACTGAGAGCTACGTGAGCTATTTTCATATCAAGGCCATACCGCGTAATTCGTATAAAGAGAGAGAACGATAATATGTTTGTATCCGCGACAATTGAGCCACTCAATCAGTGAGGGTCGCTATCAAAATCTGGCGTCTCACCACCCGCAGTGGACGCTATTCCGGTGAGGGACTGATCCCGCGGGCTCTCCGGACGCAGGACGCAGGGGCATTCTGGGTAGAGACTACGCCCTGGGGGTGGGGGTGGGGGGGGGGGGGCGGGGGCGGAGAGGGGGCCATAGAGGTCGAGGCCCATATAATGAAGGCGGGACCATCTCCGCTTGCGGTACCACCACCAGGGTAGGCAGATAACGTTCCAGGAAAGAGTGGGTGGGGCGGGTGGGTATTGGAAGGGGCCTTTGAGGATGGCGCAAGGGAGGGTAGGGTGTGGTGGGGAGGGGGCTGAGGGGGGTGGTTGTGGGGTTTTGACTAGACCTGTTCTCACGTTCGGGAGTTATGGCGCTCTTGGGTGCAATCTCGCCTCGTGGCCCGACAGTGGTGTTCGCAACAATCGCCAGGAGTCGCTGTAGGTCTCGGTGCCCCAATCGTAGGGGGGGGGCGGCGGGGGCGGGGTGGGGGGGTTAGGGGCACGGGGGCACGGGGGTAGGCAGCTACAGCACCCAGCGGAAGGCAAAAGTAGCATAATATAGCAGGCTAGTGCAGCCACTACACAAGACCCACGGGTCAGCGTGTCGATCTCCACTGCTATATAATCTGCTGTATTCTGCGCGTCATATACTCAATGGACAGATATCTTATAATATTTTGCAATTTTTGAAGCACTTTAGCCCGACACCCCGTAGTGGCGTTTAATGGAATAATGTGGTCATAAAATAATAATGATAATGATATCTCATCGTACGATCTCATCATGTAACAGGATTAGGTCCAGAGTACAATTTACCAAGTGGCTACAGTCCCACGTGGCTACAGTCCCACGTGGCTTCTTGTAATAGCAGCATAAAATATCGTATGTTGTGGCAGCTGAATATCATATCGCAAACTGGTCTCAATGTCACAGCATTGTAGCCAATATTGTGGAATTTGGTGGAATCAAAAAGATACGCCTGTAACTAGAACGACCAAATACATGTTGTGCAACAGTAAAAAAAGTATGAAAAAAAAAGGTATGAAAAAAATATGATACCTCTGGGCCTTCGTGATATACCACACCGGGCCTTTGTGATATGATACCACACCGGGCCTTTGTGATATGATACAACACCGGGCCTTTGTGATATGATACCACACCGGGCCTTTGTGATATGATACCACACCGGGCCTTTGTGATATGATACCACACCGGGCCGTTGTGATATGATACAACACGGGGCGTTTGTGATGTGATACCACACCGGACCTTTGTGATCTGATACCACACCGGGCCTTTGTGATCTGATACCACACCAAGCGTTTGTGATGTGATACCACACCGGGCGTTTGTGACATTACACCACATCGGGCCTTTGTGATATGATACCACACCGGGCGTTTGTGATGTGATACCACACCGGGCCTTTGTGATATGATACCACACCGGGCGTTTGTGATGTGATACCACACCGGACCTTTGTTGATCTGATACCACACCGGGCCTTTGTGATCTGATACCACACCAAGCGTTTGTGATGTGATACCACACCGGGCGTTTGTGACATTACACCACATCGGGCCTTTGTGATATGATACCACACCGGGCGTTTGTGATGTGATACCACACCGGGCCTTTGTGATATGATACCACACCGGGCGTTTGTGATGTGATACCACACCGGACCTTTGTGATCTGATACCACACCGGGCCTTTGTGATATGATACCACACCGGGCGTTTGTGATGTGATACCACACCGGACCTTTGTGATCTGATACCACACCGGGCCTTTGTGATCTGATACCACACCGGACGTTTGTAATGTGATACCACACCGGGCCTTTGTGATCTGATACCACACCGGACCTTTGTGATCTGATACCACACCGGGCCTTTGTGATATGATACCACACCGGGCCTTTGTGATCTGATACTAAGCCAGGCCTTTGTGATCTGGTATCACGTTGGGCCCTTTGCGGCATGATCTATCACCGTGCGTTCGTGATATGCCGCCTTGGTGGATGCCACCCCTCCTATTACCCCTCCAGATATCAACTGCTCCTCTCTGCGGTATCACACCTCTCATGTCACCAGGAAGCCACGCCTAATAAAAATACTATATGGACGTTGACAGTGGCGGCATGATCCTGGTGGCGTCTCCACACTGTAAGCCAGCCAGCCCACCAGCCAGACCCCTGTCACCCCCCCCCCCCCGCCCCTCACCCACCTCCAACAGTGACACGCCACCCCACCCCTCCGTCCTTTCCAGCGGTTCCCCGCGGCTTGCCCCAGGGTCGGAGATGGGATACCCTGGTTTCCGGCCTGAAGGGACTTCACAGACTGAGGCGCCCCCGTCCGGGAGATCTGCCTCCCGATGTCACCAACGACCTAGCCGGTGTTAGGCAACTCCGCCCCCGCCCCCCCCCCCCCTCCCCTCCGCCACCCCTCTCATCCCTATCAACCACCAAAAAAGGGAAAAGAGCACCTGCCTCCCCAGACCAGCTGATACCCACACTTGGTTCTCATGGAAACGTCATCCATGTCATTAGACCGTCATACATCACAGCTGGGCCGCAAGGAAGGCGGGGAGGTGGAGCAGGGAGGGAGGGAGGGAGGGAGGCCAAGCGGGCTGGTTGATGGGGATAGCGGGCGAACTGGTTGCACAACAAGCAGAAGATTACACCCCCCCCCCCCCCCCGCTTCTACCCCCGGCGCGGGTCACATATGTACATAGAGTCCACCCACACACACCACTACACCACCCGCCACCCACACCACCCACACCACCAACCCACACCACCCAGCACGGGTAGGACCATTTACTACCCTCCCGGGGGTCCTGTCGCCTCCACTCGGGGGGTCTTCAGTGATGTAGCTGTTCACACCCTCCATCACGGGAGAGGCAGTCTGTCAGCAGGACTCAGCATCAGAGAGCGTTGTGTGTGACGACCGTGCGCCTCCCGCAGCCCCACGTCCTTGGGGCAGAATCAGGCCCAATAAAAGCTCTGGAGTGGTGGACTCAGCCCTCCATATCTCGCTGACGCAGAGTTATGCACTTATAGGACCAAGTCCTGGCGATAAATTAGCTCTCAATAGAGTTAGGCCTGACGTCGAATTATCGCCTTATGGGATAGTGTCCTGTAGTAGACTTAGACCTCGATAGAGTCATATGTGACGCAGAATTATGGCTTTATGGGATTGTGTCCCGTAGTGGACTTAGCCCTCGATAGAGTCATATGTGACGCAGAATTATGGCCTTATGGGATTGTGTCCTGTAGTGGACTTAGCCCTCGATAGAGTCATATGTGACGCAGAATTATGGCCTTATGGGATTGTGTCCTGTAGTGGACTTAGCCCTCGATATAGTTAATTCTGTCCTGAAAAAGCATGTGCATGCTGAAGCTCTAGGTCAGTGTCATTGATAGCACTGTATGTGGCATCTGTCATTGGCAGTGTCTGTCACTCAAGTCGAGGCTTAGTCTCTTGTTGTTACAGTAAAACGTTCGCACTCCATGTTCTTTAGCTTTTCCCTTTCAATATGTCAACCATGGCGTGAATAACCAATTTGATGAGGGTTTTGCGTAGCTTCTAAATTAATGAGCATCACACCATATTAATTTTCTGATACAATGCTCCATAGTAGCATGGAACCCGTAATAGGGTGAAACCCCTGCAAGGATAAAACCCTTAATGGGTGCGACCCATTAATATGATCACAACCGTAAGCGGTTTTGACTTCTTGCTGGGATCGCAGATCGCTTGATCGTACAGATTTCCTATCTTCATTGAATCCACTCTCCTATCACCGCCTAAATGCGGGGACAGGGAATGGCAGACTTGTGTTGAGATAAACCCATCTCTCCCTCCAACGAATGCCAAATGCACTTTCTATGGCATGGCCCTCTTCATATCTCTCAGCCAACTATGTTCTTGAAACCCCTGGAGAAGGGATTATGTGCGTGGAATACATCTTCTGTTTCTACGTCTACCTTGGATTTCGTTTTCTATGTAGAGCTCTGTTTTTTTTTTACGTTGAGGTCGCCATTATAGCTCTCGTGCTTAAGTCTGCCTGACGTCCACTCGTCTGGTATATCCCAGTATAAGAATATTCTACCTGTCTTTACTATAAATCATTCAATTGACCTCCATGTCGGCTTTTTGCCTTGTGCGTGCAGCCAAGCCTCTGCACTTTGAAGAAACCTTCTTTGATATTCGGTTTGAGCATTATTTGGTATTACCGCATGACGTCTGAAATCCCTTTGAACATGAACCTTGGTCTATATATTACAGTTGCGGATCCAGGATTTTGAAAAGTGAGGCATGACAATTTCTTTGATATGGTGAGACCTTGACCCAATATTCAGAGGAAGGGGGACACGGGGCTTTTTATCGCCTATTTTTCAGCAAAGGGGGGAGAGCGTGCCCCCCCCCCCCATCCCACCCATTGGGTCCGCTACTGTATAAGAACCTGTCGCCATATCTGATGGCGAGCGGCGATGTGTCACTCCATTCCCTTCTTTATCACCCCCCCCCCTCCCCACCACACACCCATACATACCCCCTCCCCTCCCCACCACACACCCATACATACCCAACTAGCTGTAATGTGTATCAAACCTCATTTCTGAACTTTGAAGTCCCCCGACTTGGCTTCGTTTTTAGTCCAGGGCATGGGGAGCCCTCAGTGGGCGTTATGTAGTGCCTGATAAGCCCCCCCCTCCCCCTTACGCCCCTCCATCCACCCTCCCTCAAGTCTTAAACTTTGAAGCCAGCATTCTCAGCGGGGGGCTTTGGTTTTAAGCCCGATGTCTGTGAGCCCGGGCGACATAGGCGCCAGCCTTGCCCACCCAAGACATCAGCCTTTGATGGCTCACTCCCTCCCCTGTAGACCCACGGTCCATGCAGTCTATGTCCTGCCCTGTACTGCCCTGTGGCGAGCCGGCACCCGACAGCTCAGCTCAGTCCCGTCTGGACGGAGAGAGAGCCAGCGGCGCGAACAATCTCCAACATAACATTATTGATCTCCGGCCGGTAGAGGGCGGAGTACTGCTGGCAATCAAACTGATGAGACCGAAGCCATGCATCCCCGAACCTCGCCCCTCACCCCCTAATCCCCCCCAGCAAAGCCAAACCAAAGCAAACCAACCAATGCCATAGTCAGTCATTCACAGACTGAGAAGGGTAGTGTAAACTGGCTACCGTATTGAGGTGGTTGAGCGCAAGGGCCAGCCAGGCAGACAGACAGACAACCGGGGAGGGAGTGTAGGGGGCGGGGTGGTGATGGTGGTGGTGGTGAGGTTGAAGAGTGTAAATGCGTTACATGGTTGAAGCAAATACGTCGGGTGTGTATTGCCAGTCCTGGTCGGGCTACCATCGTCCAGGACGCCCACGAAAACCCATCAATCATTGCCCACGGCTCTGTCTGCTGTCTGCTGCTGCTAGTGGCGGTGGTGCTACTGGCGGTAGTGCTAGTGGCGGTGGTGCTAGTGGCGGTGGTGCTGCTGCTGCTGGCGGTGGTGCTAGTGGCGGTGGTGCTACTGGCGGTGGTGCTACTTGCGGTGGTGCTGCTGCTGGCGGTGGTGCTACTGGCGGTGGTGCTACTGGCGGTGGTGCTAGTGGCGGTGCTGCTGCTGGCGGTGGTGCTACTGGCGGTGGTGCTAGTGGCGGTGGTGCTACTGGCGGTGGTGCTAGTGGCGGTGGTGCTACTGGCGGTGGTGCTACTGGCCGTGGTGCTACTGGCGGTGGTGCTAGTGGCGGTGGTGCTACTGGCGGTAGTGGTACTGGCGGTGGTGCTAGTGGCGGTGGTGCTAGTGGCGGTGGTGCTACTGGCGGTGGTGCTAGTGGCGGTGGTGCTACTGGCGGTGGTGCTACTGGCGGTGGTGCTAGTGGCGGTGGTGCTGCTGCTGCTGGCGGTGGTGCTACTGGCGGTGGTGCTAGTGGCGGTGGTGCTACTGGCGGTGGTGCTACTGGCGGTGGTGCTAGTGGCGGTGGTGCTACTGGCGGTGGTGCTACTGGCGGTGGTGCTAGTGGCGGTGGTGCTAGTGGCCGTGGTGCTAGTGGCGGTGGTGCTACTGGCGGTGGTGCTAATGGCGGTGGTGCTAGTGGCGGTGGTGCTACTTGCGGTGGTGCTACTGGCCGTGGTGCTAGTGGCGGTGGTACTAGTGGCGGTGGTGCTAGTGGCGGTGGTGCTACTGGCGGTGGTGCTACTGGCGGTGGTGCTAGTGGCGGTGGTGCTGCTGCTGCTGGCGGTGGTGCTACTGGCGGTGGTGCTAGTGGCGGTGGTGCTACTGGCGGTGGTGCTACTGGCGGTGGTGCTAGTGGCGGTGGTGCTACTGGCGGTGGTGCTACTGGCGGTGGTGCTAGTGGCGGTGGTGCTGCTGCTGCTGGCGGTGGTGCTACTGGCGGTGGTGCTAGTGGCGGTGGTGCTACTGGCGGTGGTGCTACTGGCGGTGGTGCTAGTGGCGGTGGTGCTACTGGCGGTGGTGCTACTGGCGGTGGTGCTAGTGGCGGTGGTGCTAGTGGCCGTGGTGCTAGTGGCGGTGGTGCTACTGGCGGTGGTGCTAATGGCGGTGGTGCTAGTGGCGGTGGTGCTACTTGCGGTGGTGCTACTGGCCGTGGTGCTAGTGGCGGTGGTACTAGTGGCGGTGGTGCTAGTGGCGGTGGTGCTACTTGCGGTGGTGCTACTGGCGGTGGTGCTAGTGGCGGTGGTACTAGTGGCGGTGGTGCTAGTGGCGGTGGTACTAGCGGCGGTGGTGCTAGTGGCGGTGGTGCTACTGGCGGTGGTGCTAGTAGCGGTGGTACTAGCGGCGGTGGTGCTAGTGGCGGTGGTACTAGTGGCGGTGGTGCTACCTGCGGTGGTGCTAGTGGCGGTGGTGCTAGTGGCGGTGGTGCTACTTGCGGTGGTGCTACTGGCCGTGGTGCTAGTGGCGGTGGTGCTACTGGCCGTGGTGCTAGTGGCGGTGGTGCTACTGGCCGTGGTGCTAGTGGCGGTGGTGCTACTGGCGGAGGTGCTACCTGCGGTGGTACTACTGGCGGTGGTGCTAGTGGCGGTAGTGCTAGTGGCGGTGGTGCTAGTGGCGGTGGTGCTAGTGGCGGTGGTGTTGCTCGCGGTGGTGCTAGTGGCGGTGGTGCTAGTGGCGGTGGTGCTAGTGGCGGTGGTGCTAGTGGCGGTGGTGCTACTGGCGGTGGTGCTACTGGCGGCGATGCTAGTGGCGGTGGTGCTACTGGCGGTAGTGCTATTGGCGGTGGTGCTAGTGGCGGTGGTGCTAGTGGCGGTGGTGCAACTGGCGGTGGTGCTACTGGCGGCGATGCTAGTGGCGGTGGTGCTACTGGCGGTAGTGCTAGTGGCGGTGGTGCTACTGGCAGTGGTGCTACTGGCGGTAGTGCTACTGGCGGTGGTGCTAGTGGCGGTGGTACTAGCGGCGGTGGTGCTAGTGGCGGTGGTGCTACTGGCGGTGGTGCTAGTAGCGGTGGTACTAGCGGCGGTGGTGCTAGTGGCGGTGGTACTAGTGGCGGTGGTGCTACTTGCGGTGGTGCTACTGGCCGTGGTGCTAGTGGCGGTGGTGCTACTGGCCGTGGTGCTAGTGGCGGTGGTGCTACTGGCCGTGGTGCTAGTGGCGGTGGTGCTACTGGCGGAGGTGCTACCTGCGGTGGTACTACTGGCGGTGGTGCTAGTGGCGGTGGTGCTAGTGGCGGTGGTGCTACTGGCGGTGGTGCTACTGGCGGCGATGCTAGTGGCGGTGGTGCTACTGGCGGTAGTGCTATTGGCGGTGGTGCTAGTGGCGGTGGTGCTAGTGGCGGTGGTGCAACTGGCGGTGGTGCTACTGGCGGCGATGCTAGTGGCGGTGGTGCTACTGGCGGTAGTGCTAGTGGCGGTGGTGCTACTGGCAGTGGTGCTACTGGCGGTAGTGGTACTGGCGGTGGTGCTAGTGGCGGTGGTGCTACTGGCGGTGGTACTAGTGGCGGTGGTGCTACTGGCGGCGGTGCTACTGGCGGTGGTGCTAGTGGCGGTGCTGCTGCTGGCGGCGGTGCCACTGGTGGTGGTGCTAGTGGCGGTGGTGCTAGTGGCCGTGGTGATGCTGCTGCTGGCGGTGGTGCTAGTGGCGGTGGTGCTAGTGGCGGTGGTGCTATTGGCGGTGGTGCTAGTGGCGGTGGTGCTAGTGGCGGTGGTGCTAGTGGCGGTGGTGCTACTTGCGGTGGTGCTACTGGCGGTGGTGCTAGTGGCGGTGGTGCTACTGGCGGTGGTGCTACTGGCGGTAGTGGTACTGGCGGTGGTGCTAGTGGCGGTGGTGCTAGTGGCGGTGGTGCTAGTGGCGGTGGTGCTAGTGGCGGTGGTGCTACTTGCGGTGGTGCTACTGGCGGTGCTGCTGCTGACGGTGGTGTTGCTGGGAAACGCACCCTATGACGGATTGCGTCCACGTTCTTAAATCTTTGATTCTTCATAACTCACGACTGGCGAGAAGGCTTCTGGAATATTAACGACACCCAAAGAGTCCGTACCGCCCTCCCCCGTGACTGCAGTATGCACAGCCAACGCCCTCCCCCGTGACTGCAGTATGCACAGCGAACGCCCTGCCCCGTGACTGCAGTATGCACAGCGAACGCCCTGCCCCGTGACTGCAGTATGCGCAGCCAACGCCCTCCCCCGTGACTGCAGTATGCACAGCCAACGCCCTCCCCCGTGACTGCAGTATGCACAGCCAACGCCCTCCCCCGTGACTGCAGTATGCACAGCCAACGCCCTCCCCCGTGACTGCAGTATGCACAGCCAACGCCCTCCCCCGTGACTGCAGTATGCACAGCCAACGCCCTCCCCCGTGACTGCAGTATGCACAGCCAACGCCCTCCCCCGTGACTGCAGTATGCACAGCGAACGCCCTGCCCCGTGACTGCAGTATGCACAGCCAACGCCCTCCCCCGTGACTGCAGTATGCACAGCCAACGCCCTCCCCCGTGACTGCAGTATGCACAGCCAACGCCCTCCCCCGTGACTGCAGTATGCACAGCCAACGCCCTCCCCCGTGACTGCAGTATGCACAGCCAACGCCCTCCCCCGTGACTGCAGTATGCACAGTGAACGCCCTCCCCCGTGACTGCAGTATGCACAGCCAACGCCCTCCCCCGTGACTGCAGTATGCACAGCCAACGCCCTCCCCCGTGACTGCAGTATGCACAGCCAACGCCCTCCCCCGTGACTGCAGTATGCACAGTGAACGCCCTCCCCCGTGACTGCAGTATGCACAGCCAACGCCCTCCCCCGTGACTGCAGTATGCACAGCCAACGCCCTGCCCCGTGACTGCAGTATGCACAGCCAACGCCCTCCCCCGTGACTGCAGTATGCACAGCCAACGCCCTCCCCCGTGACTGCAGTATGCACAGCGAACGCCCTGCCCCGTGACTGCAGTATGCACAGCCAACGCCCTCCCCCGTGACTGCAGTATGCACAGCCAACGCCCTCCCCCGTGACTGCAGTATGCACAGTGAACGCCCTCCCCCGTGACTGCAGTATGCACAGCGAACGCCCTCCCCCGTGACTGCAGTATGCACAGCGAACGCCCTGCCCCGTGACTGCAGTATGCACAGCCAACGCCCTCCCCCGTGACTGCAGTATGCACAGTGAACGCCCTCCCCCGTGACTGCAGTATGCACAGCGAACGCCCTGCCCCGTGACTGCAGTATGCACAGCCAACGCCCTCCCCCGTGACTGCAGTATGCACAGTGAACGCCCTCCCCCGTGACTGCAGTATGCACAGCGAACGCCCTGCCCCGTGACTGCAGTATGCACAGCGAACGCCCTCCCCCGTGACTGCAGTATGCACAGCCAACGCCCTCCCCCGTGACTGCAGTATGCACAGCGAACGCCCTGCCCCGTGACTGCAGTATGCACAGCCAACGCCCTCCCCCGTGACTGCAGTATGCACAGCGAACGCCCTGCCCCGTGACTGCAGTATGCACAGCCAACGCCCTCCCCCGTGACTACAGTATGCACAGCCAACGCCCTCCCCCGTGACTACAGTATGCACAGTGAACGCCCTCCCCCGTGACTGCAGTATGCACAGCGAACGCCCTGCCCCGTGACTGCAGTATGCACAGCCAACGCCCTCCCCCGTGACTGCAGTATGCACAGTGAACGCCCTCCCCCGTGACTGCAGTATGCACAGCGAACGCCCTGCCCCGTGACTGCAGTATGCACAGCGAACGCCCTCCCCCGTGACTGCAGTATGCACAGCCAACGCCCTCCCCCGTGACTGCAGTATGCACAGCGAACGCCCTGCCCCGTGACTGCAGTATGCACAGCCAACGCCCTCCCCCGTGACTGCAGTATGCACAGCGAACGCCCTGCCCCGTGACTGCAGTATGCACAGCCAACGCCCTCCCCCGTGACTGCAGTATGCACAGCGAACGCCCTCCCCCGTGACTGCAGTATGCACAGCCAACGCCCTCCCCCGTGACTGCAGTATGCACAGCGAACGCCCTACCCCGTGACTGCAGTATGCACAGCGAACGCCCTCCCCCGTGACTGCAGTATGCACAGCCAACGCCCTCCCCCGTGACTGCAGTATGCACAGCGAACGCCCTGCCCCGTGACTGCAGTATGCACAGCGAACGCCCTCCCCCGTGACTGCAGTATGCACAGCCAACGCCCTCCCCCGTGACTGCAGTATGCACAGCCAACGCCCTCCCCCGTGACTGCAGTATGCACAGCGAACGCCCTGCCCCGTGACTGCAGTATGCACAGCCAACGCCCTCCCCCGTGACTGCAGTATGCACAGCGAACGCCCTCCCCCGTGACTGCAGTATGCACAGCCAACGCCCTCCCCCGTGACTGCAGTATGCACAGCGAACGCCCTGCCCCGTGACTGCAGTATGCACAGCGAACGCCCTCCCCCGTGACTGCAGTATGCACAGCCAACGCCCTCCCCCGTGACTGCAGTATGCACAGCGAACGCCCTGCCCCGTGACTGCAGTATGCACAGCGAACGCCCTCCCCCGTGACTGCAGTATGCACAGCCAACGCCCTCCCCCGTGACTGCAGTATGCACAGCCAACGCCCTCCCCCGTGACTGCAGTATGCACAGCGAACGCCCTCCCCCGTGACTGCAGTATGCACAGCGAACGCCCTGCCCCGTGACTGCAGTATGCACAGCCAACGCCCTCCCCCGTGACTGCAGTATGCACAGCCAACGCCCTCCCCCGTGACTGCAGTATGCACAGCCAACGCCCTCCCCCGTGACTGCAGTATGCACAGTGAACGCCCTGCCCCGTGACTGCAGTATGCACAGCCAACGCCCTCCCCCGTGACTGCAGTATGCACAGCGAACGCCCTCCCCCGTGACTGCAGTATGCACAGCGAACGCCCTCCCCCGTGACTGCAGTATGCACAGCGAACGCCCTCCCCCGTGACTGCAGTATGCACAGCGAACGCCCTCCCCCGTGACTGCAGTATGCACAGCGAACGCCCTCCCCCGTGACTGCAGTATGCACAGCCAACGCCCTCCCCCGTGACTGCAGTATGCACAGCCAACGCCCTCCCCCGTGACTGCAGTATGCACAGCGAACGCCCTCCCCCGTGACTGCAGTATGCACAGCCAACGCCCTCCCCCGTGACTGCAGTATGCACAGTGAACGCCCTCCCCCGTGACTGCAGTATGCACAGCGAACGCCCTCCCCCGTGACTGCAGTATGCACAGCCAACGCCCTCCCCCGTGACTGCAGTATGCACAGCCAACGCCCTCCCCCGTGACTGCAGTATGCACAGCGAACGCCCTCCCCCGTGACTGCAGTATGCACAGCCAACGCCCTCCCCCGTGACTGCAGTATGCACAGCCAACGCCCTCCCCCGTGACTGCAGTATGCACAGCGAACGCCCTCCCCCGTGACGGCAGTATGCACAGCGAACGCCCTGCCCCGTGACTGCAGTATGCACAGCCAACGCCCTCCCCCGTGACTGCAGTATGCACAGCCAACGCCCTCCCCCGTGACTGCAGTATGCACAGCGAACGCCCTCCCCCGTGACTGCAGTATGCACAGCGAACGCCCTCCCCCGTGACTGCAGTATGCACAGCGAACGCCCTCCCCCGTGACTGCAGTATGCACAGCGAACGCCCTGCCCCGTGACTGCAGTATGCACAGCGAACGCCCTCCCCCGTGACTGCAGTATGCACAGCGAACGCCCTCCCTCGTGACTGCAGTATGCACAGTGAACGCCCTGCCCCGTGACTGCAGTATGCACAGTGAACGCCCTGCCCCGTGACTGCAGTATGCACAGCGAACGCCCTCCCCCGTGACTGCAGTATGCACAGCGAACGCCCTCCCCCGTGACTGCAGTATGCACAGCCAACGCCCTCCCCCGTGACTGCAGTATGCACAGCCAACGCCCTCCCCCGTGACTGCAGTATGCACAGCCAACGCCCTCCCCCGTGACTGCAGTATGCACAGCGAACGCCCTCCCCCGTGACTGCAGTATGCACAGCGAACGCCCTCCCCCGTGACTGCAGTATGCACAGCGAACGCCCTCCCCCGTGACTGCAGTATGCACAGCGAACGTCCTGCCCCGTGACTGCAGTATGCACAGCGAACGCCCTGCCCCGTGACTGCAGTATGCACAGTGAACGCCCTCCCCCGTGACTGCAGTATGCACAGTGAACGCCCTCCCCCGTGACTGCAGTATGCACAGCGAACGCCCTGCCCCGTGACTGCAGTATGCACAGCGAACGCCCTCCCCCGTGACTGCAGTATGCACAGCCAACGCCCTCCCCCGTGACTGCAGTATGCACAGCGAGCGCCCTCCCCCGTGACTGCAGTATGCACAGCGAACGCCCTCCCCCGTGACTGCAGTATGCACAGCCAACGCCCTCCCCCGTGACGGCAGTATGCACAGTGAACGCCCCGCCTCGTGACTGCAGTATGCACAGCGAACGCCCTCCCCCGTGACTGCAGTATGCACAGCGAACGCCCCGCCTCGTGACTGCAGTATGCACAGCGAACGCCCTCCCCCGTGACTGCAGTATGCACAGCCAACGCCCTCCCCCGTGACTGCAGTATGCACAGCCAACGCCCTCCCCCGTGACTGCAGTATGCACAGCCAACGCCCTCCCCCGTGACTGCAGTATGCACAGCCAACGCCCTCCCCCGTGACTGCAGTATGCGCAGCGAACGCCCTCCCCGTGACTGCAGTATGCACAGCGAACACCCTCCCCCGTGACTGCAGTATGCACAGCGAACACCCTCCCCCGTGACTGCAGTATGCACAGCGAACGCCCTGCCCCGTGACTGCAGTATGCACAGCGAACGCCCTCCCCCGTGACTGCAGTATGCACAGCCAACGCCCTGCCCCGTGACTGCAGTATGCACAGCGAACGCCCTCCCCCGTGACTGCAGTATGCACAGCGAACGCCCTCCCCCGTGACTGCAGTATGCACAGCCAACGCCCTGCCCCGTGACTGCAGTATGCACAGCCAACGTCCTCCCCCGTGACTGCAGTATGCACAGCCAACGCCCTCCCCCGTGACTGCAGTATGCACAGCGAGCGCCCTCCCCCGTGACTGCAGTATGCACAGCGAACGCCCTCCCCCGTGACTGCAGTATGCACAGCCAACGCCCTCCCCCGTGACGGCAGTATGCACAGTGAACGCCCTGCCCCGTGACTGCAGTATGCACAGCCAACGCCCTCCCCCGTGACGGCAGTATGCAGAGCGAACGCCCTCCCCCGTGACGGCAGTATGCACAGCGAACGCCCTGCCCCGTGACTGCAGTATGCACAGCCAACGCCCTCCCCCGTGACGGCAGTATGCACAGCGAACGCCCTGCCCCGTGACTGCAGTATGCACAGCCAGCGCCCTCCCCCGTGACGGCAGTATGCACAGCGAACGCCCTCCCCCGTTGCACCTCCGCAGGGGAAAGCGTTGTCGTCATTGTTCGAAATGCGTCTGTCAGTGGTTTTAAACGACGAGCAACGATCGGTAGGTAATTAATTCCATAAATCGGTAAAGTTACTCCGCTGAAATATCCTCCCTATCAGCGAGGACTCAACAAGGTCAACAGAATAAACTTCACAAAAAATTCACAAGCCATTAATGACGGCAGCCGATACGTGAAATACATGAAGGAACTGTGCCTTTTGTGATGACCTACAAATGTTGCGTATGGGTAGTGCATGTTACAAGAAATCTTTTTGGTCATTGGACCATCGTGGATTTTTCACGTGAAGGCTATGGCAGCCATTTTCCAAAATGACGGCCGCCCCTTATATTTTGCCAAATATTTGGGGGATGGCATCCATTAATGATGCTGAACTGATTCTGTCGCCCGATTTCACAGTTATTAACATTTTCAGAACCCAATGTCGTACAATATCTAATCGATTAACATAGCAGTGCACTGTGGTGGCAATGAACGCCTCCCTCCAAGAAGGCCGCCATCCAGTTCTAGTCCGCCCATTATTTCAAAGATATGATCCAATTAAAGCGATAAAAAGTAAGTAAAATTATGTTAGAGCGCTTGTCGCCACGTCATCGTATACACACGACACTGGAGACCAAATACAGTTATTAACATTATAGTGACGTCATCACATGAGACGTAGCATGGATACAACCTAGGGGAACCACCAAATCGTTTGCAGTCTAAACGAATATGCGCCACGTGCGGATTTAATGGCAGCTTCACTCAACATACATATCACACGTAATAACAATAACCAGAATCATATGCAAATTGCAGGGCATGGCAGTGCTGCCTCCAGGCATGTGCACTGTCCCCTGCAGCCTGTCTTGCAGCTGCGCTGGAGGAGTTGCCGACACGCTTTGGCTGCTGCTGGAAAGGTTGTCCGGCACACATCCCAACCACGCTTGTCACTTTTAATCCACGCCCATTCACTTGGCGATGGGAGCTCTGGCACCGCAATCTTCATCTGGCCCCAGCCGTGACTAGCCTGGCATGCAGCTCGCTTTATGAGCTGGAATACTGCTGTCCTAGCCATCGTGTTCTGCCTTTCTGAGTGAATAGCTGCCTGCGAGCCAGGTCCACACATCCGTGGCTGCTGGTACGGTCATACATCCAGATCACAAGACGCTCTAGCGGTTTCAACCAGTGGTCGAATATGGCTTCTGGTGTAACACCCAAAGAACAGAATGCTGGTGCGACTTCTTCGCAGACTTTCCACGTTTCCCATGTCTGGCAAATAGGCGGCCATGGTTGGATTCTTTAGCTTTGTTGAGTGAACACGCCTTGTTATATCGGTTCCAAACTGTTTCAGTTTAGGGCTGTACAGATGGTATAGGTATGTCGTTTTGAAGACTGGTGCAACATGGTCGTCCATGCGAGCTTCCTCAATGTAGGGCAGCAATGCAGCGAACGCGTCGCGTCGATATCCTTGACGTCTGGTTCTGCATATGACTTCGTTTGTCGTCCTCTACTATGCAGGGAGACCAGCAGGCGCTTAAGGTCGAACTTTAAAATGGGAATGGGACTTTAGCCGACCCTCGTGAGCAAATATTTCCATTTATTGTGAACTAGGAATTTTTTTTGACACAGAAAACATTTGTCCGAATCTGTCTTTAGTTGTGTTTGCGTATTCGATGCACAAGACTGCAATGGATCCACCACCACGTGTAACCATGTTCACGTAAAAAGCATGTCACCATCACCACACACGTGTAGCACTAATGTCACACACAATGACTTATCAGAGTTCAAGACTTAAAAGCAGCTTACTCACAAGGCTCTATATGTCACCCCTAATCGTGTACGAATTGCGTAAAATGTGAGGAACAGCTATAGAATTATAATTATGTTTTATGTACGATGGTTGTACTCAACTGTGAATCTGTAGCAACATGGGAAGTCCAGGGAAAACTAATACATGCCATCTTAGTGAAACAACCAGAGGTGGCCTAAGATCCATTCGTAATACCATTTGGAAGATGTTTAATGTAGAGTATATTTCGAAACTACACACTTGTCCTGTGGAAAGCGCCAGAGAGGCAACACAAACAACCGGAAACGTGATATGCAAATGGCAATCGGGGGTAGGGTGGGGGGGGGGGGGGGTGGGGGCACAATGAACTTTTCCCTAAAGACTATGATTTGTCAAGGGGAGTTGACGCTTCGTGGGATGAGGGGTGCGACGTTTCCTCAAGGAAGCTTGAACATGCACCGTATCATTACTCGGCCAACCGAAGTAAACGTAAATGTCAAGGAGGTGGTTGCCCCCCCCCCCCCGGATCCGCCAGTGCATTATGAACGCTATGGTTGAGAAGACTTTTCCTTTAAGTTGCGATTATGAGTCGCTTCCGATGTCCAGAAAGCATCAGTATGGAATTAAATAACCTCATATGTATGATACAACGAGATATGTCTCCAAATCTATTTTGTCGGCCATTTTAAACGCCCATTTGGCAACCATTTTGGACGCCATCTTGGATAATAATATATAAAGTCTAGTCTTATGTCACCAAATTTACTAGCATTTCTGAACTTTATTTAGTCGATAATTAGCCAATTGCTGCGTCACAACTGGTCAATCTTGGAAATTGGCCGCCCTGGCTGTCAAAGGGAAAATCTAATATCTTTCCAGCTGTATACTCTAGCCATGTTGGCTTGTATCACAAGAGTCACAATTCCTGCACATATCGGTGTTTTTATTTATTTTTTATTGTTTCAGATTACGTACCCCCCGCCCCCCCCCCCCCCCACAACACATGTCGCAACTACGGATTAAAAGAAATTGGCAGATTGAAATTATGAGACCATTTGCTACATTACAGCATAATCTCAAGACCATACAAATTTCATTTTAAGTGATAGAAAACCCAGGTAGATGAGAGCGAAGTGTACAATCTGCTACATATGAGTCGGTTGGTACAAGGGGTGTCAGTGCTCTCTTTATTGCTGTATAAAACCTACTTTATTGTATATATATATATAGATATATGTACCATGGGCGCCGTTCTCTAAAGTACCTCAATAAATGATTCTTTTTCACAACGACAATCGAAGCAATGAACCAGCTGTGTTAATGACAATAAGTGATTGTCAAACAATTCCCAGACTTGGATGATCAGGGGTGGTTACTACAGCGCGCTAAATGAACCTCTGGGGCAACGAGATGAAAGAATGAAGACCATTGCAGAATATTGTTTGTTCTTATTGTCGGAAGGCGTTGGTAATGAACCAAGAATATATAAGTGAGCCTCTGTGATTGATTATGACGGCAGCCAGAACCAGCTGCACGGTACCCCATGCATGATTTAAATATCATGGTAACTATCTTTGTCACAGCGGGATACCCTGTTGTCCTCATTCCTATCCCTCTAGTTTCTTCTCTTTCAGGTCAGCTTCTCAAGCTTAATAAGGGAGGGGGGGGGGGGGGCGAGGGGTTCTGGCCATTGATCTGTGAGGTTCCGCCTCGTTATTCCACCCCTCCCCTCTCGCCCCCCCCCCCCGCCGCACCCTCTCCCACGTCGTATCGCACCCTACCTTGATCAAGGTGAGGCGGGAGCCGTGTCACTGCCGTCGGGGCGTCACCTAGCGCCACCCAGCGCCACCCAGCGCCACCCGGCAGCTCGCCCCAGCGCCTGTCTGGACGCCCCGCCATCGGTCCGGCCTGTCGCCATGGTTATCGTCAGTCAGACGATGCGACGGTATAAATCAGGCGTATTATCACCTGGCGGGTGTGGTGAGACCGGGGTCAACGGCCAGGGGGCAAGGCGAGGCGGGGTGGGAAGGGGTGGGGTGAAGGGGGGGGGGGCAGATGAAACGGAGAGGCGAGGTCAGTGTCGTTGCTGTGGGCTGCCGGTGGTTGCGACAGTCGCCGACGTAATTAATATCAATGCTACCTGGCAATGGAATTAATTATGCTTGCTGCCGGTGGAATTAATTATGCTGCCGCTGCGGCCGACTTGGGTGGTCTTACGCACGGGTGGTGTTGTGACGGACGGAGATGGGTATGACGGAGAGAGCTGAGGGGTGGGGGGGCGACAGAGGGAGAAGGCCGTACGTAACATGAAGCAGGTTCTGATGTGACAACATCAAGCGATAGGTACATATTCGGTCGCAAGATGGCGCCACCAGCGCACGTCAGCACTGTGTGCAGTCCATGGCCACTTTGTACCCTTGTCACATGTTACCGTATTACCCCGTTAACGACCCGGCACGTCTTGTCCATGACTGACGAATAAAGGGTCGGCCTCACGTTACTGAGTAATGGGTTGACGGATCCGGTCTTACCGCACAACCAATTAACTCGCAGCCAGCCTCTATTACGTCATCGGATCGAAGTTAATTCCCATTACCTCCGCGTGAGGCGCCACATGTTCCAGCTAAGCCAGTATCTTGAGACGCGTGCTGCATTTAATATTGCATTAGTCCCTCTGAGCTGTGAGGCCTGGAGGGGGAGGAGGAGGTGAATACATCCCAATGGTTAACGTGTAATCCTAAAAACAAGGGTAATATCACTAATAGCGCCTAAATGAATAATCATGCAAGACTATCCAATTTACGCTCCATTCACCTCAGGTCAGACTTCCGTTTTTATTATTGCAACTACCTGCCAAATAACAACCTAGGTAGTCTTTACGACCTATCTTTACATGGCATTCCGACATCAGATTACAGAGGCTTGGCAAGACTTTGATACATCTTTCATCGTCTGGTTCAAATGATAAGCCTTTGGCAAACCTTGTCCTGTGATACTGTAACATTAGTGCCTAACAGTGACACTGTAGTGCTTAATACATGATTGGTACCATCTCGATTTAATCGTGCCACAAAATTATCACGTGATCATTAGTCACGTGGTCAGTTAGCACGAGACCATGTAAATTTTAAGTCTTTATCAGTTAAGTTGCATAGTCAACTCTAATGGACTGGGAATTCGCGATTCAGAGCCCCGCACCCCCCCCCCCTCCCCCGCTGATATACCGCCCTTATAGCTCACAGTGAAGGCTCACCTTTTAAACCCAATGGACCATAGCTACATTTCTTTAAGAGCGTATTGCTTGGCTCATAGCATTTCACAAGGAAATGGGGTCAGTAAGGGGCGGGGCCACCATCAAGGTCAGACGGTGTGACCTTGAGTCCGTGGAAGAATGATGGGCTCCAGATACATGGAGTCCGAGGAGATATTGGAATTGTGAAAGTGACCAGAACGAAACCGGCA
Organism: Arenicola marina; assembly: GCA_964019135.1. Taxonomy (NCBI): domain Eukaryota; kingdom Metazoa; phylum Annelida; class Polychaeta; family Arenicolidae; genus Arenicola; species Arenicola marina. The sequence continues at coordinate 34,305,843 of OZ025258.1, forward strand.
ATGGGTGTCGGTGGTCTCCCGCTAGGTGTCGCTATGCCGTGACCACCCCACCACCCCACCATTCCGCCCACCTACCCCTGCCCCACCAGGCAATCTCGCCTCTCATGGTGTTTTCTATTAGCGAGTTAGAGCATCCATCATATTTACTGGTTATAGTACCGTGCTGCAGACGGCCTCCTACATGGTGACTGGTGGCAGGGTGCGGCGAGGGAAGGTGGGTAGAGAAGGGGTGGGAGAAGGGGTGGGAGAAGGGGTGGGAGAAATGGTCGGAGAGGGGGTGGGAGCAGGGGTGGGAGAGGGGGTGGGAGAAGGGGTGGGAGCAGGGGTGGCAGCTGGCATAGGGCAAATCGGGGGAAGGCAATGGGGAAGGAATGAGAAATAGGAGTGGAAGCAGAAGTGAGAACATAATTGGCAAATTCGGAAGATTGTGCTCTCAGAAGTACGAAGAGAATGAGGCTGCGGTATGCAGAGATGAATGAGCAGAAGTGTGAAGAGAAGTGGAAAGAGAAGTTGGGACATCAATGATAAAATAAGTGAGACAGAAGTGGGAAGAGAAGCGGTGGTAAAATTGGGCCAGAAGTGAGAAGGGGAGACGGAGCAGATGTGGGAAGAAAAGTGAGATCCGGATTGGGACAATGAGAAAAAAAGAGAGGAGGACGAAGCGGAAAGAGGCAGAAAGAGTAATAAGAGAAAGCGTAGCCAAGCGAAGTAGGAGAAAAGAGGGTAGGGGTAGAGGAAGGGGGGGGGGGGCAGGGAGGATTGGCTCCTTTGGAGAGGAGTTGGTAATATTAGAAGTAAATCTGGTCCATCAGTGACACGTCTGCACCGCCAGTGGACAGCGGCCGATCGGACCCATGGTGCGGCCGCCCCATTCGGCGCCCACTGACGGGGCAGATCGATGGCACACCAGGGAAGCTAATGGTCATTATCAAAGTGGAGACATGGACCGGACTCATTGTACTAAGTGTCGCGCCATATCAAGGGTGAATGCTTGCCACTTATCAACGATACACGATAAAGACGATACATATCGACGGCTTAAAAATATGGCATAGCTATATAGAAATTTTTACTTTTTTATGTTACTTTTTGAAAAACTTGTTCTTGCTTATGTCCATATTAATGTTTATAGCCCAAAGCCGAAATCGAGTCGAAAGCCGAAGTGAGGAGCAAGAATGATCTAGCATGATTTAGATTCTTTTATTTTGTCTCTGGAAGCTACGCGGGTGGTAACAATTTTAAATGGTGACGAAATGTAAACTGGCCTTTGTCAGAATGGATACCTAGCTTGTGAATTAGTGCTATAGAATAAGGTTTCCAAGAGAAAGGGCTTAAAGATAAAACAATGAATGGACATCATGTGCATGAAAACGTAAAAGACCAAAAGGGACACTTATGACACAATCATCTTGCTAAAATAAACGGTTAGGTCTTTCAAAGCTATAGTTTAATAGTTGCCAGAAACCATTAACCCACGGCATATTGAACCTGCACGTAACCTTGAAAAGAGCGGTGATTTTTATAGGATTGTTTTTAGTTGACTAGAAAATAAAAAGAAACTATTTTTTTGAGCAAACTACGGCAATGGAGTGGCGACCCACAACTAGATACAAATAGAATATTCAGCAGAAACGTTGCAATTGTCAAGCATTTTAAGCTAGCAATGAGTTTCACTCACTTGCAAAATATGGCATAATATATACCACATAATTACAATTGAAGCAATGGCGAATTACGTGACCATGATAAGCAGTATAATTGTACGGAAGTTGCGAAAAAGACTTTGGGCAATGCAACTCATAGCCCTCAAAGTACATTTAGTTCGGGGGATATCAAGATATCAATAAAAACATAGTCTTATCTAATGTTTGATGTCGGATTTACAATATGTGGCTTCTGCACCAAAATGAGCACATTAACGTTAGGAGATGGAATTTTAATTAACCTTTCTTCAAAAACTTAATTAAAATATATCGATTGGCACAACTACACGTTTGCTGTGTAAAACGACAGAAGATTTACGTAGGGTTGTGAATCATCGTTTAATCAGTATAAAAATGCTAATGGTGCGGATATATATAAAAATTATGATGTCTATATTTTATGTCGGAATGTATTTGCAACATTTGCGTAGGTCTACAATGAATGTTTCTAAACAAAAATTTGTAATAGCCACCCGAAATCGCCACAAGGAGTATTAAGGACTAAAGTTAAAGTTACAGGTCTCAACCTTTCCTTACATTTTAGTTTAAGGCCTGAATTTAACAGGTCAGAATATTATATTGATTTTTGAAAGGGATGGACCATGTAAACCATATACCAGTAACCGGTGGTGGTAAAAAAAAACATGAAATTTTGTGACGTCACAGACGTCTTTTAGTTCTTTTGCCTGTTAATTAATTTAAGTTGAGATCGCATATTAGTGACCTGGAACTAGATCAGTGTCCTGCCTGTGATGTCTTGATATTAATCTTGCTTGTTCGCGCACAGTTGGCCATACTATAAGGAAATGCCTATGTTCTTCCGAACAGCCAATATCGTTGAAGCATGTGTAGTAATAATAGTATAACATAGAGCCAATCGATACGAGGACTCGTGGTCTCCGCTGCCACGTCGCGGAGGGATATCCCCATTGGGGTGATTAATCACCTTTAGAGTACTGCCCGGCCTCGACACGGCCCCAGCACATGGACGCCGTGTTAATGTATTCCTCCGCGACCGGGCTGCGCACCTCCTATTTGGCATCACTCCACGTGAAAGAAAGGGCCGATCTCATCGTGAAGTTTTGTTTGCACGGGACGCAATTTAGCCCGACGAGGGAAGCAGGCGTGAGGGAGAAAGGGCCAGACAGGGAGAGAGTCGGCGAGGACGATACGTGGACAATGAGTGGGAGAGATCGAAGGGGGTTGGCGGGGCAGAGAGGAGAAAGAAAGGGGAGCGGATTTGAGCGGACATTTGAGAGATGCGGGATGTGGGCGGGTGGTATAGTGACAGAAGAGAGGCGGGTGGCATATTGGAAAAGTGACGTGAGGATCAGAGAAAGAGGTATAGAGAGCCAGAGGTGGGGAACATACGGAGCCAGTGGGACAAATTTAAGAGTGGATGGGTCATAAAGGGAGAGTGGGTGTATCAGAGACAGAGAGGGAGTAGGTGGGACAGAGACAGAGAGAGGGAGTGGGTGGGACAGAGACAGAGAGAGGGAGTGGGTGTGTCAGAGACAGAGAGGGAGTGGGTGGGACAGAGACAGAGAGGGAGTGGGTGGGACAGAGACAGAGAGAGGGAGTGGGTGGGACAGAGACAGAGAGAGGGAGTCGGTGGGACAGAGACAGAGAGGGAGTGGGTGGGACAGAGACAGAGAGAGGTAGTGGGTGGGACAGAGACAGAGAGAGGGGGTGGGTGGGACAGAGACAGAGAGAGGGAGTGGATGTGTCAGAAACAGAGAGAGGTAGTGGGTGGGACAGAGACAGAGAGGGAGTGGGCGTGTCAGAGACAGCGAGAGAGTGGGTGGGACAGAGACAGAGAGAGGGAGTGGGTGGGACAGAGACAGAGAGAGGGAGTGGGTGTGTCAGAGACAGAGAGGGAGTGGGTGGGACAGAGACAGAGAGAGGGAGTGGGTGGGACAGACAGAGAGGGAGTGGGTGGGACAGAGACAGAGAGAGGGAGTGGGTGTGTCAGAGACAGAGAGGGAGTGGGTGGGACAGAGACAGAGAGAGGGAGTGGGTGTGTCAGAGACAGAGAGGGAGTGGGTGGGACAGAGACAGAGAGAGGGAGTGGGTGTGTCAGAGACAGAGAGGGAGTGGGTGGGACAGAGACAGAGAGAGGGAGTGGGTGTGTCAGAGACAGAGAGGGAGTGGGTGGGACAGAGACAGAGAAAGGGATTGGGTGTGTCAGAGACAGAGAGAGGGAGTGGGTGTGTCAAAGACAGAGAGAGGGAGTGGGTGGGACAGAGACAGAGAGAGGGGGTGGGTGGGGCAGAGACAGAGAGAGGGGGTGGGTGGGGCAGAGACAGAGAGAGGGAGTGGGTGGGACAGAGACAGAGAGAGGGAGTGGGTGTGTCAGAGACAGAGAGGGAGTGGGTGGGACAGAGACAGAGAGAGGGAGTGGGTGTGTCAGAGACAGAGAGAGGTAGTGGGTGGGACAGAGACAGAGAGAGGGGGTGGGTGGGACAGAGACAGAGAGAGGGAGTGGGTGGGACAGAGGCAGAGAGAGGGAGTGGGTGTGTCAGAGACAGAGAGGGTGTGGGTGGGACAGAGACAGAGAGAGGGAGTGGGTGTGTCAGAGACAGAGAGGTAGTGGGTGGGACAGAGACAGAGAGAGGGAGTGGGTGGGACAGAGACAGAGAGAGGGAGTGGGTGGGACAGAGGCAGAGAGAGGGAGTGGGTGGGACAGAGACAGAGAGTGGGAGTGGGTGGGACAGAGACAGAGAGAGGGGGTGGGTGGGGCAGAGACAGAGAGAGGGGGTGGGTGGGGCAGAGACAGAGAGAGGGAGTGGGTGGGACAGAGACAGAGAGAGGGAGTGGGTGTGTCAGAGACAGAGAGGGAGTGGGTGGGACAGAGACAGAGAGAGGGAGTGGGTGTGTCAGAGACAGAGAGAGGTAGTGGGTGGGACAGAGACAGAGAGAGGGGGTGGGTGGGACAGAGACAGAGAGAGGGAGTGGGTGGGACAGAGGCAGAGAGAGGGAGTGGGTGGGACAGAGACAGAGAGTGGGAGTGGGTGGGACAGAGACAGAGAGAGGGAGTGTTTGGGACAGAGACAGAGAGAGGGAGTGGGTGGGACAGAGACAGAGAAGGAGTGGGTGTGTCAGAGACAGAGAGAGGGGGTGGGTTGGACAGAGACAGAGAGAGGGGGTGGGTGGGACAAAGATAGAGAGAGGGAGTGGGTGTGTCAGAGACAGAGAGAGGGAGTGGGTGGGACAGAGACAGAGAGAGGGGGTGGGTGGGACAGAGACAGAGAGAGGGGGTGGGTGGGACAGAGACAGAGAGAGGGGGTGGGTGGGACAGAGACAGAGAGAGGGAGTGGGTAGGACAGAGACAGAGAGAGGGAGTGGGTGGGAAAGAGACAGAGAGTGGGAGTGGGTGGGACAGGGACAGTGAGAGGAAGTGGGTGGGACAGAGACAGAGAGAGGGAGTGGGTGGGACAGAGACAGAGAGGGAGTGGGTGTGTCAGAGACAGAGAGGGAGTGGGTGGGACAGAGACAGAGAGAGGGAGTGGGTGGGACAGAGACAGAGAGAGGGAGTGGGTGGGACAGAGACAGAGAGAGGGAGTGGGTGGGACAGAGACAGAGAGAGGGAGTGGGTGTGTCAGAGACAGAGAGGGAGTGGGTGGGACAGAGACAGAGAGAGGGAGTGGGTGGGACAGAGACAGAGAGAGGGAGTGGGTGGGACAGAGACAGAGAGAGGGAGTGGGTGGGACAGGGACAGAGAGAGGGAGTGGGTGGGACAGAGACAGAGGGAGGGGGTGGGTGGGACAGAGACAGAGAGAGGGGGTGGGTGGGACAGAGACAGAGAGAGGGGGTGGGTGTGTCAGAGACAGAGAGAGGGAGTGGGTGTGTCAGAGACAGAGAGCGAGTAGGTGTGTCAGAAACAGAGAGGGAGTGGGTAGGACAGAGACAGAGAGAGGGAGTGGGTGGGACAGAGACAGAGAGGGAGTGGGTGGGACAGAGACAGAGAGAGGGAGTGGGTGGGAAAGAGACAGAGAGTGGGAGTGGGTGGGACAGAGACAGTGAGAGGAAGTGGGTGGGACAGAGACAGAGAGAGGGAGTGGGTGGGACAGAGACAGAGAGGGAGTGGGTGTGTCAGAGACAGAGAGGGAGTGGGTGGGACAGAGACAGAGAGAGGGGGTGGGTGGGACAGAGACAGAGAGAGGGAGTGGGTGGGACAGAGACAGAGAGAGGGGGTGGGTGTGTCAGCGACAGAGAGAGGGAGTGGGTGTGTCAGAGACAGAGAGCGAGTGGGTGTGTCAGAAACAGAGAGGGAGTGGGTAGGACAGAGACAGAGAGAGGGAGTGGGTGGGACAGAGACAGAGAGAAGGAGTGGGTGGGACAGAGACAGAGAGAGGGAGTGGGTGGGACAGAGACAGAGAGAGGGGGTGGGTGTGTCAGAGACAGAGAGGGAGTGGGTGGGACAGAGACAGAGAGAGAGAGTGGGTGAGACAGAGAGGGGGTGGGGGGGGACAGAGACAGAGAGAGGGAGTGGGTGGGACAGAGACAGAGAGAGGGAGTGGGTGGGACAGAGACAGAGAGAGAGAGTGGGTGGGACAGAGACAGAGAGAGGGAGTGGGTGGGACAGAGACAGAGAGAGGTAGTGGGTGTGTCAGAGACAGGGAGGGAGTGGGTGGGACAGAGACAGAGAGAGGGAGTGGGTGGGACAGAGACAGAGAGAGGGAGTGGGTGTGTCAGAGACAGAGAGGGAGTGGGTGTGTCAGAAACAGAGAGAGGTAGTGGGTGGGACGGAGACAGAGAGAGGGAGTGGGTGGGACAGAGACAGAGAGAGGGGGTGGGTGGGACAGAGACAGAGAGAGGGGGTGGGTGAGACAGAGACAGGGAGAGGGAGTGGGTGGGACAGAGACAGAGAGAGGGGGTGGGTGAGACAGAGACAGGGAGAGGGAGTGGGTGGGACAGAGACAGAGAGACAGAGGGCTGGTGCCAATGGCAAGTCAGTCATATTTATCAGTCATGGTCAAGTGTCCCTATCGAGTGGGTCGGTGACGGTGATTTGGCGCGGTAACGTACAGTCGCATCCAGAAGGGCATCAGGCGAGAAGGGTGTGGGTGGGTGGGGGTGGGGCGAAGCGGGCAATCACACGGCGCAGGGATGGCGGGGGCCGCTCCGCTGACCGAGTGCGTAGAGGACACGCTTCACTCCACGCCTGAGTAGTGGTGCCTGGCGTGCCGCGACAGATCCTTGGGCCTGCGCCCCCGGCGCCGGGTACGTGGCCGGCCGGCCCTTCATCCCCAAACCACGGGTGGCTCATGGCGTCTTACGACCTCTTCACACGACACGATTTGCCTGACGCGATGTCGGAGCGAGCGCGATGACGCGTTGATTGCCTGGAAGGCAAAGGCTCGCTTAGCCCAGCTCGCCTGCTTCAATTATGAATCGATTCGGGTTTATGTATGTAGTCAGGTTGGCGACCGCCAGAGAGGGCCGGTGAATGAACGTGCGAGCAGGCCACGGACGTGGGGTTGGTGCAATCATTGGGCTCAACGGCCAGGTGATGGGCACCGCCACAGTGGCATAATGGCGCGTCGGACATCTGCAATGGGTTGAGCGGAGCCATGCTTTCGGGGTCACCCTTGTTCTTTTCAAAGGACAACGAATATGTATTCTGCGCGAGTGGCGAGGGTGGGGTTTGAGTGGCAGTGTGAGGGTCGGGGAGGAGTGGCAGTGGTGAGGGTGGGGGAGGAGTGGGAGTGGCGAGGGTGGGTGGAGGAGTGGGAGTGGTGAGGGTGGGGGGAGGAGTGGGAGTGGTGAAGGTGGGGGAGGAGTGGGAGTGGCGAGGGTGAGGGAGGAGTGGGAGTGGCGAGGGTGGGGGAGGAGTGGGAGTGGCGAGGGTGGGGGAGGAGTGGGAGTGGCGAGGGGGGGGAGGAGTGGAGTGGCGAGGGTGGGGGAGGAGTGGCAGTGGCGAGGGTGGGGGAGGAGTGGCAGTGGCGAGGGTGGGGGGAGGAGTGGGAGTGGCGAGGGTGGGGGAGGAGTGGGAGTGGCGAGGGTGGGTGGAGGAGTGGGAGTGGTGAGGGTGGGGGAGGAATGGGAGTGGCGAGGGTGGGGGAGGAGTGGGAGTGGCGAGGGTGGGGGAGGAGTGGGAGTGGCGAGGGTGGGGGGAGGAGTGGAGTGGCGAGGGTGGGGGAGGAGTGGCAGTGGCGAGGGTGGGGGAGGAGTGAGGGTGGGAGGGTGGGGGAGGAGTGGAGTGGCGAGGGTGGGGGAGGAGTGGGAGTGGCGAGGGTGGGGGGAGGAGTGGGAGTGGCGAGGGTGGGGGAGGAGTGGGAGTGGCGAGGGTGGGGGGAGGAGTGGAGTGGCGAGGGTGGGGGAGGAGTGAGGGTGGGAGGGTGGGAGGAGGAGTGGGAGTGGCGAGGGTGGGGGAGGAGTGGGAGTGGTGAGGGTGGGGGAGGAGTGGGAGTGGCGAGGGTGGGGGAGGAGTGGGAGTGGCGAGGGTGGGGGAGGAGTGGGAGTGGCGAGGGTGGGGGGAGGAGTGAAGTGGCGAGGGTGGGGAAGGAGTGGAGTGGCGAGGGTGGGGAAGGAGTGGAGTGGCGAGGGTAGGGGAGGAGTGGCAGTGGCGAGGGTGGGGGGAGGAGTGGGAGTGGCGAGGGTGGGGGAGGAGTGGGAGTGGCGAGGGTGGGGAGTGGAGTGGAGTGGAGTGGAGTGGCGAGGGTGGGCGAGGGTGGAGGAGGAGTGGGAGTGGCGTGGGTGGGGGAAGGAGTGGAGTGGCGAGAGTGGGAAGGAGTGGAGTGGCGAGGGTGGGGGAGGAGTGGCAGTGGCGAGGGTGGGGGAGGAGTGGGAGTGGCGCGGGTGGGGGAAGGAGTGGGAGTGGCGAGGGTGGGGGAGGAGTGGGAGTGGCGAGGGTGGGGAGTGGAGTGGAGTGGAGTAGCGAGGGTGGGCGAGGGTGGAGGAGGAGTGGGAGTGGCGTGGGTGGGGGAAGGAGTGGAGTGGCGAGAGTGGGAAGGAGTGGAGTGGCGAGGGTGGGGAAGGAGTGAAGTGGCGAGGGTGGGGAAGGAGTGGAGTGGCGAGGGTGGAGAAGGAGTGAAGTGGCGAGGGTGGGGGAGGAGTGAGAGTGGGAGGGTGGGGGAGGAGTAGAGTGGCGAGGGTGGGGAAAGGAGTGGAGTGGCGAGGGTGGGGAAGAAGTGGAGTGGCGAGGGTCGGGAAGGAGTGGAGTGGCGAGGGTGGGGAAGGAGTGGAGTGGCGAGGGTGGGGAAATAGTGGGAGTGGCAAGGGTGGGGAAGGAGTAAAGTGGCGAGGGTGGGGAAGGAGTGGAGTGGCGAGGGTGGGGGAGGAGTGGATTGGCGAGGGTGGGGAAGGAGTGGAGTGACGAGGGTGGGGAAGGAGTGGGAGTGGCGAGCGTGGGGAAGGAGTGAAGCGGCGAGGGTGGGGAACGAGTGAGAGTGGGAGGGTGGGGGAGGAGTGGATTGGCGAGGGTGGGGAAGGAGTGGAGTGGCGAGAGTGGGGAAGGAGTGGAGTGGCGAGGGTGGGGCAGGAGTGAAGTGGCGAGGGTGGGGGAGGAGTGAAGTAGCGAGGGTGGGGATAGAGTGAAGTGGCGAGGGTGGGGAAGGAGTGGAGTGGCGAGGGTAGGGGAAGGAGTAAAGTGGCGAGGGTGGGGATAGAGTGAAGTGGCGAGGGTGGGGGAGGAGTGAAGTGGCGAGGGTGGGGAAGGAGTGGAGTGGCGAGGGTGGGGGAAGGAGTGGAGTGGCGAGGGTGGGGAAGGAGTGAAGTGGCGAGCGTGGGGAAGGAGTGAAGCGGCGAGGGTGGGGAACGAGTGAGAGTGGGAGGGTGGGGGAGGAGTGGATTGGCGAGGGTGGGGAAGGAGTGGAGTGGCGAGAGTGGGGAAGGAGTGGAGTGGCGAAGGTGGGGCAGGAGTGAAGTGGCGAGGGTGGGGGAGGAGTAAAGTGGTGAGGGTGGGGAAGGAGTGGAGTAGCGAGGGTGGGGGAGGAGTGGGAGTGGCGAGGGTGGGGAAGGAGTGGAGTGGCGAGGGTTTGGGAGGAGTGGAGTGGCGAGGGTGGGGGAGGAGTAGAGTGGCGAGGGTGGGGAAGGAGTAGAGTGGCGAGGGTGGTGAAGGAGTGGAGTGGCGAGGATGGGGGAGGAGTGGAGTGGCGAGGGTGGGGAAGGAGTAGAGTGGCGAGGGTGGGGAAGGAGTGGAGTGGCGAGGGTGGGGAAGGAGTGGAGTGGCAAGGGTGGGGAAGGAGTGGAGTGGCGAGGGTGGGGAAGGAGTGAAATGACGAGGGTGGGGAAGGAGTGGAGTGGCGAGGGTGGGGAAGGAGTGGAGTAGCGAGGGTGGGGAAGGAGTGGAGTGGCGAGGGTGGGGAAGGAGTAGAGTGGCGAGGGTGGGGAAGGAGTGGAGTGGCGAGGGTGGGGAAGGAGTGGAGTGGCGAGGGTGGGGAAGGAGTGGAGTGGTGAGGGTCGGGAAGGAGTGGAGTGGCGAGGGTGGGGAAGGAGTGGAGTGGCGAGGGTGGGGAAGGAGTGGAGAGGCGAGGGTGAGGAAGGAGTAGAGTGGCGAGGGTGGGGAAGGAGTGGAGTGGCGAGGGTGAGGAAGGAGTGGAGTGGCGAGGGTGGGGAAGGAGTGGGAGTGGCGAGGGTGGGGGAGGAGTAAAGTGGCGAGGGTGGGGAAGGAGTGAAGTGGCGAGGGTTGGGAAGGCGTGGAGTGGCGAGGGTGGGGAAAGAGTGGAGTGGCGAGGGTGGGGAAGGAGTGGAGTGGCGAGGGTCGGGAAGGAGTGGAGTGGCGAGGGTGGGGAAGGAGTGGAGTGGCGAGGATGGGGAAGGAGTGGAGTAGCGAGGGTGGGGAAGGAGTGGAGTGGCGAGGGTGGGGAAGGAGTGGAGAGGCGAGGGTCGGGAAGGAGTGGAGTGGCGAGGGTGGGGAAGGAGTGGAGTGGCGAGGGTGGGGAAGGAGTGGAGTGGCGAGGGTGGGGGTGGAGTGAAGTGGCGAGGGTCGGGAAGGAGTGGAGTGGCGAGGGTGGGAAAGGAGTGGAGTGGCGAGGGTGGGGGAGGAGTGGGAATGGCCATTAAGTTGCCGCAATTTACCGAATGAGCTCGCTGAAAGCAGTGATGCGTGTTTAACTCCATCCATTACGTCTTAATGGGATGGCGGCCTTCGTCTTGGATGTTTCATTAGGGATATGAAACTTAACCGACTTAGAGAAGTCCTAAGCTGACACTAAGCACGCGTATTCGCTACGTGGCGTACTTTCGTTACGTGATACCGCTTAACGTCATGTACCCGAAAATTACCAACATCCTCAATATCCTTTAAATATTTCTGGTATTCAATAGGCTTCAACATTTGTTGCCAGGATGTCAGAGAGTTGCAAACAAATCCTGTTCCTTGTCCCTGATCTGTACCCATGATATTCATCGCACGTGTATAGAGATACTGGTCAGTGAATCAGTCGGATTTAAAAACTGGTTGGAAATAACGACCCAGTAAGTTCATGGCTACCCACACAAGATATTAAACTCTTGTTTGTCCCATGTATAACTGAATATACAAATTGACTGTGATTCATAAGTTGGTTTATTGATCATTTATGTTGATTCCTGGCATAGGAAACCGGACTAATTTTCGACCCGGTGTCTGTAATAACGATGATCCATGGAGGACTGGGCGCGGTGACGCCTGCAGGCCAGGGACAGTATGGCCTGCAGGCCAGGGACAGTATGGCCTGCAGGCCAGGGACAGTATGGCCTGCAGGCCAGGGACAGTATGGCCTGCAGGCGTTCCAACGGCTGTCTGTTTGCGCAGGACACAAATCTCAGATCTCTTTGCAAAGACATGGCGGACTTAACATGGATGGCACGGTGAGTACGTACCGAGCTCATAGGTCATAGGTCATGGGTCGTATGGATGTCAGATTATGTCATTAAATGCATAGCGGACATCATGTCCAGCACAAGTCAAGGCCCAAGCCATCTCTTTTGTCTCGTGTGAAAAATATTTTGCATTCTCAAACGCGAACATACTGAATGCAATGACTTCAGATTAGATAAGGTCAAAACAGGGGTCATCTATCCGTCAATTATCAATTATTATCAATAATTGTCAATTATCCGTCAAAGCTGATATCGTTTAAAATTTTGGATACGTTTTTTTTCAGTAAATTTTAGCAAGGGTTTTCCGCTAGGATGACTCCACCAGATTTCCCACCAGATTTTCTCCAACAAGTAATAATATTACAAAGAGCACCATCCCTCATAAAACATGGGTCTCGTTGACCGTCTACAATAATTGTATTCGACTGACGCGTCTGTAATGACTCGATCTATAACCACAAAATCGCTCTTTTGCTGCCGTGTTTAAATCTGCTCTTACGAGCAGCCGCAAGCCGAGTTCTACTGAATCTAACATAGCAATACGAAACCGTTTGAAACAGGGGTACCTGTTCCTTAAGCCGAAGCATTTAATGATAACGAACGCGAGCATACGAGCACTGGGGCGAGTGCATCAGGTATATAGTTATTGATCAGTCTGGGTAGGAATCATGTGGAATTACTTCAACGCATCATCATTGTTCTTTTGCCTTATGTCATTATTCCTGACCACGCATATCATTATAAAAGCATATAAGCAAATAAATATATCGAATAACAAAAATATACGGAATAACTGACAACACCCCTTAAATAACTTCAATTGGCCAAGCAAGATATATGTATGACCAATATCTTGATGGCTTGGTAATGATCTATTTATACTTCGGATCGGTCGATATAGTATCCCTGGATCTTACATCTACTTGTGACGCATGCAGCTGAGGAATTAGCAGCTGGTATAGCAACTACGTTAAGAACAATAATGCAAAAGACGACACGTTACGTAAACTGGTAAAGCTGTAACATTGAGGTCTTGTTATGAAGTACATAAGCACACCTGCCGCATGTCCAAAAGCAAATGAAGCACATTAGCTCTTTGCAAAATCCTTTTTTTTTACTATTTTTAAAGCAAGTCTTCATACCCCCTCCCTCCCACCCCCGCCCCACACCCACACACACCCACGACCCGTAATCCATGTCGACATAAATGGACAACTTTAGTTGCAGCGACTATTAGCAGGTATTAGGCTAATGCGACCAAGATGGTTTCCTTTTGTGCAGAGTGAATTGTTCATTTGTCCGCGGCGTGAGCCCGAAGACGTCATTGTCCATAACCAGCAGATATCGACATGTCATTTAGGAAAAATTGATGCGCGCAGCTGTGTAATCATGTCGATTTCGTTACCCAGGTATGCGCCTTCGAATACCATCGATCAAGACAAAAAGCGAGTGCCTTGATTAAGCCCTGGAGGATGTCGTTTTCAAGGTGCTGGCTTTGTCTGTTAAGGGGCCGAGTATTGGTTGGTTGGTTGTATATCTAGGACGCTTTAATCATTTTTGGGTCATATCGCGTCACTGGCAGAAGGAAGGGGAGAGCCGAGCAATGTCCCAAGGGGGTAACTCCCTACTCTTTGCGACGAAGGACATGGTATCTTTATTCTGCGACCACACAGACATGGCCACAGAGGGGCGCGAACCACCGATCTACGCGCCGTTAGGCTCTCCGGTGGCCAGAGCCGGGTATTGGAGCAAGTTGTTTGTCCTGGTACCGCCATTTGTGTTGATCTACCCATGTAACTAACTGGGCGTCTGGATACGGCCATCATTTTTTCCATCTGGTCATTCAACTGGTTAACTGTATAAATAATATCATTATTTTCCTGCTTGTTATGTCTCGATATCTAGACATCTAACTGCTATCAGCTAATTGCTTTAATGTCTGCAAAAAAAAGATCATGTATGCACGTGGCCGGGTCCGATAGATATTTCAGTATACTTCATTATGTAGCGTACAGGTTTTTTTTTCTGAAAAAGGTCCTTAATTTCATCTGGTCCGGCAACAGGTTGTCTGGATATTGAGCTCAATTCTTCATCTGGCCAGGTAACTAGTTGTCTAGAACAGATCTTCACGTTTTCACTTGGTCAGGTAACATGCTGTCTGGAAAATGCCATCATATTTTTATCGGCTTGTCCAGAGCAGGCCTTTATGTTTGTGTTGATGCGAGCCGGCTGACCTGCAGAGTTTCGTGAGGGGTTCGAGCTCTTGTGGCACTTGTATCTGTATCCGTATTGTCTGCCAAGACGTTATTGTCCCAGAGATGTTTCTTTGTCCTAATTACCAGTCATGGGCAGAGACTCGACCTAAACATCAATGTTTCACCGCGTGCTTTTTACCTACACTGGCGACTAGGCAGTGGCGGTATAGGCAAGATCACCTTCATTCATGTATTTCACGTTTAGCCATCGATCACCTGTTTAAAACATACACGTGGGTCGGTATTCATAAACTACACGTAGCTCATTTGGCAGACCCCCAATGTATATGCCGTATTTATTGTTACTGCTACTCATATCTAATTAGGATGACACGTAGAACACCCAGTTCTTGCGTCGGCAGCTTTAAAAGAACTTCTAAAAAGTGACGCGTGGCATAAGTGCGGTTTATGGCCCATGTGTTGGTCATGCATCAGCCCTGTGAAGTATCCTGTGGTATCCCAATCTAGTGAGGTGTCTATGGTAGATAGGACTGTTTGGTACAATCCACTGGGGACGTGACTACATGGCTTCTCCCTCGGACTCCATTATTATCCTGTAATGTCTTGTTCCTTGGACGTTAACTTATATATAAGATACTGTAAGCTAGACCATCCTCCGTATGAGTTAAGCCACTGATGCTTTGGTGCCATAAAAAGCACACAAAGAGACATGGTCTTTTCTATGCACAGACATTCGCGTATTGAGGCGCGAACCCAAGAACTGCGGTTGATCTGGCAGACCTCACTGATCCCATGTGTTGCCATCGCAGCCATCATTGGGTCTTCGTTGAATAATTAAGGCCATTATTGTTCCAATTGAGCTGCTTTATTATGTTGTTAACATGAGACACAAGGACTAAGCAGATTTACAGCACCAATCACAAATGTAATGTCCCAGGCGCTGATGACGGGATGCAAACATAACATGGTATGCTAGAGGTAACTCAATTACAGTCCCAATTGTACGTGTTTATATGACAGGTACTAAACATTACTTTGGTATAACGCGCGTTTCCCTTAAGTATTATACAAGAGTTTGTCTACAAACTGTATTTTACTGAAAACATTGCCTGGTTTCCAGTTAAATATGTACATGAATGTCGTTTTGTAGTAACTTGATATGAGGACGGGTTCTTTGGCAGTAAACGCTTCCCCCTACATTACTAGGGGTCTGGAAGGGCTAAATATTTGAAAAGTCGACATTCGACTTTGACCCCAAAATTCCGAAACTGAGGCTGTGAAAGAGCGACACCGACCCAGATAGTGGCATTTCGACAGACAGTTTAGATAAATCGACCCTGGACCTTGGAGCCCCCCCCCCTCTCCCCCTTCCCCCCTTCCAGACCCACGTTACTATTGAATCGCGTGCCTTTTGTAGAACATGGTTCCAACTGTCGGCAAAAGCATGTCTTATTGTTGTACGATAACATACAGGACAGTTAACTATACATATTTATGAATGTATACATTCAGTATACAAATTGGAAACGCGAATCAGACTAATGACCTGTCCAGAATGTGTACATGGATGTATTATATCGATGTGTGGTTCATACATTGGCCTAGTCTGGTATTCTGTGTGGGGTGGGGGAGGAGGGGGGGGGGCTACATGGATGTATCATATCGATGTGTGGTTCATACATTGGCCTAGTCTGGTATTCTTTGTGGGGTGGGGGAGGAGGGGGGGGGGCTACATGGATGTATCATATCGATGTGTGGTTCATACATTGGCCTAGTCTGGTATTCTTTGTGGGCTACATTTGTTTACTGCTGATACCGTACAACTAGATTCAGGATGAGGATCAAGAGTCCCGGTTGACTTGTTGTGTGATCCAGAAGAGGAAGTAACGGATGTCGCTGTAGACCCCGGGGAAGTCGCTCGTGCAGCGCCCTCTCCAGGACGCCGTCCCAACTAAACGCCAGCGGTTTTGCTGATCCTGGACGGTGAGCGGACCCCCCTCATCCAACTGAAAGGTCAAGGTGAAGGTCATTTCCATCAAGATCACAGGTCTGAATACATTGGGTGAAATTCGACTCATGGGAAAAAAAGCTACTGACATGCCCTAACTTGAATTATACGAGCGATAACACTTTACAGAGGTGGCGGTAGCTCGGCATTCTCTTAAAAACCGTATTGCCAACCCGCACTCATCATTTCTTCATTTCTTGTGTGTTTCCACATCAATAGCAGAGTGAGATTTACATCCGTTGTAGCCGGCCGCAGTTACTGGACACTGAATTTGTCCAATTTAAGAGCAGGAGATAAAGAGGCCATTGACAAACGTCCATACTTAAAACCACAACATATTAACATCTACCATTGCTCATCTCATATATAATTCAATACATATAAATGGGAAACATTTGGCAACAGTCGGTGATTCATAAGGAAGTTAATTAACCGTTTGATCTTACGACAAACATAGCCATGTAGTTCCACTTCCTACGATAGAACAACGGACAGATACTCCGTGTAGTTTGTGTACTTACTGAACAGAAGCCCATCAGCTGATCGGCGTTGTCACAGGCAACACCCTCCGTGAAGTCATAGAAGGTGAAGCCGATGTTGTCGTAAGCTGTCTGACAGGTGCTTGGTGACGTCACTTGAACGTTGACGAAACGTGGCGGACCGATAGGCACTAGATCTGTAGGGGACGTGGCAACAGGCGAAGCAAACATGTGACAAACATTGAAGATATTCATTCAAGTTGTTATTATTGGCTATTAATCCCATCGCAACTCCCTGCGCTTTCCGAAAAAACCGCATGGATACTGCAACCTGCACGAGCATGTGGATATTTTCACAGCGGGGAGCGAACTTCCGGACTCCGGAACGACGGCTGACCTGGCAGAGCTCACTCAACAAAGCCGAGCGCGCTAACCACCAGACCATTGGGGTGAATAATGTTTCGCAACTAACTGTATCATTGACGCGCATAGCAACGCGACAACATCGTGGGCATCGTTATTAACATATAGCTTATTCGAAATGCAATGAATAGCAAAAATTGGCGAAATAAAATGTTGCATAACTAAGAGGACTTCTTGCTTTACACTCTAGAGATTCCTTGCATTGTTTTTTATTTGTGCTATATCTCTCTATATATTTATATCTATCTATATATATATATACAAAGGTCATGTCCTCCTCTCCCCACCTGGTGAGTCGTTGCTCTGCACGCCCCAGCCACTTATCACCGCCGCGCTGCCAACATAATTGCGGGTGAGGTCGGGCGGACATATTGGACGCACGCTTTCGCTGGAAAAAGGGCTGGCCATCTTAACGAGGGCCACGTCATTGCTGTAGGTCGTTACAACAGCACCTTCCACCTCGTAGGCCAAGTAAAAGAAGTCCGGATGTTCCACCGTCTTCTCGACGAGTGCGCCCTTCACACCCTGTGTTACGACCACCAACTGGCCGCTGGGAGAAGAAAATAGAGGTGATGCCGCGTAGTCGTTATCGTACGAGATATTAATCATCCGGCCATGAATGGTCTGCGTTCTGCCATCCACGCAAAGTTCTTCCAAAGAAACTAAACGGTTCGTTTAAGCGATTATATTTCGCTTGTTGCTTGGTGCACCTCATAAATTTGTCAATGTATATTTAGAATCACTGATTAAAGCACGTTCTGATGGATATTGCATGGACCATAATAAACCAAAATAATATCGCTTGTTTCAAATTCCGAGGAATGGCGCAAGGCGGCTGTATCAGCATATATTGAACAGTCGCTCAAAGAATATGACTAAACATATTCCAATCTTAATAGAATCTTAGCAAAATCTTAGTAAAATTCCAATCTTAGTAGATAACAATCTTTTTTTGTTCTATTTAGTTCGTTTTGTGGGGTTTTTTGTCATGATTTTGTATCGTCTAGCCGATATGTGAAAGATATGTATCATTTTGTGTGAACTTTTCAGCTAATAAGCTGCTGCTGTTAATCTGTTTAACATTATTCCCTTTTGATGTTGTACATGTTTGTCGAACGACTGTAACGGGTGGCTGAATTTTAACAACTTGCACCAGTCTCTGTGATAACAGTTCATACTCACTCCGCTCCAGCCTGGTTCTCGATGGCGAATGTGGCTTTCCTGAGGCACGAGGCGGCCGTTAGTACCCAGAGACTATTCAATAATGTGCCAGAGCAGCGATGAACCGACTCGCCAAGAATCCGAATTTGTACCTATAAATTAAAATACAGTAATGAACAAATGACATTATATAAGGATCCGATTTGTGAAAATGATTATTTTAAACACGCTTTGCACGTACACGAATGCTCACATAATAATCTAAAACGAGGGTTAACAACTTCCCCAAAGATCAGCATTTGTAGCCGATGTTTATGAACAGAATATAAGGAAGGATGAGGGCAGAGGCGGATTTGGGATGTGACGCCGGCGGGAAGCTGTGGTAGGAACGAGAACGGGAGTCTAAACAACCCAGCATAACGCTCTACGACGATGTCGCTTTGTCAAACCGCATCGTAGGAGGCGATCAGAATATTCATTGCGGTATCGAATGCCACGGAAAGCACATGGAACACAATGTTGTGGATGAATCAAGAGTTGTAAATAGAGTCTGCCCATCATGATATGGAAAGAAGCGAACATCGCTTATTCGGTCTCATTGTGGTCTCCCATATGGGTGTCATCAACACATGTCGTATTCACCTGCCAGGGTATTTGACCGGTCTCAGCCAGTTGTCCCCCGGCAATGAACGGCACTGCGGCCGATGTGGCTAAAGGAGCTGTACCACAGGCCGTACCTAGACAAAAGGACAAAACATCCGGAAGTAGGCATAGAAACTCAAAAAGTGGCTTTAGTATAAAGATTACGAAGTCGATGACGTCAGCATCGACCTTGAGTTTAGACCTCACGTAGTTTTTTTTCAGTTCTGTGGTGTATCACTGGGTATCTAGATATCAAACTACAACATATACATTTTATCGCGTTTTTGGCATATTATTGGTCATCTTTATCGACCCGGCACAGTAAGACAATCGTGATCATTGTTTCACCAAAACTATCTTTCATGTAGGCATTTCCATTAGTTTTATATCAGTTAAGCGACTATGTCGGCCTTGAAGTGTCTATTGTCTGACATCGGGCCAGTTATACGTACTTGACCAGGCGCTAAGCACAGAACCTGGAAGAAAGCAGATGTCACGGTTAGACTCGCCCGAAGGACAAACAGTTCATGCTTGTGAACTTTAATATGTAATATTCTAATAATAGACTCCTTCGAGCCAGTCCACCACAGTACGCTAAACACTTGCTCGTTGTTCATTAGAGGAACTTAAATTTATGAACGGATGGTTTAAGTTTAGATAGCATCACATGACAAACTCCAATGTGATTTCAAAGCATCGAGGACAGGAAAGCTGTGTGACTGTGATGACGTCCACTGGTCTTGTCCCTTTGCAATTCAGAACAACAACAACACACTTAAATTATTGACCAATGGTTGATCCAGCGACTCGATTAGAAAGCTACCGTCACAAATCCAAGCTCCCCGCACGGTGGCGCTACGCAAGCTAGCTTTTACCGCTGCTGCCGGCCGGGGGCAAATTTCAAGATTCTTGAAAAACGGTTAAACCAGCTGTAATTTCTTGCAACAATATAGTTTTCAAGAATAAAACATACAAATAACGAGCTTTGTGTATTTAATACAGCAAAAAACATATTGTACCCTTTCGAAAAAGTTATAATTGCGACAGAACTCTTTCTTTTCATCACCTGATTTCATGTGTTATTAGGCTTAGGCTGGGTCCCAGCACAAACTTGTAGAAATGCGGGACGCATTTTCCCTATCAATTTGCGCAGCGCCGCTCTGGCGAGTGAGTGTGAAAATGCATTGAAGACGTAGGCGACAACAGAGATATAATGGAGCCCTAGCGGAGTGAATCGAAGGCAGAGAGCGTCACAAATCATGAGCGGGGGTCATGAAGTGAACTCTGATTGGTCTAGGCGTGTCACGTGATGCTTCCTAACTACCAAATACGCAGGAAATTGCTCAAAGTTATTAATTAGACGCATCCAACTTTCATGACGGTCATTTGACGTTGGTGCCGCCTTAGTTGAGAGATGCCTTGCCATTGTAAGTGAGTTGAGATGGTGTTATATCTTGTAAGATATGGTAATTTAGGACGTACTTGTTTGAATCTCGCACTCTAATCCCAGAAATCCACCTCGGCAGTTACATGTGTAACCATTGACTCCATCGTCACAAGTTCCGCCATTTTGACAGGGATTCGATTCACAGTCATCTGAAACCAAGTGACAATGGTGCATGTGTAATGTTAGGTTGTTTTGTTTTAATTACTACTTTTCTTCGTAACCCCTTGTGATGATTAAAAAGATTAACAAGCGTACTGATCAGTTGCATTTTGCTCCCTGAATAATGCATTTGAGATTATTTCATAGAAAGGACCTGGATGCATTCCTCAATCTGTCTCAGATCTAACATTCTCAAATCTATCTTCAGTTTTAAGTGGCGAAAATCGTTAACAAATGTCCACAATTTGATAAAGTAGCAGACAGTAGTTTTGGCAACACTAAAGTAATGTCGATATGCAACACGGACTTCAATAAATGATATCACATGAAAGATTAAAACTGTTTCTGATGGGACATTGTTCTGCGTGACCATCTTTAAGTGATCACTGTTCATGCATCGATTTGTTTGAAACGTAAAGCCATAACCACAACTAAGGATGACCACGACCTGGCATCGACCTGGTCGACTTTCTTACTTATATTCGTCTGGCATTCCCGACCACCGAAGCCGGGTTGACAGTCGCATCGGTACGAGACCCCGATATCCGCACAATAACCATTGATGCATGGATTTGGGATACAGTTATCTGAAAGAGATGGCAACCGTAAAACCTATATGGTGCACAATGCTACACGGTGTAAATAGCCTAATTCACAAGGAAAATGTTGAAATGTGATCGAAGTTTAAGATTCTCAAACCTGAAGAGTTTTTCTGGGTGCTAATTATAGTCCCCGTCGGTTTACTTTAAAGCAAGGGTACCAGTATTAAGTTATCAAGCCATAGCAGATTCTCGAATTAATATGCCATTGAAGCGAAACATAGCAGTGTCTAATAGCCACGTATCACACTTACCATACCATGGTTGCTCTGCCACTCCTACGTCACCACGAGAGAAGACAAGCAAAATGTCACAGAATCAATGAAACATCATATAGAATTGTGTAACGCAAATTTTTAAATATAAATATCAAAATTACTCGAATGTCATTTTTACGAACTGATTATTTTAAGCAAAATTATCGGTATGTAAAAACGTTTTCCAAAGCAATTTATATACGTCAATGTATCTCCCCGGAAGTTGGTGAGCCTATATGTCCCATATACACAACAGAATGGAAGAGATCTGTGCATGTTTTGATCATTTGAAATACTGTACTGCATAGATCACATGTAAAATTGCTAAATCTGATTATGGGGTTCAATATTGAAATGGAATCGCACACCTTGGTTGACCATGAAACTGATCCAACTATAAAAGTGGGTCGTTCTGGCGTAGAAATCCGGCAGTTGGCCGTCACAGATTCCACTCCCGAAAGAGACGGTTCCGACCAAGTGAAATCGGTCAGTCTGTGAATCCTGCACCACCAGAGGTCCTCCGCTGTCACCCTGCATGGAGTAGATAAAAAAATGGTGGACTTATATGTGCATCTCACTTTGTAAGTCTACAGGTGTATCTTACATTGTGTTGCCACAACATCTTCAATTAACAATTAGATTGTTGATACAAGTAATGCTCAAATTAAAATTTTAATGCCCAACATCATACAGGTCTATGTTACATTTGATTTAATTAACTTTTTGATTGTTGATGCAAGTAATGCCCAACGCTTTTTTTTTCTTCTATTTAATTATCTATGCATTATATTCTGCGTGTGCACTTACACTACAAGCACCTGTGTGAGAAGTTGGCAAGTTGTCCACCGCACAGATCTGGTCGTCCGTAACGCGGTAGAGGTCTTCATACTGCAACCCGCAGTCCTTCTGCGTCAGTACCGCGCCCGACGTGTACTGCAAGACGTCCGCGATAGCGGGATTCACGGGGTCTGTCAACACAACAACAGGCCAATGAGGTGTGCCACAACACCGAAACGTAGGTCGACACCTGTATAAACCCCTGCCAGAATTATAGTTACTTAAAGTGTTAATGCCACGATTTTATCTTGCTCAGAGTTAAATAGGTTTGGGAAGATAACAAAAAACAAATAACAATTTGAAGATTCCCCAGTGATAACTTGAGAGGTGAGCTTTGATGCCGGGCGTAGACATCTGTGGTCGAGGGCGTGTATTGTTTTTATGGTTGAGTGCGTTTCGTTGAGTTCAAGCCAATGAGCAGAAAGAATCTGAGACTCAATAACTAAGCACAAACGTTTGTATTCCCCTTTGACGTCACTTTCATCGCTCGCAGAAGTTAAATTGGTAGGTGCGAAAACAAGTGGAAAAAGTATGCCCTTCTACTATTTGGGGCGTTGCAGCTCGATAATATAAGCGTGGAAACACAGAAGATTAATATGAGCTAAAGTTGCTTTGGCGTGGCACGAACACTTTAATACAATAATAATATATACTAGATTATGAGAGGTATACTTGTCCAATATCGAGGCTGCCAGACCTATATCTACCTGATATAGAGATTATCTCACCTATAGCAAAGAAATATAGAGATTATCAAACCTATATCGACCAAAGAAATACAGAGATTAACAAACCTAAATCGACAAAAGAAATATAGAGATTATCTAGACCTATACCTACCTAAGATAAGGTTATTAGACCTATACCTACTTAGGATAAGGTTATTAGACTTATACCTACCTAAGATAAGGTTATTAGACCTATACCTACCTAATAAAGTGGTTATTAGACCTAGACCCACCTAAAATAGAGGTTATTATCCCAATACCTACCTAAGATAAGGTTATTAGACCTATACCTACCTATGATAGGGTTATTAGACCTATACCGACCTAAGATAAGGTTATTAGACCTATCCCTACCTAATATAGAGGTTAGCATACTTATATCCACCAAATATAGGTTATCGACCTGAACTATACATATGTATGATGGCCTACCTGAACGCCACAAACAAAAACCTTAAGGTAAGCCACCCATAATGAACCTCGGCGATTTTGAGCAGACCTCGGTAAACATCGGCAAACATCGGCGGGCTGTAGCCCTGATATTTTAAGCAGTCTTAATGAAAATAAGCACGAATAAAACACAGCAAAAGAAGTGGTGACATAGGTAAAATAAATAGAACATCGTATAATAAGCTTCGACGATTTAGAGAAGACCTCGGTAAACATCGACAAACATCGGCGCTAACTCGTTACGTCATTCACAGGGAATCCCCAATTTGTGACGTCATTCCCAGGGTATTTCCCCGAGAATGGCTGTTCGTGATAAATTCCAAATATTCAAGAAAAAAAACATGGAGAAAACGTGCAAATAGTTCAGAAAACATTCGTGTAGATCATAATTATATCGGAGACCATTATATATAAACAGATTTATTAAAATGTGAGCACAAGGCGTAAATTACTGATAATTGGTGTGAAATAAGCTGCTCCAAAAAATATTTCTGAAATAACATTTTCAAGTTTCAGGACGTGTTTCTCGGGAAATTTGCATGGCTACCTATATTTTTCTTTATTTTTGTTACAAGAACTATGTTTTTAGAAGTTTTTAAACGTGGTTTGGTGTCAAGATTTTCATTTTGGATGAAATTATAGCCAATTTTGTGAAGGTGGTGATTTCGAATTTGGGCAAAAACGGGCCTGTTTTTGCATAACTGCACTTTATTATTTCCATTCTGTTATTTTTTGTGGCTACTATTTACATTGTTGAATATCATTCCTGTGTTGCACTAAGGTTAAGCTTTCCAAAGAGTTATTACTGATGATAATGACTTAATATTGAGCTGAATTGTAGCAAAATTACATATTCGTGGTAGGTGTCAAGGTTTGGTCATTTTGTGATATGGAGGTATACTTAGAAAATGGAGAATATTTTTTTAACGCGACAGTAAAGTATCCTAATAAGTCACCAGAAGGTGTGTAATTGGGTATACTTTCATAAAATAATCACAAATACAGAGTTCTTTTACCTTGTTATTGTGGGTGGCTTACCTTAAGCGCCTTAAATAAATCCAAAATACACCGAAAGAAAAAACACCGAAAGAAAAAACACCGAAAGACGGCGAAAGAAGCCGACAAAAGGAGAATAAATATATCGAGCGTACCGGTGACTCCCCAGCCGCTGACGACCACCCGCCGCCCCGTGTACGTCTCGCCTTCGACGGGGGGACAGATCGGCATGACGTCCTCGTTGAAGGTCAGCGGCTCCGGCAGCCGGATGAGCCCGAGGTCGTTCTTCACGTGGTTGCTATCGTAGTCGTCGCGCGGGAAGAAGTTGCCGGGCTCGACCACGACTGTCTGGAGCGGGGTCGCCGACGGCCCGGGACCCTCGTGAGCCCCGGCCCGAACCTCTATGGAGATTGGCGCATTTCTGGCAGCAAATATATATACCGGTATATCTATAATGTATGATTTATCGTTTGTCATCATTATTATTATTATTATTATTATTTTATTGGATATAACAACAATCAATAATCATAATAATAGTTTTTAAAGAATTTAAGAAATAAGTAAATAGTCATCTTTTACCGAAAGTGATGACATAGATTCATTGCGGGCGACAAAACATCGACAACGCTTTCAAATCAAGTAAAGTCTAATACAGACAGCCACAGGAGGGTTCAAAGACTATTGTTATAACTAAATGGACTCGAATAGAGACCAATGAACGTAGCCGTGGCAGATCAGGATCTCTCAATAGACAGTTATGCAAGTTGGTAACTTATAAGAATATCTGACACAGTATGTGTGTCAGATATGCTCGTACCAGTAACGCTCCTACATACATTTAATGATTTACGGACGTATTCTGATCATTTCATAATTTTCATTCGTCCCATAAGGAATATTAATTTCGCTTACAGATTGAACGATGCCAGAATGCTTCCGAAATAGTTTGCACTGCTGTGCAACAAAACCCATTTACCCCAAGGATCGAGAGAACAACAAAATAATGCCATTATATGGGATTTCGATATATTTGATGTCTTTCATTCCTAATACCGAGGCATATACAATACATAATACCTAGCCCACTCACGCCAAGCAATGTGCGGCGGTTAAAACCCATTTCTCGTTGATGATGGCGCCGCCACACAGGTTCAGATTGCCATTTTCCTCTCGAATCTGGAGAAATAAAGAACACAAGGGGATAGGACGCAATATATAGAGACATATAGACATGGAAGCATATTAAACTCTAAGGCAGCGGCCGATCCAATGAGGGACGGATGCAATAGTACGTGTGTGGAAGAAGTGGAACGATTGACTTGTTCCAACGACTTGTTCTAACTTATGTTAATATTATAGTGGATATTCACCATTCATCCTCCCGTCTCTTCAAAGTGGCCCCGAGACACAGGTGCCAGTGATGGCTCCCAGCTGTGCATCCCCAGCCCAACCTGCTTATCAACTGAGCTACCCACACCCACCACCCAATAGGTAGGACGAATGCAGAAATGAAAACCGGGTTTCCACACCCCCGGGTTGGACCCCCATATGAGGGCCCCAGCAGGGCTTTTTCGACACGGCGACACAGCGATTTTTAAAATCGACAACGCGACATTGGGGTTGTCTTAGAATCGACATGCGACATAAGACTTAGCGACACGCGACATGGAACTTTTCTTAAAATCGACACGCGACATGGACCTTTTCTTAAAATCGACACGCGACATGGACCTTTTTTTTTTAAATCGACACGCGACATACCCCCCCCCCCCCCCCCCTCAGGGGCCCTCATGTGCCGTACCGAACCCATAATCCTATGGTGATACATACCAGGAGTTGAACCTGCCATGGCACCTCGTGTCGCCTGGCTGACTGACCCCCGACAATGAAGGTTGAGATGGAGACGGGGTCCGCGTACTTGCTTATTCCGCAATCTCCGACTGCATCGATATGTTGTTATACAGGGTGTCAAAAAGGGATTTACCATTAAACATCTCGAAATATATAGATATTAGATTTAGATAATTTTCAACAAATTATATACGTCTCTTGGATAGCGCCTGTCACATTACAGACTTACCAATTAAAAGAAAGATGTTTTCACATTGTGATTATAAGACTGTCACATCGTTATGTTTCGTATTCTTTAAAGAAACGCAAAACTTAAAATGCTACTTGCAATGATGAGATTAATGTTCAACACATGTGGAAGCGTCTATAGATATACTGTTGAATAGATAAAAAGAAAATGTTTACTGAAATCCCTTTGGTTTATTGAAACACTCACCGAACCAGGGGTTTGCAGGGCCTGAGGGGAAAACACAAAAATGGTCAGATGTGACAGTATCATCCGTGAGGTGGGTGAGAGCGGGGGGGGGGGGGAGTACCATCCGTGGGGTGGGCGAGAGCGAGAGGGGCGGGGGGGCGGGAGGTACACGGTTTATATACTTAAACTCCAGTTCCAGAATCCTAACGGAGTTTTTTGTTCAAGACACGAATTCCAATACATCTTGCCATCAAAATTGAATACTTGGTAAGTTTACTTTATATCTACATTAGAAATGTGAGGAATATTTGCTGTTATGCCTTAAATGTTAAAACATCAAACCATAGTCGGAGGCGATCAATCGACGTTTTGCGACGTAAATGTGGGTTCCGATGCCAGTCTAGTACGTCTCATTCCAGCAGTCCAATAGTAATTTTGTTCGCCCGGACAAAATGTGTTTCAGTTATTATACATATCTCATCGAGCACCTACTGATTTACCTCTTTTCTTAAATATTCAAATAGTTCGCTGAATAGTTCGCTGAATCTTTCACTGGCCAGCATAAACCTGATCAACAGTTAAACCGGAACCTGCATCTAGGTCATTTGACGGCCCGGTCAAAAACACTTACCAACCGATGAGCCATATACTTCACGCAGCCACCAAAATAGCATCAGTATCTATTACTCACTGGGTATACTGCAGTAATCTTACGAATAATTTCACACAGAAGCTGGTCTTTGAAGGCTTCATGGCATATATCATGCTGACATCACCATTCGCAACATACGCGCGAGTGCTAAGCATCAGTTACATCAAGCAAGCTAAAGCTCAGCGACACAGATTCAGTCGCTCTGTGACGTAATGCACAACTTCGGTCGCTCTGTGACGTAGCGCACACATCTGCAGAAGGTAAGATTAGGGTTATAACCGATATGATGATGGTTAGTTCAACAATTGTATTATGCTTTGAGGATACGATGAATCCTGACGACACTTACGACACTTACGAGGCATAAGGTAATACTTAGAAGATGCGTCTCACCTAGACTTGTCTGGCACATATCTCCAGTGAAGCCTTGCGGACACGAACACACGTATGACTCTCCACTCGGCAGGCAGAAGCCGCCGTTCTGACATGGGTTGGTGAGACACGCATCTATGGGAAACGAAAATATTAAAAATAAATAAGTCATTTGGTTACTAAAGCGGAATTCAAGGTTTCCAACAGATTATCAGAAATATATTGTAGTTAATGTAAGAGTAAACTTACTTTATGAACAGCTTTAATATAATTAATAATATTGATTCGGCGGCAATCATCTGATGATGTAACTTCAAGGACTATTAACCTGCTGAGCTCCTCATGTAGACCACGGTGCCATCTTGAGTCTCGACGAAGGCGGGATTTGGGGTGCCTTCGCTGGGGTTGATCAGCAGGCGACATTGACTGGACGAGGTTTCGTTGAAGGTCACGCCGACGCAGCCGCCGGCATTGCAACACGTGACCGCACAATCCGTGGCGTCCGTCACCGCGGGCACATCAGTGACGTCATAAGCATCCGGCACATAATGGCCAAAGTACCAAAAGTTGCAGCCTAGAAAATTTTAAGTTGACTTCGATGGATGAAATCGATGGATTTTATGGCAAGACAAAAAATAGTCCATCTTCGAGCTTGAGAGTCAGATATTGTAGTAAATTGTAAGCGTGAATCATACGTGAGCTATGTTGAAGCAAAGGTTTGCCCTAACATGGAAGAACGACCGATCAAATCGTATTTGAATGTTGGCTTCCCTTATAAATTTCCCTTACAGTTTTTACCTCCTGAGAGTTTACCACATTGGCCCAATATACAGTGGTTAAGGGGGCGAGGAAAGCAAGGCGAAGTCCGATGTTATTTGGGGTGAGAAAAAAAGGATCAACTATTTATTCGAGAGTTGCTAGTCCGATTTCAAGCAGATTACTATCGAGTCATTCTATGCCAGAAATGTACTAAACCTTCATAAACCGGCCCCTGGTCTTAACCGGCTATACTGCATACTTAATTAAGGCCATTTTATGGCAGAATTGCAGCAAACCATCATTAACTGGTCATTTGTCTTATATAACCGGCCAAATGGCACTCATATTGAACATCTCACGCATAATCTATTGGCTTCGGCTCTTGTAGCGATTAACTGTGATTCAAATTATCTGGGTAAAATGTGACACTGCTATTGCGACAACAAACTGGGTGCTCTGGTTTCATTGGTTGTTTATTCACTACGCTTTAACCACTTTGGGTTATATCGCCTCAACGGGAGAAGGAAGGGAGAGTGGAACCATGTCCCTGGGGGTAACCCCCTACTCTTTACGAAGAAAGACATGGGATATTTATCCTGCGACCACACAGATATGGCCACAGCGAGGCTCGAACCAATCGATGCACGTGCTGCTCTGGTTTGAATACAATCTGTTTGCTGTAACACATCTTACCAGATCTCCCATCGGCATTGCAGTCCAGATTGTTCTCATAGTGAGTGATGTTCGTGGCGTCCTGGGACCTGGAGGTGGGGTTGGTCGACAGGTAGCAGGTTCGCTCCGGCGCGTTGTACAGGAAGTTGACGCAGCGGGCTTCCCCCCGACACTCCACCTCACACTCGGTGCGGGTCAACCCCAGCCGGCGCACCACGATGTCCACTGATGACGTCACGTCCGGCGAGGCCAGAAACACAGTGCTGCACCCTGGCGGTTGGTAACAAAATGATATGGAATTTTTTTTATATCATCCATTCATCCTTTATGGTTCAGAGGGGACCAGTTGAGCCCTTGTGTCCATAAAACGCGGCCTAAAACACCAATTGAACCATTACTTCAAAACGACTCACCAGAGGGAGGCACAACTCACTTGCATGCGAACTCACAATTTATTCATTCATTCACCCTCGTTTGAGGACTAGCAACTACCCGGGCATCGCTTTAGACCATCGTGCTAATACTTATGGTATATCTCTATATAGACATAAAATTGTGGTTATTGTATGATTTTAATAAAAGAGTAAGATTTAAATGGCTTTCCCTAAAACACGATTGGTGTTTTGTCGTATGATCAATATGATGATCATATGACATTTTGCTCAATGTGGAAAAAAGAGGGATATGACAAGGTAGATATTTCCCATGATGCCAAAAAGATTAAAGGGTATAAGGCATACAGTACAAACGACAAAATGTCTCGGATTAACTGGTTTAACTGATCATTAACGATAATGGAAAGCTTCAAGGTAGAGAGGAGCCATGTTTCCGGTAATAACCCTATAATCAGTGCCGATCTATATTTTACAAAAAAGTATCTGAAAGGTTAAGGTTCGAACCAAGTACCAGACGCTGGGGCTGACCTCAGGCGACAATTATAGTTGAAGGCGCCAGCTACTGGGCCACGGGGTGGCCGGGGTATTCGCCGGTGGGGTGTGAACCAAGCACCGGGCGCTGGGGCTGACCTCAGGCGACAATTATAGTTGAAGGCGCCAGCTACTGGGCCACGGGGTGGCCGGGCTATTCGCCGGTGGGGTGTGAACCAAGCATCGGGCGCTGGGGCTGACCTCAGGCGACAATTATAGTTGAAGGCGCCAGCTACTGGGCCACGGGGTGGCCGGGGTATTCGCCCGTGGGGTGTGAACCAAGCATCGGGCGCTGGGGCTAACCTCAGGCGACAATTATAGTTGAAGGCGCCAGCTACTGGGCCACGGGGTGGCCGGGGTATTCGCCGGTGGGGTGTGAACCAAGCACCGGGCGCTGGGGCTGACCTCAGGCGACAATTATAGTTGAAGGCGCCAGCCACTGGGCCACGGGGTGGCCGGGGTATTCGCCGGTGGGGTGTGAACCAAGCACCGGGCGCTGGGGCTGACCTCAGGCGACAATTATAGTTGAAGGCGCCAGCTACTGGGCCACGGGGTGGCCGGAGTATTCGCCGGTGGGGTGTGAACCAAGCACCGGGCGCTGGGGCTGACCTCAGGCGACAATTATAGTTGAAGGCGCCAGCTACTGGGCCACGGGGTGGCCGGAGTATTCGCCGGTGGGGTGTGAACCAAGCACCGGGCGCTGGGGCTGACCTCAGGCGACAATTATAGTTGAAGGCGCCAGCTACTGGGCCACGGGGTGGCCGGGGTATTCGCCGGTGGGGTGTGAACCAAGCACCGGGCGCTGGGGCTGACCTCAGGCGACAATTATAGTTGAAGGCGCCAGCTACTGGGCCACGGGGTGGCCGGGGTATTCGCCGGTGGGGTGTGAACCAAGCATCGGGCGCTGGGGCTGACCGCAGGCGACAATTATAGTTAAAGGCGCCAGCTACTGGGCCACGGGGTGGCCGGGGTATTCGCCGGTGGGGTGTGAACCAAGCACCGGGCGCTGGGGCTGACCTCAGGCGACAATTATAGTTGAAGGCGCCAGCTACTGGGCCACGGGGTGGCCGGGGTATTCGCCGGTGGGGTGTGAACCAAGCACCAGGCGCTGGGGCTGACCTCAGGCGACAATTATAGTTGAAGGCGCCAGCTACTGGGCCACGGGGTGGCCGGGGTATTCGCCGGTGGGGTGTGAACCAAGCACCGGGCGCTGGGGCTGACATCAGGCGACAATTATAGTTGAAGGCGCCAGCTACTGGGCCACGGGGTGGCCGGGGTATTCGCCGGTGGGGTGTGAACCAAGCACCGGGCGCTGGGGCTGACCTCAGGCGACAATTATAGTTGAAGGCGCCAGCTACTGGGCCACGGGGTGGCCGGGGTATTCGCCGGTGGGGTGTGAACCAAGCACCGGGCGCTGGGGCTGACCTCAGGCGACAATTATAGTTGAAGGCGCCAGCTACTGGGCCACGGGGTGGCCGGGGTATTCGCCGGTGGGGTGTGAACCAAGCACCGGGCGCTGGGGCTGACATCAGGCGACAATTATAGTTGAAGGCGCCAGCTACTGGGCCACGGGGTGGCCGGGGTATTCGCCGGTGGGGTGTGAACCAAGCACCGGGCGCTGGGGCTGACCTCAGGCGACAATTATAGTTGAAGGCGCCAGCTACTGGGCCACGGGGTGGCCGGGGTATTCGCCGGTGGGGTGTGAACCAAGCACCGGGCGCTGGGGCTGACATCAGGCGACAATTATAGTTGAAGGCGCCAGCTACTGGGCCACGGGGTGGCCGGGGTATTCGCCGGTGGGGTGTGAACCAAGCACCGGGCGCTGGGGCTGACCTCAGGCGACAATTATAGTTGAAGGCGCCAGCTACTGGGCCACGGGGTGGCCGGGGTATTCGCCGGTGGGGTGTGAACCAAGCACCGGGCGCTGGGGCTGACCTCAGGCGACAATTATAGTTGAAGGCGCCAGCTACTGGGCCACGGGGTGGCCGGGGTATTCGCCGGTGGGGTGTGAACCAAGCATCGGACACTGGGGCTGACCTCAGGCGACAATTATAGTTGAAGGCGCCAGCTACTGGGCCACGGGGTGGCCGGGGTATTCGCCGGTGGGGTGTGAACCAAGCACCGGGCGCTGGGGCTGACCTCAGGCGACAATTATAGTTAAAGGCGCCAGCTACTGGGCCACGGGGTGGCCGGGGTATTCGCCCGTGGGGTGTGAACCAAGCACCGGGCGCTGGGGCTGACCTCAGGCGACAATTATAGTTGAAGGCGCCAGCTACTGGGCCACGGGGTGGCCGGGGTATTCGCCGGTGGGGTGTGAACCAAGCACCGGGCGCTGGGGCTGACCTCAGGCGACAATTATAGTTGAAGGCGCCAGCTACTGGGCCACGGGGTGGCCGGGGTATTCGCCGGTGGGGTGTGAACCAAGCATCGGGCGCTGGGGCTGACCGCAGGCGACAATTATAGTTAAAGGCGCCAGCTACTGGGCCACGGGGTGGCCGGGGTATTCGCCGGTGGGGTGTGAACCAAGCACCGGGCGCTGGGGCTGACCTCAGGCGACAATTATAGTTGAAGGCGCCAGCTACTGGGCCACAGGGTGGCCGGGGTATTCGCCGGTGGGGTGTGAACCAAGCACCGGGCGCTGGGGCTGACCTCAGGCGACAATTATAGTTGAAGGCGCCAGCTACTGGGCCACGGGGTGGCCGGGGTATTCGCCGGTGGGGTGTAAACCAAGCACCGGGCGCTGGGGCTGACCTCAGGCGACAATTATAGTTAAAGGCGCCAGCTACTGGGCCACGGGGTGGCCGGGGTATTCGCCGGTGGGGTGTGAACCAAGCACCGGGCGCTGGGGCTGACCTCAGGCGACAATTATAGTTGAAGGCGCCAGCTACTGGGCCACAGGGTGGCCGGGGTATTCGCCGGTGGGGTGTGAACCAAGCACCGGGCGCTGGGGCTGACCTCAGGCGACAATTATAGTTGAAGGCGCCAGCTACTGGGCCACGGGGTGGCCGGGGTATTCGCCGGTGGGGTGTGAACCAAGCACCGGGCGCTGGGGCTGACCTCAGGCGACAATTATAGTTGAAGGCGCCAGCTACTGGGCCACGGGGTGGCCGGGGTATTCGCCGGTGGGGTGTGAACCAAGCACCGGGCGCTGGGGCTGACCTCAGGCGACAATTATAGTTGAAGGCGCCAGCTACTGGGCCACGGGGTGGCCGGGGTATTCGCCGGTGGGGTGTGAACCAAGCATCGGACGCTGGGGCTGACCTCAGGCGACAATTATAGTTGAAGGCGCCAGCTACTGGGCCACCGGGTGGCCGGGGTATTCGCCGGTGGGGTGTAAACCAAGCACCGGGCGCTGGGGCTGACCTCAGGCGACAATTATAGTTGAAGGCGCCAGCTACTGGGCCACGGGGTGGCCGGGGTATTCGCCGGTGGGGTGTGAACCAAGCCCCGGGCGCTGGGGCTGACCTCAGGCGACAATTATAGTTGAAGGCGCCAGCTACTGGGCCACGGGGTGGCCGGGGTATTCGCCGGTGGGGTGTGAACCAAGCACCGGGCGCTGGGGCTGACCTCAGGCGACAATTATAGTTGAAGGCGCCAGCTACTGGGCCAGGGGGTGGCCGGGGTATTTGCCGGTGGGGTGTGAACCAAGCACCGGGCGCTGGGGCTGACCTCAGGCGACAATTATAGTTGAAGGCGCCAGCTACTGGGCCACGGGGTGGCCGGGGTATTCGCCGGTGGGGTGTGAACCAAGCACCGGGCGCTGGGGCTGACCTCAGGTGACAATTATAGTTGAAGGCGCCAGCTACTGGGCCACGGGGTGGCCGGGGTATTCGCCGGTGGGGTGTGAACCAAGCATCGGACGCTGGGGCTGACCTCAGGCGACAATTATAGTTGAAGGCGCCAGCTACTGGGCCACGGGGTGGCCGGGGTATTTGTCGGTGGGGTGTGAACCAAGCACCGGGCGCTGGGGCTGACCTCAGGCGACAATTATAGTTGAAGGCGCCAGCTACTGGGCCACGGGGTGGCCGGGGTATTCGCCGGTGGGGTGTCAACCAAGCACCGGGCGCTGGGGCTGACCTCAGGCGACAATTATAGTTGAAGGCGCCAGCTACTGGGCCACGGGGTGGCCGGGGTATTCGCCGGTGGGGTGTGAACCAAGCACCGGGCGCTGGGGCTAACCTCAGGCGACAATTATAGTTGAAGGCGCCAGCTACTGGGCCACGGGGTGGTCGGGGTATTCGCCGGTGGGGTGTGAACCAAGCATCGGACGCTGGGGCTGACCTCAGGCGACAATTATAGTTGAAGGCGCCAGCTACTGGGCCACGGGGTGGCCGGGGTATTCGCCGGTGGGGTGTGAACCAAGCACCGGGCGCTGGGGCTGACCTCAGGCGACAATTATAGTTGAAGGCGCCAGCTACTGGGCCACGGGGTGGCCGGGGTATTCGCCGGTGGGGTGTGAACCAAGCATCGGACGCTGGGGCTGACCTCAGGCGACAATTATAGTTGAAGGCGCCAGCTACTGGGCCACGGGGTGGTCGGGGTATTCGCCGGTGGGGTGTGAACCAAGCACCGGGCGCTGGGGCTGACCTCAGGCGACAATTATAGTTGAAGGCGCCAGCTACTGGGCCACGGGGTGGCCGGGGCATTCGCGGGTGGGGTGTGAACCAAGCACCGGGCGCTGGGGCTGACCTCAGTCGACAATTATAGTTGAAGGCGCCAGCTACTGGGCCACGGGGTGGCCGGGGTATTCGCCGGTGGGGTGTCAACCAAGCATCGGGCGCTGGGGCTGACCTCAGGCGACAATTATAGTCGAAGGCGCCAGCTACTGGGCCACGGGGTGGCCGGGGTATTCGCCGGTGGGGTGTGAACCAAGCACCGGGCGCTGGGGCTGACCTCAGGCGACAATTATAGTTGAAGGCGCCAGCTACTGGGCCACGGGGTGGCCGGGGTATTCGCCGGTGGGGTGTGAACCAAGCACCGGGCGCTGGGGCTGACCTCAGGCGACAATTATAGTTGAAGGCGCCAGCTACTGGGCCACGGGGTGGCCGGGGTATTCGCCGGTGGGGTGTGAACCAAGCATCGGAGGCTGGGGCTGACCTCAGGCGACAATTATAGTTGAAGGCGCCAGCTCCTGGGCCACGGGGTGGCCGGGGTATTCGCCGGTGGGGTGTGAACCAAGCACCGGGCGCTGGGGCTGACCTCAGGCGACAATTATAGTTGAAGGCGCCAGCTACTAGGCCACGGGGTGGCCGGGGTATTCGCCGGTGGGGTGTCAACCAAGCACCGGGCGCTGGGGCTGACCTCAGGCGACAATTATAGTTGAAGGCGCCAGCTACTGGGCCACGGGGTGGCCGGGGTATTCGCCGGTGGGGTGTAAACCAAGCATCGGACGCTGGGGCTGACCTCAGGCGACAATTATAGTTGAAGGCGCCAGCTACTGGGCCACGGGGTGGCCGGGGTATTCGCCCGT
Source organism: Arenicola marina (assembly GCA_964019135.1). Taxonomy (NCBI): domain Eukaryota; kingdom Metazoa; phylum Annelida; class Polychaeta; family Arenicolidae; genus Arenicola; species Arenicola marina. The sequence continues at coordinate 34,340,875 of OZ025258.1, forward strand.
GGGGTGTGAACCAAGCACCAGACGCTGGGGCTGACCTCAGGCGACAATTATAGTTGAAGGCGCCAGCTACCGGGCCACGGGGTGGCCGGGGTATTCGCCGGTGGGGTGTGAACCAAGCATCGGGCGCTGGGGCTGACCGCAGGCGACAATTATAGTTGAAGGCGCCAGCTACTGGGCCACGGGGTGGCCGGGGTATTCGCCGGTGGGGTGTGAACCAAGCACCGGGCGCTGGGGCTGACCTCAGGCGACAATTATAGTTGAAGGCGCCAGCTACTGGGCCACGGGGTGGCCGGGGTATTCGCCGGTGGGGTGTGAACCAAGCATCGGACGCTGGGGCTGACCTCAGGCGACAATTATAGTTGAAGGCGCCAGCCACTGGGCCACGGGGTGGCCGGGGTATTCGCCGGTGGGGTGTGAACCAAGCACCGGGCGCTGGGGCTGACCTCAGGCGACAATTATAGTTGAAGGCGCCAGCTACTGGGCCACGGGGTGGCCGGGGTATTCGCCGGTGGGGTGTGAACCAAGCACCGGGCGCTGGGGCTGACCTCAGGCGACAATTATAGTTGAAGGCGCCAGCTACTGGGCCACGGGGTGGCCGGGGTATTCGCCGGTGGGGTGTGAACCAAGCATCGGACGCTGGGGCTGACCTCAGGCGACAATTATAGTTGAAGGCGCCAGCTACTGGGCCACGGGGTGGCCGGGGTATTCGCCGGTGGGGTGTCAACCAAGCACCGGGCGCTGGGGCTGACCTCAGGCGACAATTATAGTTGAAGGCGCCAGCTACTGGGCCACGGGGTGGCCGGGGTATTCGCCGGTGGGGTGTGAACCAAGCATCGGACGCTGGGGCTGACCTCAGGCGACAATTATAGTTGAAGGCGCCAGCTACTGGGCCACGGGGTGGCCGGGGTATTTGCCGGTGGGGTGTGAACCAAGCACCGGGCGCTGGGGCTGACCTCAGGCGACAATTATAGTTGAAGGCGCCAGCTACTGGGCCACGGGGTGGCCGGGGTATTCGCCGGTGGGGTGTGAACCAAGCACCGGGCGCTGGGGCTGACCTCAGGCGACAATTATAGTTGAAGGCGCCAGCTACTGGGCCACGGGGTGGCCGGAGTATTCGCCGGTGGGGTGTGAACCAAGCACCGGGCGCTGGGGCTGACCTCAGGCGACAACTATAGTTGAAGGCGCCAGCTACTGGGCCACGGGGTGGCCGGGGTATTCGCCGGTGGGGTGTGAACCAAGCACCGGGCGCTGGGGCTGACCTCAGGTGACAATTATAGTTGAAGGCGCCAGCTACTGGGCCACGGGGTGGCCGGGGTATTCGCCGGTGGGGTGTGAACCAAGCACCGGGCGCTGGGGCTGACCTCAGGCGACAATTATAGTTGAAGGCGCCAGCTACTGGGCCACGGGGTGGCCGGGGTATTCGCCGGTGGGGTGTGAACCAAGCACCGGGCGCTGGGGCTGACCTCAGGTGACAATTATAGTTGAAGGCGCCAGCTACTGGGCCACGGGGTGGCCGGGGTATTCGCCGGTGGGGTGTGAACCAAGCACCGGGCGCTGGGGCTGACCTCAGGCGACAATTATAGTTGAAGGCGCCAGCTACTGGGCCACGGGGTGGCCGGGGTATTCGCCGGTGGGGTGTGAACCAAGCACCGGGCGCTGGGGCTGACCTCAGGTGACAATTATAGTTGAAGGCGCCAGCTACTGGGCCACGGGGTGGCCGGGGTATTCGCCCGTGGGGTGTGAACCAAGCACCAGACGCTGGGGCTGACCTCAGGCGACAATTATAGTTGAAGGCGCCAGCTACTGGGCCACGGGGTGGCCGGGGTATTCGCCGGTGGGGTGTGAACCAAGCACCGGGCGCTGGGGCTGACCTCAGGCGACAATTATAGTTGAAGGCGCCAGCTACTGGGCCACGGGGTGGCCGGGGTATTCGCCGGTGGGGTGTGAACCAAGCACCGGGCGCTGGGGCTGACCTCAGGCGACAATTATAGTTGAAGGCGCCAGCTACTGGGCCACGGGGTGGCCGGGGTATTCGCCGGTGGGGTGTGAACCAAGCACCGGGCGCTGGGGCTGACCTCAGGCGACAATTATAGTTGAAGGCGCCAGCTACTGGGCCACGGGGTGGCCGGGGTATTCGCCGGTGGGGTGTGAACCAAGCATCGGGCGCTGGGGCTGACCTCAGGCGACAATTATAGTTGAAGGCGCCAGCTACTGGGCCACGGGGTGGCCGGGGTATTCGCCGGTGGGGTGTGAACCAAGCCCCGGGCGCTGGGGCTGACCTCAGGCGACAATTATAGTTGAAGGCGCCAGCTACTGGGCCACGGGGTGGCCGGGGTATTCGCCGGTGGGGTGTCAACCAAGCACCGGGCGCTGGGGCTGACCTCAGGCGACAATTATAGTTGAAGGCGCCAGCTACTGGGCCACGGGGTGGCCGGGGTATTCGCCGGTGGGGTTTCAACCACACACCGGGCGCGTTGGGCTGATCTAGCAGAGGGTACTTGACAGCAAGCCCATGCCATACGGGAAACACCCACGAGGTACCTGCACGTTACTGTTAAAATTCACTATATTTGTAAAACCGGTGTGTTTTAAGATATTGATACTGTATATTAATATTAAGATCTTGCAACTGAACATAATTATTTAATTGTACGAGAAATGATTGTGCACATAATATGATTCAGCATATACATCAGAACATCGTGGTCAAGCGGTATGCCAAGGAGAACGTCAAAGTTTTGTTCATGGCTTGTATGCATCAGTCCGCTTTGATAAACTTTCCTAGACACGCGGAACCTGAAAAATGAAATTACTTAATGAAATAAATGTTTAATGTTCTGTTATAGATAATCTGTCCAATGCAATCATTGTCTGCTACACAAGAAGGCTCCTGTAGACATTGCTGCTGGGTTGCGTGATTCACTCACCTGAGGAGCAGGGCAGGAGGCGGTGGAAGGAGTTTCCGGCGAGCGGCTGGATGTCTCCCGGAGCGACCGGGCCGGTGTGCATCCAGCACCCACTGCCGCTGAAGCCCACTCCGGAGCAACCCTGCGTGTTCAGACAGCTGGCCTTGCAGCGCGAGAGTCCCGGGATCTCAGGGATCAGCACTCCGCCCGCCACAGTCGCATCCGGGTACTCGATGAACTCGGGACACGCCGCTGGGGGGATAGAAGGAAGGCGGGATGAGTGGCAGACAGCACGCAGTGTATGGCTGTGTGGGGTGCGTGGGGTGAAGCTGTCTCATGTCTCAATCCCATGAAGGTGTGATCGACGAATGCGTGATGAATGCAGGATTTCGTCACGGGCGGGGGAGGGAGGGGGCGTGACGGCAGGCGCGGATCCAGGATTTTGAAAACGGGTTGGGCAATGGCGGATCTAGTGGGGGGGGGGGTTAGGGAGTCAGAACATACAACATACAGGTTAACATATATGTTAAAGTCCCAATTCTTTAGAGAGCAACCCCCCCCCCCCCTTGGGAACCTTAACATAAACTGCTAAAGTCGGGTTCCCTAAGCCCCCCCCCCCGGTCGCAAGTCTTCAGAGCACCTCCCCCCCCCCCCCGGTCGCAAGTTTTCAGAGAGCAACAGCCTCCTTGGGAACCTGAACATACACTGTTAAAGTCGGCTTCTCCGAGCACCCCCCCCCCTCCGGTCGGAAGTTTTTCACAGCGCACACTCCTCGGTCGGAAGTTTCAGAGAGCAACCCCTCCCCTTGGCAAATTTGTAGATCTGCCCCTGTTGGGGGACCAAACTTCGAAAAAAAAACCGGGGGGGAGGGGGGCACACCGCCAATTTGACGATTTGTCTCGGGGGAGGGGGGTAACATAACCAAATATATACGTGTACATTTCATCGTTACATCGCCTGCAGCCTGTGACGTCACCAGTGTACATTTCATTGTTACACCGCCGGCACCCTCTGACGTCACCAGCTCTCCCGCTGTCGTACAAAACTGTGTTGAAACATTGTGGGGGTCCTGCACGACACCCGAAACCGCGTGACAATGCTATGACGTCATGAACAAGGGAGATGTTCCCGTCAGGTACGATCCATAAGAGCGGATCCAGCATGCCGACAAAAGTCAGTGGAGGGGGAGGGGGGATGTACCTTGGATGGAGTGCACTCTCGCTTTAATACCACTGACGTGCTCGCAAAACCAAACATCATATCGCTTCCTTCTTGCAAAATGGTCTGTACGTTGGCTATAAATTACGATAACAATGACACCGACGTTTACACCTGGATTTTTAACTGTGACATCCGGCCGATGGTAAAACCGCTCCTGTGGTAAAACTAGTTGAGGTTGCAACTAATATGTATCCTGGTATCTTACATATACATTGACACAGACCACGGAATTTGTGTTTGTTCACGCCATACCACAAAATAAATAGAGACACTGCTGAAAAGAATATTTAAATGGTCACGACATCTGCTATCGTCTCTCCCCCTGCGACAAAGCAGTAACAGGTGGCCGATCGGCCGCAATTCCAAGATGGCGGATGTTCCCCGACCGCGATTACAGCTCTTCCAAGATACACCCTCCGCGCTCCCAGAAGCTCTTACCGCAACATTAAAGGAATTCAGCCTGAACATTTTCCCCAATATTTACTGCTTACTTACTAACAAAAAAAAACTTTCTTTTTGACTGATGCTTTCATTCAATGTACGGCGAGTGCAAACCCGCAGTGTGTACACACGAGTCCTTACGAGTGTCGCCGGTCACCAGCTGTAACCCAACCTTCAAGAGCCTCAGGTAAACAGCGGTCCACAATGGCCCATTCTGAAACCCGTAATACGAAGGAGAATCACCCCAGCAAAGAAATTCTGCTGCATGCCTAGCTCTCAGCGGTGAAAATACTCCGAGCACTCGATATATATAAAACTGCACGTGCGAACTAATAGGCTGCGGCATAGTTCATTTTATAGTATTACCTATACAGTACTTTTACAGTATGCCACTAACAATGTCAATTATCTGAAATTGTAAAGTCCTTGAGAAATTAACATGAGAATAAAAGTGAGCTATGCTATGTTTGTTCTAACAGAGCGGAATGACGACCACCAACATTTTAAATTTCCTGCAACAGCTGTGTTACTGATTTCTGGTATAAGTTCCACGAAGTATACTGAGAGCACAGGTAAATTGTTACTTCAGGGGTGTCACACTAGACCCCAGTCGCCCGCCCAGGTAAATTGTTACTTCAGGGGTGTCACACTAGACCCCAGTCCCCCGCCCCTCCCCAGCCCCCTCACACTCCCCCTCCCCTAACCAGGATAACAACGCTCACCTTAGGACAGATACCGAGTGCTCACCTCCGGGGATGGGCCGCCTAATGCTAAGGGACGCAATACTGATTACGATCAACAGGTGATGATATTTCTTTTATAATTTATAGAAATAGTATTTTATTTTCTTTAATTAAATAAAACGTGTATATGTTCATGACATGATGTACGACACAGTCCAAGCAGTAAAAGGTGTTTGACGCGCACCTTCGGGCCTTGCAAAGAACTAAGCACAGTAGACGCTGTCCATTGAGATCCAATATATAGCACCCAATAAACCATAATATTTAAAAGCCGAGTTACTCCCTTGTAAGAGTTGACGGGTCATGACGTCATGGGCAACTACTTTAACGCCATCTAGCTTGAAAATGTACGTCCAATATCAAAAATGTACGCCTCTCTCAAAATGTGTGACCAATATCAAAAATGTATGCCTCTCAAAATGTACGCCCAATCTGAAAAATGTAAGCCCAGTATCATTCGAGTGAGAAACCAGTTGTGCGTATTTTTATTTTGATGTTTTGACAATACTCGACATTTAGACCTAGGTTAAAGCGGTTAAGTAATGTTCCCAATATGGAAAGGCCGACACAGCGTTCGCTCCTGAGCGATGACCCGTTAAGCTGGGAAACCCCACAGGGATCACAAATCGCCAACTAACAGTCATACATTTGCCTTGATTTTAATGCGGACAAAGGGCGCCAAATGTCTACCCCGCTTCCCAAAACATAAACAAGCACACATCACGAATTTGCAGTTTTGCGAAAATCGCGATCACGAGTCATCCGGTCATACCGTCATACCTCTCTACCCTTGTCACAGTTCATGGCTTACAGTCGACTAGGGAGTTACAACGTGGTTATCCGACCTGTCAAAGACCGACTAGGGGGTTATAGTATGGTTATATCAACTTGCAAAGTTCGATTGGGGGGTTACAGCATGGTTACACCACATTTCAAAGGTCGACTAGGGGGCTACAGTGTGGTTATACCACATTTCAAAGGTCGACTAGGGGGTTAAAGTGTGGTTATACCACATTTCAAAGGTCGATTAGGGGGTTACAGTGTGGTTATACCACTTTTCAAAGTTCGATTAGGGGGTTACAGTGTGGTTATACCACTTTGCCAAGGTCGACTAGGGGGTTACAGTGTGGTTATACCACTTTGCAAAGGTCGACTAGGCAGTTACAGTGTGGTTATACCACTTTGCAAAGGTCGACTAGGGGGTTACAGTGTGGTTATATCACTTTTCAAAGGTCGACTAGGCAGTTACAGTGTGGTTATACCACTTTGCAAAGGTCGACTAGGGGGTTACAGTGTGATTATACCACTTGTTAATGCTCGCCAGGGGGAGGAGGGGGTGGGGTGGGGCGACAGCGCCGAGTTGAGACCGTCAGTGAGTCGGCGGTTCATCAGACATTCCTCGTCTCGCCTTGTCCGGCCAGCAGGCTCCTTTGGTCAAGTTATAATTCCTACTCAGCATAGGACGACGAGCCATAATTTGTCGACGGAATACATGACGGTCGCTTCCCTATTCATACGCCCTAGATTTTGAAAATGTTACTTGTTCTAACTTTGCATATTTGCCTACATTATGAACTGTGCGATTATATGAAAGGATCTATTAAATTGTATTGGTATTAGCTGTTATATAGGCCGCTCGAGCAGCTCAGATTGACTTGATTCTGTGCCGCGGTTATTGTAATGTAAGACTTGTGCAACCTCTAAACTGACGACCGGTGATGGGGTGACCAAATCTTCAGGGGTCAGAATGTTCATCATACTCAGGCACCTCTTACTATCCCCTAATATCGTTCACCCCGTCACGGATAATACTCGCATTTTAAAGGCGGCCACCACTTTTCGTAGGTTGAACAAACATGTGTGGCAAAATTCAAAACATTAGTACAGTGGTGGGCGAGAGAAAAGTGCGAGATTTTGTGGTCATCGAGAGACATTTATGGTTAAAAAAAGGCATCCAATATAGACACTGACACTCTCGGCAACGTACATGGAGGTCAATAATTTGAACACTTTCGATATCAACTGGAATATATAGTCAAAAGCTGTAATTTTGATAAAATATGTCTCAGATGGGCACATCGAGAGAATTTTAGATTTCTGCTGCGAGGATTGAGAGAAAAGAGGCGAAATAAGGGGTCATTTGGGCGGCACATATGTATATGTAGTGCCCCCCCCCCCCCACTTCCCGCGACGCATACGCGCCAGAATAGTCTGTGAATGCCTGAAGCAGAACCATACAGCGCTGGTGGCGGTAAGACCGGTTCGCAAGGCATGAACGCCTTACATGTAGACCCCTAAGCCTACCGTAACCCGGCAACAGGTGTCAGTCTCGTACATTATATGTAAAATGAGGCTGGCGATTAAACTTGTCTGAGACACTGGGTTACATACGAACCTTAGTCTATATGGTATGTACGTACGTAGGTATGTATGTACAAGCGGCGCACCGTGCACAGATCATATCGTACATATATTCCTGTATATCATGCGTGCACGACTGCGTATTTACACCGAGGGGGTTGAACGTAACCCATCCACGAGACAGTTGGTGCCCCACATAATAACGGGGGTAACACATTTACATGCATAACCATCTCGCGCATTACATAAGAATAAAACATGGACAAAGCTTGGCAACCAGAGGTGTTGTCGGGGTCTGGCAGGCAGCAACAGCGTGAAAGTGTCTCATGGTTTTGATATATAAAGTGGCATTACTGTATATATTATTATTGCATATGACATATTATATATAGTAGTAACTAGAAGGCAAATCAGAGGTGTTTGCAGTATGAGAGGCGTAGAAACAGTGTGAAAGTAGCCATCAACAGGGGTGACTTACCAATGGTACCACGTGCGAACAAGACAACCCAGAGTGCCACAGCGGCAGCCCACGGCCTAGACATATTCCTTTGAGGACAAGCTGAGAGTGCAGGTGCCTGCTGACTGACTCCCTTTGCGGTCGCTTGACTCTGTTGTTGGTGTGGTGTGGTGACTATTATGTCTCCCCGGTTGTGGCCTGCCAGCAGCTATCAGTACCCACTTCTACGGCACGGGGCAGGTATAATACGACGGGTAGGCCTATAGCTACGACACCCGGGTGCTATGGGCAGGGTAAGGCAGGGTATGGTTGGGTAAGGTAGGCCACACCGGAGGCCAGCGCAAAAAGGGCTACGCCCTCAAACCACAGCACACTATTGTTTGCTGTGACCCCCACGACAAGACCGGTCTGAGAGCAGGACAGCATAGAGGGGGGGGGGGGGGTAATAGAATAGGTGGGGGGGGGGGGGGGCAGGGCGGGGTTTATCAAATACTCACAAGGAAATGGTATTTTCGCCATATATATCGAGAGAGTAGAGATCTATAGCAGTCGCGCTTGTCAGCACAGGAAGAAAACTTGGATATGTGACCAGTCACGGTGTAAGGCAGCCCCCTCTACAGGGCGGAGATCTGCGTGACGACTGCATGGTGTATAAATAAAGGTAGGTCCCGCACCGAGCCACGCCGACCTATACTTAATCTCACGCTTGGCTGGACGTCCAAGCGAACATTTAGACAGTCGGTTCCGCGCCGGAGAGGTACTGGGGAGGGAGGGTAGGTGTGTCTGGGGAGAGATGGGGAGTGGTTGTTGACAGGAGGGGGGGGGGGGGGGCGGGCAGTATTACTCTGAAGTGCCATGAATTAATTTTAATCTACCCCTCCCCACCTCCGCGAGATTCGAACTTGCTTCTGTACAATATTACAATCCTGCTCCAGTTTAAAGGCTTGAGGTGCTTCCATGAAGAATGTTTATCAGTGTTAAGAGCACAATTTATCCTACTTGTTGGCCCAAGTGTCGCAGCCTAAATAAAGACCGCTTATAGGCAATTTTTAGGAAAACTTCAAGGACAATTTCTAAAGTCATTGAACTTGAATGCAATCTGTCTACAACCCACTGTTGTATTATAATTGCCTTAAATGAACGTTGTGTTTTCACAGGCCTAAATTGAATAAGTTGGTTCTAATCCTGTCGACTAGGTAAAAGGTAATAATGCTAAACCATGGCGTCAAATGTGCTTTGACGAAACTTGTTAGGCCTTTAGCGAAGCTTTTGACTATACATTTTAACCGACGTAGGCCAGACCTTCGGCCGAGCTTTTAACCATGATGTTTTTGTTCAATTTAACGTCATGTGGGCAGATACTTCCCGCAAATTAAAGAACATAAGCTGGTTAAATTAACTGGTTACCGATTATCATTTAACACACAATAACAGAATGCTAACCTTTGCTTCAAATGGAATGGTAAGCAAGGGCGGAACCAAGGGGTGTCCAGGGGGTCCGGACCCCCCCCCCCTTTTTTGAGGAAGAAACGCTATCAGAGGTGCCGTGGACCCCCCGCCCCCACCTCTCTTTGTCGCAATTTTTCAGTGGACCCGCCCGCCCGGTCGTCAACAAATTTATAGATCCCCCGGTCGCTATGTTGTTCAGAGCCCCCCCCCCCGCTTTTTTTCAAGTTCCTGGATCCGCCCTGGGTAAGTATGGTCGAGCAAAGTCTTTTTGCTGGACAGTTGATCAGTTGGAAGCCACGTGTACTACGTCACAGATGTGTGTGTTGTCTATTGCCTTATTGCACACGTTTAGGGGTGCTGAGCAGGCTCCAGGAAATGGAGTTTAGTGACAAGTGCTATGGATCATTTTTGCACTAATCAGGCTGTAAATATTACGAGTTGAGACCCTGACATGCTTTTGGCGTGTAACAACTGTTTGAGCAGCTTTAAGAGCGCATGTTGTGCCGTTGTGTCCAGAAGGGACCTTTCGTGTCGCAGTTCTCTAGATTCAATAATGGAAGGTCAGGATTATGCCGACATTGACCCGTACGTACCCTTGGCAACCATGATTAGTATGGTACTAAATATAGTAGGCACTGAAAAAATCATCTGGCCAGAGCGCAACGCACTGAACAAGTACTTGAGCTCACCTTTGTGTGATCAAGCACTGGGGTGTTGGCAGGGTGAGAGCTAGAGTGGGGGTGGTGCCCTTTGTCCACAACTCACTGGTCAGGCTTTGAGAGCCATTACTCGGTGCGTGGTCAAGCCCGGATCTGTCCAAGTCTTCTCGCTGGCCCCAGGCCACCAAGCCAGGATTGAGTTCAATGAGCATTGGGGCCTAATATCCTCACTGTGCGGACAATCTTACCGCCCGACCACGCCCTTCCTCTCAACCATCGCGGCTTGCGTCCCCCCCCCCCCCACCCCCGGCCTTGCTATTATCCTCCAGGAGCATCGCCTGACTGAACGCCAAAGTGAGATTTGGATTCGTTGTTGACTGCCCCCAGTGAGTAGTTGGGTATAGTTACGACACGGGAAGCTCTTAACCCTATTTATACAGATATGTTTCCACTAATGCCTCTAACGCCTTGCTTTTTCAACGTCTGAGTTGCGGCACTAAACATTCGCGTTCTGCAACTTGGACGTTGTCGTAGGTCGCGTCATGCGTCATGTCATCACAAATCTTACGAACGCTATTACTCGGCTATTATCCGGTATAGTGACTTCCGGTTGATTTAATGTTACACGTCATACGACAACTTCTGCCATGCTTCCGACGTGTCAAAGTGACGTCATAGCTAACGGGTCCCGACAAAATTTTTCGGCTTGATTAAGTTTTCAGCAAATTACGTCTTGTTCGTTTTGGAAACATCATACTATAAATAAAACAGGACATTGATATCACCAATAATATTGAGGGTCGCTCCTGGTTCCAAAATGCATGTACATTTAATATCTCTATTTTGGTATTAAATTGATAACAGGAACATGCGTTACGTGACGTCATCGTGTCGTCACGGATGAGACATTCCATACCTGGGCTCGCGTTAGCATTCGCCAATAGCCATTTGGCGAGATAATTCGAGATTTGGCGATAAGAACTTCCTGGACACTCGCCAAAATGGCGAATATAAAATTTCAACTACAAACACATAACCAATTTATAACCAATTTATTTGGCTAATTTTGGCTAATGTTTTTCCACGGAATTAGCCAAATTGCCTAATGAAAAAAATATCCCAGCGCGAGCCCAGCATACTAGCGTGTTTACCGATATAGCTAGAGACTTGGAAAGGGCATCATCATATGCGCGATAGTCAAAAACATGGGTATATAGGTACCATCCAATCGGGCCTGGAGCCGGTATAGTGGCCGCACTACTCCACGTCGGGACGTCCTGACGTCAGAATCGCGTCGACAGGCGCTCTGGAAATTTAGAGGTCACTAATTTGGTTAACACTTGAGCTAACTTTACTTATGTAATATCTACCGGAATGGGCCTTTAAAGAAGAGTGTGAAAAAGCCACAGGTAGCTGGAGACATTTTATTTAGAGATCTATAGTTGATTAACATAAAACAGAAAATACAGGGCAAGCGCGTACTTTTTGCAACAAACTTGTACACAATTCCAAAAGCAGACTGGCAAGCGTTGGCCAATCATTTTATCGGTCAATACCGGGACTTATCCATTGGTAAGGACGTTTTAATATTACAATATAGCCTACATAGGGATAATATCGTTCACCTTTTTATCGGGAAATAAAGGGTGGCAAGACATGAAATTTAAAAAAACATACGTCCACTTCGGTGTACCTTGACATCATGTCAACCCCTATTTTTAAACCCGCTAATCAGACACCCCGACGGCAATTGCTTCTTTTACAACGAATATTTAAAAGCCGACTTCACAAGGGTATCTTATCTATGGGATGGAGCCTGTCTCCTGGGGCCCGACGAGCTGGTGTTCATGACTGGCTTTTCTAGGCGGAGCAAGACGCTCCGTCGCGGGCTCGACCTGATTTCCAAATGTTGGATGAAGGCGTAAACACTGCCGATACCAAGGCCCACCGAACAGGCCGCAGGAGCGGATTCAAGGAGGGGTCGCAGGGGTCCTGTGACCCCACTTGGTAGATAGTTGGGGTCACGGGGGTCACATATTCTTGCTGTTACTTCCCACTAAGGCATTATAAAGAAAATATGTAAAGATATGTAAGATTACCGTTTTAGCCCCGGGCACTTTACAAACGATTTTCTACCATGTGTGAAGTCCCCACCAAAGTTTTAAGATGGGAAAGGGTTTTCCATTCTACTTCCGACCCGGATCTTATGTTCAATAACATTGATAACAAAATCGTTAGATCGTCAGCTATCAGATTTCTGCCACCAAACACTAAATACAAGCCAATATTTAAACCAATGCAGAGTCATACGTAGGGTGCCAGCATGTTACTCAGACGAAATTGCCCTTTAAAAGAATTATTAATAAATTACGATTACGATTCTATCACACAGAACATGCCGGTGACCCATGTGGAAATGGCCCTACTGTATCTCTATCATAATGGCACCGTACCTGCGTACAGACCAAAATACTATCACATGTACCTTTCAAATTTCCATAAAGACCCGGAGTGGATCTCCCAGACTTTTTGAGACGTTTAATGTACATAAATTGCACTCTCGCAGTGCTCTGCTGGGCACGCGTGGCGCAAGGCTCTCAGATTTACATCGCCTCCCCACCGCGCGCTTCAATCCGAGTGAGCGCGCCACGTAGCGGTGGGCTGTGGGGGAGACTATAGCGGTGGCGCCCCGCGGCGGCAGTTGGCGATAGAGACTAGCGTGGCGCCACCGTGCGGGAAACTTGTGCGAGGGGATGGTCATGTGACAAAACCATGTCATGTGACTGTTTGTTTGGACCCACCGGAGCGATCAAAGAAGTCCACGATCGAAAAACTTACACCTGTTTAAAGTTGCATGCACAGGTAAGGTTGTCAAGCAGACATCTCCCGTTTAAAACTGTCTAGTGCTAATGTAGTAATGAAAAGGTTGTGTCTTCTAATAGATATTCTATGACAATGGCCGATCAGTTCAGTGCACGTACCGTAACGTGGCGTAAGTTAACCATAGCAATAGCAATGGCAGACGTCATCTTCGCCATAGCCATGCCCATAGCATGGATGGCATGGCGTCAATCGCGCGGGTGGGTGGGGGTAGAGTCACATGCGGAAATGCAATCAACAATCAAGGATCTTTTGGTCACACTTTTGCAGAAATCCACTTTCTTGCAACTCTGAGCCACAAAGGGTAAGGTCAAGAATAAGTCAATAATTTCCTGTTTAAAACCTCTAACACCTATCACTTAAGTATCAGCCTCTTGGCTGTACACATTTGGTCAGATGATATTTGACTTCTTTGCTACCTGTCAAAGTTCAAAGTCAGCTAGCCTTATGCATTTTTTCTTACAGCCAATAAGATGTTTGGATGGCTTGAACAAGAAGTTATTGACTTCTTCTTGACCTTAAAGTTGCATGTTGAGTTCTTTCCCACCAAAACTAAGCCTAGGCGAAATTTATATCAAAATTTGCAGAAAACTTGATTATTTCATTTTATAAACTCAGAAACCTGATAAACATCGCCATTTCGGCTATGGTGTGGCAAACTTGTCTAGCCAGGGACACCACAGAACTCTGTCGCGGCATTGCTACTTATACCAAAGCATCGCGAAGCATACAAACTGATGACGTTTACCACTAAAATGAAAATTTGTGGTAAATTAATATCACGGGCAAGGCTAAGAGTAGCCCTGAAGAACCCAGGCCTCGCTACCGCTCGGCCAGGGTCTTGAAGTGCAGCCTGCAAATCCTCAGCGATTTGAAACCCCTCCACTTTAATCTGACTAGTGTCACTTTGTGGGTGAATACCACGTCCAATCCTTATTATATTTGAATTCTACATACCTTAAACTATCTATTTACGTATAGTTTGTTTCTTTGAAGAACTGTTTATGTCCACAATACCGGCGATATTCCGCATTTCATTTGTAACATGCGCGCAGCCATTCGAAGTGACAAGCGGCAACTTTGTCAACAGATGGCGCTACAGGGCGGAAGCAGCAAATTCCCCGGTTTTACCGGTTTACCTTGTACAATTTTACTGGGTGCTCGCGCTCGATCCAAAGACGTTTTCGCGCATATCTACAAGAAAATAAAATGGGTGTCTTCTGGATGTGGAAATCGCGACATAATGATGACACTAAGATTGAATGAAGCCTTGCATTATACTGTGCAATCTTTGTGTCTTCGTTATATCACGATTGCACCAATTAAGATGTCATTAAAGGCAGCCATCTAGGGCGCTCTGATCTGCTGGGGGATGTTGAAATGATGCATGTCATGCACAATGTCCTTAATATTCATGAAGGGAGACCCATATACTCCTTCTCCTTCCATGTTCCATCATTTCATGGTCATTATAGGCTTACCTGAAGCTAACAGATGATCTGGAAAACACTATAAGAATCAAATAGTCACGATCTGATAGAGAACCTATGTTTGACAATTGTAAGACCTAAATGTTTTACTTTCACTTTCAGGCTGCAACGACATACAACACTGACCAGCTTTATAATGGGGTACGAAGCTGTGTCCTGTACAGTATTGCTCTCTGTCATCACTCTATCTGTAGTGATATGCTTGCCCAGGATTCAAGCATATACAGGTAAGGTTTGCTTGAATCATATAATCCAACAGGCTCTTGTTATATGCTGTTGTATGTGGTGATAAGCTTGCACAGGATTATGGAATATCAAAGGTATGGTTTGCTCATGCATAGGCATGTACGCAAAAGAGCAAAAAACCAAGTACATATAGTCACATACTATTAGAGGTGACCAGCAATGCCACATGTAACTGGTTGTAGTGTGATAATATGTACAACAGAAATGTATCTTCGAGGCCATTGTCATATATGCCCTGGATACTGTCTTGCCTTGAGCACCTATTTAAAATGCATGCAATTTATATTAGATTATAATGCCTGGCATGAAGCTTCACTTTTGACCAGACTCCACATCAATGTTATGATGTATTAACCACTTATGGCCTCTCCACAGTTTTTAAGATGTCCAGATTAGGAACTAGCTGATGATCTTAAAAACAAACGTTTTTGGCCTCGACTAGTTGGTTTTTGACTCATACCTCTTGCACTGGAAGCTGTGCCTCTTTCATCTGGAGTGTCTTTTTTGAGAGTAACTGTAGTTCAACTACTGATGGCGTGGTTGTGGATATAGAAGGTCCACATACCATCAGTCCTTAATGTTGATATCGTTTTATGTTGTTTTTTTAGAGCACAATGGATCATTCAAGGTTGCTAAGGATGACTTTGCCTTCGCCTCGTACTTTGCTAGTCACATGGTGCTGCAGCAGTCGCCCGCCTCTGCCGGAATCTGGGGATACGCACCGCTCAGTCACGTGGGACAAAATGTCACAGTCAAGGTCACAGCTGGGGCCGTCGTCCTTGACAGCCAGCTGGTAGTGGTCAGGAAAGGTGAGTTAGTGATACAGAAACACATGAACATCTGATGTGGTTGTTATTTTGTGTCGTGCATCATTGTTCTAAAAGTACCATATAACCCGTGGATGTCAAAATGCCATACGTTAATTAACAACTCACCAGCCGTCAATCGTATTAGCTGCCAGATCTTTAGGCGATATGGTTAATGTTACCAAGCGCTGCCTTACCAAGCGTATGGGATGGATCGTGTAACATGAGAACAAAGGTCTTCGTGGCGCTACCATTTACTTGTAGGCCTACGTGTCTCTCGCCACCCCCCCCCCCTACCCCCGACACACCCACACACCATCCTCAACCCACCGCAACTCAGTCATTAGTTTAATGTTCACAATGTGGTTATTTAGTCGACAATGCTAAGAAGCGATGCAGTCAATTACCAAGCGATAACCAAGCGAGACAACAAATACGTAAGCGGCAGCAAAATATATTATTTGATCAGGGACGTCCCCTTTTCTTTTATTGATTTCGTTTACAAACCCACACATGCACTTTCCACAGGTGAATTTATCTTAGAACAATAGAAACCTCTTTATATCTGCTGGCCTGTATTTACTTGCACATGTACTCCATCACCCGCTCCCGTGACGTAGTGACCAGCGTAGTGTCCTTCATCCTGATTGGTTGATAGGAGGCCAGGCGGGATTAAATGTCTGCGTCCACCAAAAGTACACTTATGGGCGATAACAGAGGTTTATATAAGCATAAACATTATTTTTCTCTGCGAATTCGTAACTATAATTTTTTTCTTTTAGAAAACGTATCAGAAATGGCTTGCCCTTTAATAAAGTCCGTGCTCATCAGCCAGTACATATATTTATGCATGAATCTCCTTATATAGTCAGTGCCCACCAGCCAGTACATGTATGTGAATGTGATTCGCGTCACCAGGGCCCTTCACGGAGAGAGCAGTGTGGAGTGTCAAGCTGAATCCTCGACCTAACACCGATGAAGTGGTGATCTCTGCTCGTCTGGATGGCTTCCCGACCCTGATGCTCAAGGATATTCTCTTCGGGGATGTGTGGATCTGCTCGGGGCAGAGCAACATGCAGTTCACCGTCGGACAGGTGAGCCTCTGGGCCAGGGTTGGGAAGAGAAAACAGCCCGTGGCTGGGGTCTGAACCCCACCTGTGAAAATGTCTATATGTAGAGGGATAAAGATCGGATGTTTTTTCCCTGAAAACTGTAGGGACACTCATAGGATGCCGCTAATCAAAGCACCTATTTCCCTTCCCATTGTTGCTATATGACTTTTATTTGCGGAATAATCTATAAGGCCCATATAGACAGGGGTGACATTGTTCCGCTTTTTCTCGGCCAGCAGCGCAGCACCTACGAGTTACAGATATAGGTAAACACTGTATGGTAAATAAGCCTTCAAAGTTCAAATGGCGCCTTCTTGCCCTTAAATCGCTGTCATTTTGTGCTTGGTCATGCAAGAGGGGTTCCACCCTCTACTAGGGCTGCTTCGTGTGAATAGGTGTTCCATCCCTT
Organism: Arenicola marina; assembly: GCA_964019135.1. Lineage (NCBI taxonomy): Eukaryota > Metazoa > Annelida > Polychaeta > Arenicolidae > Arenicola > Arenicola marina. The sequence continues at coordinate 34,358,055 of OZ025258.1, forward strand.
CTAGGGCTGCTTGGTGTGAAGGGGTTCCACCCTCTACTAGGACTGCTTGGTGTGAATAGGGGTTCCATCCCTTCTAGGGCTGCTTGGTGTGAACGGGTTCCACCCTCTACTATGGCTGCTTGGTTATGCAAGAGGGGTTCCACCCTCTACTAGGGCTGCTTCGTGGGAAAAAGGGTTCCATCCCTTCTAGGGCTGCTTAGTGTGAAGGGGTTCCACCCTCTACTAGGGCTGCTTGGTGTGAAAAGGGGTTACATCCCTTCTAGGGCTGCTTGGTGTGAAGGGGTTCCACCCTCTACTGGGGCTGCTTGGTGTGAAGGGGTTCCACCCTCTACTGGGGCTGCTTGGTGGGTAGGGGTTCCACCCTCTGCTAGGGCTGTTTGGTGTGAAGGGGTTCCACCCTCTACTAGGGCTGCTTGGTGTGAAGGGGTTCCACCCTCTACTAGGGCTGCTTGGTGTGAAGGGGTTCCACCCTCTGCTAGGGCTGTTTGGTGTGAATAGGGGTTCCATCCCTTCTAGGGCTGCTTGGTGGGAAGGGGTTCCACCCTCTACTGGGGCTGATTGGTGTGAAAAGGGGTTCCATCCCTTCTAGGGCTGCTTGGTGGGAAGGGGTTCCACCCTCTGCTAGGGCTGCTTGGTGTGAAGGGGTTCCACCCTCTACTAGGGCTGCTTGGTGTGAAGGGGTTCCACCCTCTGCTTGGTGTGAAGGGGTTCTACCCTCTACTAGGGCTGCTTGGTGTGAAGGGGTTCCACCCTCTGCTTGGTATGAAGGGGTTCCATCCTCTGCTTGGTGTGAAGGGGTTCCACCCTCTGCTTGGTGTGAATGGGGTTGCATCCCTTCTAGGGCTGCTTGGTGTGAAGGGGTTCCACCCTCTACTGGGGCTGATTGGTGTGAAAAGGGGTCCCATCCCTTCTAGGGCTGCTTGGTGGGAAGGGGTTCCACCCTCTGCTAGGGCTGCTTGGTGTGAAGGGGTTCCACCCTCTACTAGGGCTGCTTGGTGTGAAGGGGTTCTACCCTCTACTAGGGCTGCTTAGTGTGAAGGGGGGACCACCCTCTGCTTGGTGTGAAGGGGTTCCACCCTCTGCTTGGTGTGAAGGGGTTCTACCCTCTACTAGGGCTGCTTGGTGTGAAGGGGTTCCACCCTCTACTAGGGCTGCTTGGTGTGAAGGGGGTTCCACCCTCTGCTTGGTGTGAAGGGGTTCCACCCTCTGCTTGGTGTGAAGGGGTTCTACCCTCTACTAGGGCTGCTTGGTGTGAAGGGGTTCCACCCTCTGCTTGGTGTGAAGGGGGTTCCACCCTCTGCTAGGGCTGCTTAGTTTGAAGGGGTTCCACCCTCTGCTTGGTGTGAGTGGGGTTCCATCCCTTCTGGGGCTGCTTGGTGTGAAGGGGTTCCACCCTCTACTAGGGCTGCTTGGTGTGAAGGGGTTCCACCCTCTGCTTGGTGTGAAGGGGTTCTACCCTCTACTAGGGCTGCTTGGTGTGAAGGGGTTCCACCCTCTGCTTGGTGTGAAGGGGGTTCCACCCTCTGCTAGGGCTGCTTAGTTTGAAGGGGTTCCACCCTCTGCTTGGTGTGAGTGGGGTTCCATCCCTTCTGGGGCTGCTTGGTGTGAAGGGGTTCCACCCTCTACTGGGGCTGCTTGGTGTGAAAAGGGGTTCCATCCTTTCTAGGGCTGCTTGGTGGGAAGGGGTTCCACCCTCTACTGGGGCTGCTTGGTGTGAAGGGGTTCCACCCTCTACTAGGGCTGCTTGGTGTGAAGGGGTTCCACCCTCTGCTTGGTATGAAGGGGTTCCATCCTCTGCTTGGTGTTAAGGGGTTCCACCCTCTGCTTGGTGTGAATGGAGTTGCATCCCTTCTAGGGCTGCTTGGTGTGAAGGGGTTCCACCCTCTACTGGGGCTGATTGGTGTGAAAAGGGGTTCCATCCCTTCTAGGGTTGCTTGGTGCGAAGGGGTTCCACCCTCTGCTAGGGCTGCTTGGTGTGAAGGGGTTCCACCTTCTACTAGGGCTGCTTTGTGTGAAGGGGTTCCACCCTCTGCTTGGTGTGAAGGGGTTCTACCCTCTACTAGGGCTGCTTGGTGTGAAGGGGTTCCACCCTCTGCTTGGTGTGAAGGGGTTCCACCCTCTGCTTGGTGTGAAGGGGTTCCACCCTCTGCTTGGTGTGAAGGGGGTTCCACCCTCTGCTTGGTGTGAAGGGGGTTCCACCCTCTGCTAGGGCTGCTTAGTGTGAAGGGGTTCCACCCTCTGCTTGGTGTGAGTGGGGTTCCATCCCTTCTAGGGCTGCTTGGTGTGAAGGGGTTCCACCCTCTACTGGGGCTGCTTGGTGTGAAAAGGGGTTCCATCCCTTCTAGGGCTGCTTGGTGGGAAGGGGTTCCACCCTCTACTGGGGCTGCTTGGTGTGAAGGGGTTCCACCCTCTACTAGGGCTGCTTGGTGTGAAGGGGTTCCACCCTCTGCTTGGTGTGAAGGGGTTCTACCCTCTACTAGGGCTGCTTGGTGTGAAGGGGTTCCACCCTCTGCTTGGTGTGAAGGGGTTCCACCCTCTACTAGGGCTGCTTGGTGTGAAGGGGTTCCACCCTCTGCTTGGTGTGAAGGGGTTCCACCCTCTACTAGGGCTGCTTGGTGTGAAGGGGTTCCACCCTCTGCTTGGTATGAAGGGGTTCCATCCTCTGCTTGGTGTGAAGGGGTTCCACCCTCTGCTTGGTGTGAATGGGGTTGCATCCCTTCTAGGACTGCTTGGTGTGAAGGGGTTCCACCCTCTACTGGGGCTGATTGGTGTGAAAAGGGGTTCCATCCCTTCTAGGGCTGCTTGGTGGGAAGGGGTTCCACCCTCTGCTAGGGCTGCTTGGTGTGAAGGGGTTCCACCCTCTACTAGGGCTGCTTGGTGTGAAGGGGTTCCACCCTCTGCTTGGTGTGAAGGGGTTCTACCCTCTACTAGGGCTGCTTGGTGTGAAGGGGTTCCACCCTCTGCTTGGTGTGAAGGGGTTCTACCCTCTACTAGGGCTGCTTGGTGTGAAGGGGTTCCACCCTCTGCTTGGTGTGAAGGGGGTTCCACCCTCTGCTAGGGCTGCTTAGTTTGAAGGGGTTCCACCCTCTGCTTGGTGTGAGTGGGGTTCCATCCCTTCTAGGGCTGCTTGGTGTGAAGGGGTTCCACCCTCTACTTGGGCTGCTTGGTGTGAAAAGGGGTTCCATCCTTTCTAGGGCTGCTTGGTGGGAAGGGGTTCCACCCTCTACTGGGGCTGCTTGGTGTGAAGGGGTTCCACCCTCTACTAGGGCTGCTTGGTGTGAAGGGGTTCCACCCTCTGCTTGGTATGAAGGGGTTCCATCCTCTGCTTGGTGTTAAGGGGTTCCACCCTCTGCTTGGTGTGAATGGGGTTGCATCCCTTCTAGGGCTGCTTGGTGTGAAGGGGTTCCACCCTCTACTGGGGCTGATTGGTGTGAAAAGGGGTTCCATCCCTTCTAGGGTTGCTTGGTGCGAAGGGGTTCCACCCTCTGCTAGGGCTGCTTGGTGTGAAGGGGTTCCACCCTCTACTAGGGCTGCTTGGTGTGAAGGGGTTCCACCCTCTGCTTGGTGTGAAGGGGTTCTACCCTCTACTAGGGCTGCTTGGTGTGAAGGGGTTCCACCCTCTGCTTGGTGTGAAGGGGGTTCCACCCTCTGCTAGGGCTGCTTGGTGTGAAGGGGTTCCACCCTCTGCTTGGTGTGAAGGGGGCCACCCTCTGCTTGGTGTGAATGGGGTTCTACCCTATGCTAGGCCTGCTTGGTGTGAAGGGGGTTCCACCCTCTGCTTGGTGTGAATGGGGTTCCACCCAATGCTAGGCCTGCTTGGTGTGAAGGGGTTCCACCCTCTGCTTGTTGTGAAGGGGGTTCCACCCTCTACTAGGGCTGCTTGGTGTGAAGGGGTTCCACTCTCTGCTTGGTGTGAGTGGGGTTCCATCCCTTCTAGGGCTGCTTGGTGTGAATGGGGTTCCACCCAATGCTAGGCCTGCTTGGTGTGAAGGGGGTTCCACCCTCTGCTAGGGCTGCTTGGTTTGAAGGGGTTCCACCCTCTGCTTGTTGTGAAGGGGGCCACCCTCTGCTAGGGCTGCTTGGTGTGAAGGGGTTCTACCCTCTACTAGGGCTGCTTGGTGTGAAGGGGTTCCACCCTCTGCTTGTTGTGAAGGGGGCCACCCTCTGCTAGGGCTGCTTGGTGTGAAGGGGTTCCACCCTCTACTAGGGCTGCTTGGTGTGAAGGGGTTCCACCCTCTGCTTGGTGTGAAGGGGTTCTACCCTCTACTAGGGCTGCTTGGTGTGAAGGGGTTCCACCCTCTGCTTGGTGTGAAGGGGTTCTACCCTCTACTAGGGCTGCTTGGTGTGAAGGGGTTCCACCCTCTGCTTGGTGTGAAGGGGTTCCACCCTCTACTAGGGCTGCTTGGTGTGAAGGGGTTCCACCCTCTGCTTGGTGTGAAGGGGTTCTACCCTCTACTAGGGCTGCTTGGTGTGAAGGGGTTCCACCCTCTGCTTGGTGTGAAGGGGGTTCCACCCTCTACTAGGGCTGCTTGGTGTGAAGGGGTTCCACTCTCTGCTTGGTGTGAGTGGGGTTCCATCCCTTCTAGGGCTGCTTGGTGTGAATGGGGTTCCACCCAATGCTAGGCCTGCTTGGTGTGAAGGGGGTTCCACCCTCTGCTAGGGCTGCTTGGTTTGAAGGGGTTCCACCCTCTGCTAGGGCTGCTTGGTGTGAAGGGGTTCTACCCTCTACTAGGGCTGCTTGGTGTGAAGGGGTTCCACCCTCTGCTTGGTGTGAAGGGGTTCTACCCTCTACTAGGGCTGCTTGGTGTGAAGGGGTTCCACCCTCTGCTTGGTGTGAAGGGGGTTCCACCCTCTGCTAGGGCTGCTTGGTGTGAAGGGGTTCCACTCTCTGCTTGGTGTGAGTGGGGTTCCATCCCTTCTGGGGCTGCTTGGTGTGAAGGGGTTCCACCCTCAACTGGGGCTGCTTGGTGTGAAAAGGGGTTCCATCCCTTCTAGGGCTGCTTGGTAGGAAGGGGTTCCACCCTCTGCTTGGCTGCTTGGTGTGAAGGGGTTCCACCCTCTACTAGGGCTGCTTGGTGTGAAGGGGTTCCACCCTCTGCTTGGTGTGAAGGGGTTCCACCCTCTGCTAGGGCTGCTTGGTGTGAAGGGGTTCCACCCTCTGCTTGGTGTGAAGGGGGTTCCACCCTCTGCTAGGGCTGCTTGGTGTGAATAGGGGTTCCATCCCTTCTAGGGCTGCTTGGTGTGAATGGGGTTCCACCCTTTGCTTGGTGTGAAGGGGTTCCACCCTCTGCTTGGTGTGAAGGGGGTTCCACCCTCTGCTTGGTGTGAAGGGGTTCCACCCTCTGCTTGGTGTGAATGGGGTTCCACCCTATGCTAGGCCTGCTTGGTGTGAAGGGGTTCCACCCTCTGCTTGGTGTGAATGGGGTTTCACCCTATGCTAGGCCTGCGTGGTGTGAAGGGGGCCCTCTGCTAGGGCTGCCGTCAACCTCCGTTTGCGTAGGTCGGAGTCGGCAGGTTATTCCTCGCGAAAAACTAGTTTCCTTTCTCTTTATTCGTTTTTTTGTATGCTTACTATGTATGCTTACCTTGATGTCTCACCCCTGTATATCTGCATGATCAGTAATGTTAACAATGTATACTTACCTTCATGTATCACCCCTGCATATCTGCATGATCAGCAATGTTATCTATGTCTACTGACCTTGATGCCCGTCCTTCCTCAACGCCAGATGTTCGGCTCCAGCCGACAAGTGAAGTCTGCCACCAAATACGACAAGGTCCGACTGTTTAACAACCAACGAGTTCTGTCATTAACGCCGTTATACGACCTCAAGGAAATAATCTACAACTGGCGAAAGCCGACGACAAGTGAGTTTGGTGTCACGGTGCATACCAAACAATAAGTGTTTTGCTGTCGAAGAGGCTTGCGTTGTACTCACCCTTGTCCATGCGACTCAGCCCTCTCTTGTTTTGTGTTTATTTTTTACTTCTCTCGCCGGACGTTATAGTCTCTTTGTGGCCAAACGGCTGTAGAGACAGTCGTGTACCTTTACTTATATTTGGCTTGGAACAATCTCTATAACGTATTAGCTAATCAGATCAAAAGTCAAGGTCATTGTCCACAGAAAAAAAATGTGTAACAGGTTTAGTTTTATTTATATTAGTCATAGCGACCTGGGACTTATGTCGCCATGTTCTACTCATTCGAGTACACACTACGTCATACTCGTTTTAGCGCAAAAGGACATCATAGTTCACCGTGTTGACGTGTCAGAAGTTGATGTATATGGGTTTTCTACTTTCGCTATTTTGGTCATCTTCGAACTCCACGGGCGTGAATGCCTTAATACTTAGTCCGTAAAAGCTCTCGGTTTGAATCGGACTGTTCAGAATGACTGGCGATATGAACCGGAAGTATAAACTGTTGTATGCCGATTCTCAGTCAGTCTCCCACAAGATTCTTGGTTTTTTTTTGAAATCAACATTTGTGACTTGCGTCAAACAAATGTGTCGGCTAATAAATTACGGTAACAGCGCATTAAGATTAGGGTGTTGCATCTTAAATAGTATTTGTAATGTGAATAAAAATGTCTAGAGTCTACGTGCATTCTCAATATATGGTGAATTCCAAATTAAGAAAAGAATCAAGGGTTCGCATTAGTTAAGATATACTGGACGTTGGGGATCTGTCTTTGGTAAGTTGTAATGTGCATTGGTGACTTTGCCTTGTTAAGATGTACTGAACATTGGGAAATTTGCTTTGTTATGATGTATTGGACATTGGGGACTTTGCTTTGTTAGGATGTATTGGACATTGGGGACTTTGCTTTGTTAAGATATACTGAACATTGGGAAATTTGCTTTGTTATGATGTATTGGACATTGGGAAAATTGCTTTGTTATGATGTATTGGACATTGGGAATTTTGCTTTGTTATGATGTATTGGACATTGGAGAATTTGCTTTGTTATGATATATTGGACATTGGGGACTTTAATTTGTTGAGATGTACAGGGCATTGGGGTATTTGCTTTGTTGCGATGTTCAGTACATTGGGGACTTTGTTGAGATGTACAGGGCATTGGGAATTTGCTTTTTTATCATGTATTGCATATTAGGGACTCTGCTTTGTAATAATGTTTTGAACATTAGGAACGTTGCAGACTTCGCTTTTGTAAGAAATAATATGCTTGGCGCTGTGATCTTTTGTTATTTCTACAGCGGCATTTCCAGGTGGCTGGGACGGCTTTTCTGCCGTGTGCTGGGTCTACGGCAAGCTGATGCACCTTGAGCTGGGCTACCCCGTGGGTCTGATCGACACTACGTGGGGTGGCACCCCCGTGGAGGCCTGGTCCTCACCCGAGGCTCTGGCTGCCTGCGGGCTGCACGGTCAACAGACGTAAGTAAGGCAGTGGAGGCCTGGTCCTCACCCGAGGCACTGGCTGCCTGCGGGCTGCACGGCCAACAGACGTAAGTAAGGGAGTGGAGGCCTGGTCCTCACCCGAGACACTGGCTGCCTGCGGGCTGCAAGGCCAACAGAAGTAAGTAAGGCAGTGGAGGCCTGGTCCTCACCCGAGACACTGGCTGCCTGCGGGCTGCACGGTCAACAGACGTAAGTAAGGAAGTGGAGGCCTGGTCCTCACCCGAGGCTCTGGCTGCCTGCGGGCTGCACGGTCAACAGACGTAAGTAAGGCAGTGGAGGCCTGGTCCTCACCCGAGGCACTGGCTGCCTGCGGGCTGCAAGGCCAACAGACGTAAGTAAGGCAGTGGAGGCCTGGTCCTCACCCGAGACACTGGCTGCCTGCGGGCTGCACGGCCAACAGGCGTAAGTAAGGAAGTGGAGGCCTGGTCCTCACCCGAGACACTGGCTGCCTGCGGGCTGCACGGTCAACAGACGTAAGTAAGGCAGTGGAGGCCTGGTCCTCACCCGAGACACTGGCCGTCTGCGGGCTGCACGGTCAACAGAAGTAAGTAAGGAAGTGGAGGCCTGGTCCTCACCCGAGGCTCTGGCTGCCTGCGGGCTGCACGGTCAACAGAAGTAAGTAAGGCAGTGGAGGCCTGGTCCTCACCCGAGGCTCTGGCTGCCTGCGGGCTGCACGGTCAACAGAAGTAAGTAAGGAAGTGGAGGCCTGGTCCTCACCCGAGACACTGGCCGTCTGCGGGCTGCACGGTCAACAGACGTAAGTAAGGAAGTGGAGGCCTGGTCCTCACCCGAGGCTCTGGCCGTCTGCGGGCTGCACGGTCAACAGACGTAAGTAAGGCAGTGGAGGCCTGGTCCTCACCCGAGGCACTGGCCGTCTGCGGGCTGCACGGTCAACAGGCGTAAGTAAGGCAGTGGAGGCCTGGTCCTCACCCGAGACACTGGCTGCCTGCGGGCTGCACGGTCAACAGCCGTAAGTAAGGCAATGGAGGCCTGGTCCTCACCCGAGACACTGGCTGCCTGCGGGCTGCACGGTCAACAGACGTAAGTAAGGCAGTGGAGGCCTGGTCCTCACCCGAGGCTCTGGCTGCCTGCGGGCTGCACGGCCAACAGACGTAAGTAAGGCAGTGGAGGCCTGGTCCTCACCCGAGACACTGGCTGCCTGCGGGCTGCACGGTCAACAGACGTAAGTAAGGGAGTGGAGGCCTGGTCCTCACCCGAGACACTGGCTGCCTGCGGGCTGCACGGTCAACAGACGTAAGTAAGGAAGTGGAGGCCTGGTCCTCACCCGAGACACTGGCTGCCTGCGGGCTGCACGGCCAACAGGCGTAAGTAAGGAAGTGGAGGCCTGGTCCTCACCCGAGACACTGGCTGCCTGCGGGCTGCACGGTCAACAGACGTAAGTAAGGCAGTGGAGGCCTGGTCCTCACCCGAGACACTGGCTGTCTGCGGGCTGCACGGTCAACAGACGTAAGTAAGGCAGTGGAGGCCTGGTCCTCACCCGAGACACTGGCCGTCTGCGGGCTGCACGGTCCACAGAAGTAAGTAAGGAAGTGGAGGCCTGGTCCTCACCCGAGGCTCTGGCTGCCTGCGGGCTGCACGGTCAACAGAAGTAAGTAAGGCAGTGGAGGCCTGGTCCTCACCCGAGACACTGGCCGTCTGCGGGCTGCACGGTCAACAGACGTAAGTAAGGCAGTGGAGGCCTGGTCCTCACCCGAGACACTGGCTGCCTGCGGGCTGCACGGTCAACAGACGTAAGTAAGGCAGTGGAGGCCTGGTCCTCACCCGAGGCTCTGGCTGCCTGCGGGCTGCACGGTCAACAGAAGTAAGTAAGGCAGTGGAGGCCTGGTCCTCACCCGAGGCACTGGCTGCCTGCGGGCTGCAAGGCCAACAGACGTAAGTAAGGCAGTGGAGGCCTGGTCCTCACCCGAGACACTGGCTGCCTGCGGGCTGCACGGTCAACAGACGTAAGTAAGGCAGTGGAGGCCTGGTCCTCACCCGAGGCTCTGGCTGCCTGCGGGCTGCACGGCCAACAGACGTAAGTAAGGCAGTGGAGGCCTGGTCCTCACCCGAGACACTGGCTGCCTGCGGGCTGCACGGTCAACAGACGTAAGTAAGGGAGTGGAGGCCTGGTCCTCACCCGAGACACTGGCTGCCTGCGGGCTGCACGGTCAACAGACGTAAGTAAGGAAGTGGAGGCCTGGTCCTCACCCGAGACACTGGCTGCCTGCGGGCTGCACGGCCAACAGGCGTAAGTAAGGAAGTGGAGGCCTGGTCCTCACCCGAGACACTGGCTGCCTGCGGGCTGCACGGTCAACAGACGTAAGTAAGGCAGTGGAGGCCTGGTCCTCACCCGAGACACTGGCTGCCTGCGGGCTGCACGGTCAACAGACGTAAGTAAGGCAGTGGAGGCCTGGTCCTCACCCGAGACACTGGCCGTCTGCGGGCTGCACGGTCAACAGAAGTAAGTAAGGAAGTGGAGGCCTGGTCCTCACCCGAGGCTCTGGCTGCCTGCGGGCTGCACGGTCAACAGAAGTAAGTAAGGCAGTGGAGGCCTGGTCCTCACCCGAGACACTGGCCGTCTGCGGGCTGCACGGTCAACAGACGTAAGTAAGGCAGTGGAGGCCTGGTCCTCACCCGAGACACTGGCTGCCTGCGGGCTGCACGGTCAACAGACGTAAGTAAGGCAGTGGAGGCCTGGTCCTCACCCGAGGCTCTGGCTGCCTGCGGGCTGCACGGTCAACAGAAGTAAGTAAGGCAGTGGAGGCCTGGTCCTCACCCGAAACACTGGCCGTCTGCGGGCTGCACGGTCAACAGACGTAAGTAAGGCAGTGGAGGCCTGGTCCTCACCCGAGACACTGGCTGCCTGCGGGCTGCACGGTCAACAGACGTAAGTAAGGAAGTGGAGGCCTCGTCCTCACCCGAGACACTGGCTGCCTGCGGGCTGCACGGCCAACAGACGTAAGTAAGGCAGTGGAGGCCTGGTCCTCACCCGAGGCACTGGCCGTCTGCGAGCTGCACGGCCAACAGACGTAAGTAAGGCAGTGGAGGCCTGGTCCTCACCCGAGACACTGGCTGCCTGCGGGCTGCACGGCCAATAGACGTAAGTAAGGAAGTGGAGGCCTGGTCCTCACCCGAGGCACTGGCCGTCTGCGAGCTGCACGGCCAACAGACGTAAGTAAGGAAGTGGAGGCCTGGTCCTCACCCGAGACACTGGCTGCCTGCGGGCTGCACGGTCAACAGACGTAAGTAAGGCAGTGGAGGCCTGGTCCTCACCCGAGACACTGGCTGCCTGCGGGCTGCACGGCCAACAGACGTAAGTAAGGAAGTGGAGGCCTGGTCCTCACCCGAGGCTCTGGCTGCCTGCGGGCTGCACGGTCAACAGACGTAAGTAAGGAAGTGGAGGCCTGGTCCTCACCCGAGACACTGGCTGCCTGCGGGCTGCACGGTCAACAGACGTAGGTAAGGAAGTGGAGGCCTGGTCCTCACCCGAGGCTCTGGCTGCCTGCGGGCTGCACGGTCAACAGACGTAAGTAAGGCAGTGGAGGCCTGGTCCTCACCCGAGACACTGGCTGCCTGCGGGCTGCACGGTCAACAGAAGTAAGTAAGGCAGTGGAGGCCTGGTCCTCACCCGAGACACTGGCTGCCTGCGGGCTGCACGGTCAACAGACGTAAGTAAGGCAGTGGAGGCCTGGTCCTCGCCCGAGACACTGGCTGCCTGCGGGCTGCAAGGCCAACAGAAGTAAGTAAGGCAGTGGAGGCCTGGTCCTCACCCGAGGCTCTGGCTGCCTGCGGGCTGCAAGGCCAACAGAAGTAAGTAAGGCAGTGGAGGCCTGGTCCTCGCCCGAGACACTGGCTGCCTGCGGGCTGCAAGGCCAACAGAAGTAAGTAAGGGAGTGGAGGCCTGGTCCTCACCCGAGACACTGGCTGCCTGCGGGCTGCAAGGCCAACAGACGTAAGTAAGGCAGTGGAGGCCTGGTCCTCACCCGAGACACTGGCTGCCTGCGGGCTGCACGGTCAACAGACGTAAGTAAGGCAGTGGAGGCCTGGTCCTCGCCCGAGACACTGGCTGCCTGCGGGCTGCAAGGCCAACAGACGTAAGTAAGGCAGTGGAGGCCTGGTCCTCACCCGAGGCTCTGGCTGCCTGCGGGCTGCAAGGCCAACAGAAGTAAGTAAGGCAGTGGAGGCCTGGTCCTCACCCGAGACACTGGCTGCCTGCGGGCTGCACGGCCAACAGACGTAAGTAAGGCAGTGGAGGCCTGGTCCTCACCCGAGGCACTGGCTGCCTGCGGGCTGCACGGTCAACAGACGTAAGTAAGGAAGTGGAGGCCTGGTCCTCACCCGAGACACTGGCTGCCTGCGGGCTGCACGGCCAACAGACGTAAGTAAGGAAGTGGAGGCCTGGTCCTCACCCGAGGCTCTGGCTGCCTGCGGGCTGCACGGTCAACAGACGTAAGTAAGGAAGTGGAGGCCTGGTCCTCACCCGAGACACTGGCTGCCTGCGGGCTGCACGGCCAACAGACGTAAGTAAGGAAGTGGAGGCCTGGTCCTCACCCGAGACACTGGCTGCCTGCGGGCTGCACGGCCAACAGACGTAAGTAAGGAAGTGGAGGCCTGGTCCTCACCCGAGGCACTGGCTGCCTGCGGGCTGCACGGTCAACAGACGTAAGTAAGGAAGTGGAGGCCTGGTCCTCACCCGAGACACTGGCTGCCTGCGGGCTGCACGGCCAACAGACGTAAGTAAGGAAGTGGAGGCCTGGTCCTCACCCGAGGCACTGGTCGTCTGCGGGCTGCACGGTCAACAGTAATGGAGTAGAGGCCACGGCCTAAGACAGAGTTCATACAGGGGGCATCTTCCATGTTAGAGCTGAGGAAATCTATTACTGTAGTAAAAGTTAGGTGTGAGTAATACGTGAGCTATGCTAAAACAATGGTGCGCCCTTACTTATACGAATTATACGGATTATCTTTTTTTTTTCATTGTTTTTATTTTAAGATGGGACACCTACGTGCCACCGCCGCGGGAATACTGGAGCGAGCACGAGGCGAACATGGGTGAGATGTACCACCGGCTGGCGTTCCCGCATGGAGACAACCCGACCCCGCCGCGCACCAACTCCGTGCTGTGGAACGCCATGATTCACCCATTCCTTAACATGACCATCAAGGGCGCCATCTGGTATCAAGGTAACCAACTACCACAGCCATTCCTGGATATTTAATGCTGGTGTGGAATGAATTGAAATAAAGTGGTGTTTTAGGCTGCTTTTGTGGGCACAAGTGCTAAACTGGGTCTTAAATGGTGAAACTATTACTTCAACCGACAAAATATGTATAACGGTCCCGGCCGTTTCGAACTTACGGGCCAAGCTCAGTCTGCTTACGAACTGAGCTAGGGTGCCTCGCCCGCACTGTGATCATGCATTGTGACATAGAACCACTCTGAAATTATCACATACGTTCATATATATACGGGTCAAGAAAGTATCAATTTACGAAGTAATACCGGTTCCAATGTAAGCACCTATGCATTGGCCTAAGTGGCTGTGCGGGTAAACTGACTCTGCAATGTTAAGGTGGGGACCCCGTTGCTGCATGCCCCTACCCACAAGATTTATAAACCATATGTGTCCTGTGTATAACCTCAGTGGGACGTTGTAATGGACATAGTTTCAATGAAACGTTGTTTGCACAGTATGTAGCCTAAATGGAACGTTTATTTCAATAAACATGCGTTACCATTTGAGAGTTTGTGTTTTAGGTGAAGCCAATGCCGGTTACCACGTGGACCTGTACAAGTGTACCTTCGAGTCGATGGTCAGCGACTGGCGAAGCCACTTCCACCGAGGCACCGAGGGGCGTAACGAGAAGCTATTCCCCTTCGGCTTCGTCCAGGTACATACGTCAACCTTTATATCCTGTATCATGTCCTGCCTTCGTCCAGGTACATACGTCAACCTTTATATCATGTATCATGTCCTGGCTTCGTCCAGGTACATACGTCAACCTTTATATCCTGTATCATGTCCTGGCTTCGTCAAGGTACATACGTCAACCTTTATATCCTGTATCATGTCCTGGTTTCGTCCAGGTACATACGTCAACCTTTATATCCTGTATCATGTCCTGGCTTCGTCCAGGTACATACGTCAACCTTTATATCCTGTATCATGTCCTGGCTTCGTCCAGGTACATACGTCAACTTTGATATCCTGTATCATGTCCTGGCTTCGTCCAGGTACATACGTCAACCTTTATATCATGTATCGTGTCCTGGCTTCGTCCAGGTACATACGTCAACTTTGATATCCTGTATCATGTCCTGGCTTCGTCCAGGTACATACGTCAACCTTTATATCATGTATCGTGTCCTGGCTTCGTCCAGGTACATACGTCAACTTTGATATCCTGTATCATGTCCTGGCTTCGTCCAGGTACATACGTCAACCTTTATATCCTGTATCATGTCCTGGCTTCGTCCAGGTACATACGTCAACCTTTATATCCTGTATCATGTCCTGGCTTCGTCCAGGTACATACGTCAACTTTGATATCCTGTATCATGTCCTGGCTTCGTCCAGGTACATACGTCAACCTTTATATCCTGTATCATGTCCTGGCTTCGTCCAGGTACATACGTCAACCTTTATATCATGTATCATATCCTGGCTTCGTCCAGGTACATACGTCAACCTTTATATCCTGTATCATGTCCTGCCTTCGTCCAGGTACATACGTCAACCTTTATATCCTGTATCATGTCCTGGCTTCGTCCAGGTACATACGTCAACCTTTATATCATGTATCATATCCTGGCTTCGTCCAGGTACATACGTCAACCTTTATATCCTGTATCATGTCCTGGCTTCGTCCAGGTACATACGTCAACCTTTATATCCTGTATCATGTCCTGGCTTCGTCCAGGTACATACGTCAACCGTTATATCCTGTATCATGTCCTGGCTTCGTCCAGGTACATACGTCAACCTTTATATCCTGTATCATGTCCTGGCTTCGTCCAGGTACATACGTCAACCTTTATATCCTGTATCATGTCCTGGGACAGATCACACAATGCCGTTGTACGAAATATCCCGGAACCGGGGTCCTGAGAAAGTGTTCGGAACAATGTCTTCAGCTCCGATAATGACAGCGTGGGATAGAGCGTCTAACCGACTAACAGACTTCCCGGGACAGTTGAATTTCAGGGTCGGACGGCCTGTGTGCCCGGCGGGGCAGGTGAAGATTTAGACTGCGATCTCTCGCTATTCAGCAATGTTCAGCAGCTACACTGAACAAACAACATGCAGGCACTGATCAATGCGAACAATAACTGCATGGTATATTTCTTGGCCCCGACAATATGACATCGGAAAACTGTACCCTTAATCATAGGCCGTTCGCTTTTCGGAACATGACTTTGGAGAATGGTCTTAGTGTGTATTAGTTGCTTCTCAACTTGATAGGACAGGTACATTTTCAGGGGGGCAGGTCGACCTCAATACTACATGCCCAACAGGACAGGCGACATCCAAAGTTAACTCATGTCTGTCGGTGCGAGTGGCCCCTCATGGTGTTGTCTCTGGACGATATGGCTTGTGATGTCATGTATATGTCCACGCTGGCAGTCCTTTATATAACGGCAAGATGTTTGAGTTGGAGGTGCCGCGCTGCATGACACAGCTATTACCTGTGGTTCTAGATTGGTCCTAACAAGCCCGGAAACGTGACACGGGGGTATCCGGATGTGCGCTGGCACCAGAGCGGCGACTCGGTGTCCGGACCAACGATCCCGAACTCCTTCATGGCAGTCTCCATTGATCTCACTGACCCGGATTCCCCTTACGGACGGTCAGTGACGTCACGAGATCACGAACCCTATGTAATATAATAACAGGCAGTTTGTAGTTTGATATCGCTAAAGTCTTTACACCACCAAGGGATCGGTGACGTGTATGCGAGCACTGTGACATGTCGAGCGCTGTGACACATGCTCTGTTATTAACCTGTTTATGTCTGCCCCAGGGTTCACTATCGCGATAAGCTGACGGCCGCTGAGAGGCTGGCTAGCGCTGGCCTCATTAAGGTCTTTAAGCGTGGCCAAGATACGTCCCTGTATCCAACGAAGGAAGTGCTTAACACCAAGGATAAGACACTTAGCATCCAGTTCCAGCACGGCCAGTACGACATCAACGTGCGCAACGTGTTGGGCTATGAGGTATGTATAACGAGATAGATCTTTTTGAATCTTCACGTATCGAGACCACTTGCCACAGAAACCGGTTAATTTATAGAGGATATATCGGGAATTGTGAATCTTTAATATATGCGCTTTGAACTAAACTTAAAGTCAAATCTGATGCATGTATTTATATATATATATATAGGGAGGGTCATTTATTGGGCAGTGTCGCCATATTGTCAGGGAGATGCGGTGTTCAAACTCACAACAAAAGGCTGGCTGTACGCACTGAAAATATCAAGGTGTGTCGCCCGCTAGCCGTTTGTGTTATGCGGATCATTATGTGGACTGCCTGGTTCCCTGTGAATCATGCATGTCATTATGTGGACTGGCTGGTTCCCTGTGAATCATGCTTGTCGTTTTTTGGACTGGCTGGTTTCCTGTGAATCATGCATGTCATGTGGACTGGCTGGTTCTGGTTCCCTGCGAATCATGCATGTCATTCTTTGGACTGGCTGATTCTCTGTGAATCATGCATGTCATTATGTGGACTGGCTGGATCCCTGTGCATCATGCATGTCATTATGTTGACTGGCTGGTTCCCTGTGAATCCTACATGTCATGTGGACTGGCTGGTTCCCTGCGAATCATGCATGTCATTATGTGGACTGGCTGGTTCCCTATGAATCATGCATCTCATTATGTGGACTGGCTGGTTCCCTGTGAATCATTCAGGTCAGTATGTGGACTGGCTGGTTTCCTGTGAATCATGTAGTTCAGTATGTGGACTGACTGGTTTCCTGTGAATCATACTGGTCAGTATGTGAACTGGCTGGGTGATGGTATCTTTGTGAATTTCTTATAATATTATAATAGTCGCTAAATTATCATTATAATTATTATTATCCAACCTAGGTTTGCTGCGCCGCGACCCCCGCTCTCTGCCCGCTAGGTGGCCTCGAAGGATGGCTGTCCGCACCCATCGTCAGCAATAACAACACGTGGATTACGTTGTCATGGAAATCGTGCGGGGAGAAGGCGCCGCTGGGGTACCGGTATGAGTGGCGTGAGTCCCCCTGTCCCTACCTCCGCTGTGCTGTCTACAGCGACTGGAACCAGCACCCACTGCCCCCCATGGTTCAGATGTTCAAACCGGATCAGCTGACGGCAGGCAACGAATAGGACGCTCGTGATATATTTCGATAATTGCTAAGCTATAAAGATGATTTTTTACATGCATAGTTTTGCATTATTGGTGGGTACCACGTGTCTTTATTGGCAATCACTGAGAAGGTTTTTTTTGTAACAATTACAGTACATGTATTTCTATTAATGAACAGTAAGGAGATGTACTCCGCCCTTCGCGTAATCTATGCAACAACCGTGAGAGAGGCACCAGCAGAT
The DNA here is from genome assembly GCA_964019135.1 of Arenicola marina. Taxonomy (NCBI): domain Eukaryota; kingdom Metazoa; phylum Annelida; class Polychaeta; family Arenicolidae; genus Arenicola; species Arenicola marina. The sequence goes on from OZ025258.1 coordinate 34,375,061, forward strand.
GGCGGGTTCAATCCCAACCCGAGGGGGCCGCCGTGGTCGAGAGATAGCGCTCTCCACTGCAGGCCAACAGGTTGCGGGTTCAATCCCCTCCCGAGGGGGTCACCGTGGTCGAGAGGTAGCACTCTTTGTCCCATGGTTATTTAGTGTTAGACCAGGTGTGCGCGAAAAGGGCATAGTACACCAATCATCCAGGGACATTTCGCTTTACATAGAGATCTTGATATGTGTGATGGTTTGGCTCCCTCTGAGCTACTTTTACAATGTTGATTCGCTGCTATTTTAACCTATTTTAATGAAGTGTTTGGTCGTAATTCTTATATCAGTACCAATGATGTTTGCGATTTAGTGTGAGAGTGTTAGTGTCACATATGGATTAACTCTTAGATCGGGTCCAATTTCTGTTGTTGTTAACTTGTGATAATACTAATATTTTAGAAGAACAAATATTTAGCCAGCTGTCCGGTACCTACTAACTGTGATATAGTCAAATCACGTGGCTTTGTCACATAATTAGGGTGATAGTTATACTGACATATCTCATTTGCAGTAAAAATATATATCATAAGGTTGCTGATTTGATGTGTGAAAATAACGGTTTTAATTTAATTTCATATATTTTATATTGTAAGATATACATTGTATTTACCGTCTTAGCGGTAGGTCATAATAGGGATAATAAACGTTTCCATGGTTGTATGGGTTACATTCCTGCTATTGTTTTGTCATTTAAAAAAGTCCTCAAAATGTTCCACTCATTGGGGGACACTTTATCATGCATCGTTATAGTTTGCGTCATCCAGTTTTCGACCAAAATGACTTCATAGTTCACCGTGTCCGTGTGTTAAGAAATGAAGCATATGGTTTATTTTCTTTCCGCTTCACCCATCGCGTTCTAAATTCAAAGTATTGTTAAGGACATGGACAGGATCCATTTTCGTCATTTTACGGTAAGAAATTAACAATTTAAACGTGAAATAAATTCACAACGCGCTTAACACTTGGGGTATAGTGATAGTTTTGACGTCAAAAGTATAATTTTACTTCCTAGTTGTTTATTAATTAAACTATACTTCCTATTTTACTTTTTCCGCGAGAGGGCAAAAATTTTTCCTATGGAGATTCCCGTGATGAAAGTCATGGGTAAGACAAAACCTCGTTATACAGAACAATATCAAGTATGTCGAGTCGTGAATGGCTTCAAAACACGCACAACGCTACTTATAAAACTTTGTCGGCATATACCGTAAGTGTGTCGGGTCTTCTGTGTATTATGTGTCCTCCGGGCCTTATGTGTTCTCCGGGCCTTCTGTGTATTATGTGTTCTCCGGGCCTTCTGTGTATTATGTGTCCTCCGGGCCTTATGTGTATTATGTGTCCTCCGGGCCTTCTGTGTATTATGTGTCCTCCGGGCCTTCTGTGTATTATGTGTCCTCCGGGCCTTCTGTGTATTATGTGTCCTCCGGGCCTTCTGTGTATTATGTGTCCTCCGGGCCTTATGTGTATTATGTGTCCTCCGGGCCTTATGTGTATTATGTGTCCTCCGGGCCTTATGTGTATTATGTGTCCTCCGGGCCTTTTGTGTATTACGTGTCCTCCGGGCCTTTTGTGTATTACGTGTCCTCCGGGCCTTATGTGTATCATGTGTCCTCCGGGCCTTATGTGTATTATGCGTCCTCCGGGCCTTCTGTGTATTATGTGTCCTCCGGGCCTTCTGTGTATTACGTGTCCTCCGGGCCTTATGTGTATTATGTGTCCTCCGGGCCTTTTGTGTATTATGTGTCCTCCGGGCCTTCTGTGTATTACGTGTCCTCCGGGCCTTCTGTGTATTATGTGTCCTCCGGGCCTTCTGTGTATTATGTGTCCTCCGGGCCTTATGTGTATTATGTGTCCTCCGGGCCTTCTGTGTATTATGTGTCCTCCGGGCCTTATGTGTATTATGTGTCCTCCGGGCCTTCTGTGTATTACGTGTCCTCCGGGCCTTCTGTGTATTACGTGTCCTCCGGGCCTTCTGTGTATTATGTGTCCTCCGGGCCTTCTGTGTATTATGTGTCCTCCGGGCCTTCTGTGTATTATGTGTCCTCCGGGCCTTATGTGTATTATGTGTCCTCCGGGCCTTCTGTGTATTATGTGTCCTCCGGGCCTTCTGTGTATTATGTGTCCTCCGGGCCTTCTGTGTATTATGTGTCCTCCGGGCCTTCTGTGTATTATGTGTCCTCCGGGCCTTCTGTGTATTATGTGTCCTCCGGGCCTTATGTGTATTATGTGTCCTCCGGGCCTTCTGTGTATTATGTGTCCTCCGGGCCTTCTGTGTATTATGTGTCCTCCGGGCCTTCAGTGTATTATGTGTCCTCCGGGCCTTCTGTGTATTACGTGTTCTCCGGGCCTTATGTGTATTACGTGTCCTCCGGGCCTTCTGTGTCCTCCGGGCCTTCTGTGTATTACGTGTTCTCCAGGCCTTATGTGTCCTCCGGGCCTTCTGTGTATTATGTGTCCTCCGGGCCTTCTGTGTATAATGTGTCCTCCGGGCCTTCTGTGTATTACGTGTCCTCCGGGCCTTCTGTGTTCCTCATGGCCGTTTCACTCTGCAGATTTTTGTTAGGCTCTGGGATTAAGGGTTAGGGGTCATCGGTTAGGTATTTGGGGTCAGGGGTTGAAGATTCTGGGCCAGATATTAGGGATTAGGGCTCAGGCTTTGGGGCTTAGGGATTAGGGGTCATCGGTTAGGAATTATTGGCCAGGCATGGGGGATTGAGTCGGGGATTGAGGATTATGGGTCAGATATTGGGGATTAGCTGGGACTGATGGATTAGGTATTAGGGGTCAGGGATTGAGGATTATGGGTCAGATATTGGGGATTAGCTGGGACTCATGGATTAGGTATTAGGGGTCAACGATTGAGGATTATGGGTCAGATATTGGGGATTAGCTGGGACTCATGGATTAGGTATTTTGGGTCAGATATTAGGGGTTAGGCATTGGGAGTTTGGTTGGTTGTATATTCAGGACGCTTTAACGACTTTTGGTCATATCGCGTCAGTGGGAGAAGGAAGGGAGAGTGGAGCTATGTCCCGGGTTAACCCCCTACTCTTTGCGAAGAAGGACATGGGATCTTTATCCTGCGACCAAACAGACATGACCACAGCGTGGCACGATCCACGTGCCGTTAGGCTATCAGGTGGCCAGAGCACTAAAGGCGAGCGCTCTAGCCCACTGAGCTAACGGGCCGGCCCCTTCGGGATTAGGAGATAGGGATTAGTGGTCAGAGATTGGAATGAGAGTTATGAGTTAGGGCACATGCATAGGGCCCACGGCTTAAGGATAGGGGCTATATTTAATGCCCACAGCGTGGCGCCACCTGGCGGGTGGAACGGCGTTAAGGGACAAATACATGGCTGCGATGAGCACCTCGACCTACAGGTGATTGTGAATGGTGAAATCCATCCACGTACGCAGTTTCGTTGCTGAAATAGCAGTGATCATTTAGAAAAACTGTCTGTGACACACACTAGAAATGCTTATAAAGCTTCTCATGCCCACATTCACTATGGCGACCGAACTACGAAACGTATATTGCATATCAACCACCTTGATATAGATAATAAACACGAGATCAGTGATCAGTTTTTATGTAAGTGGGGTATAGCGACAGCTTTAGACTGCATGGCTATACCGTGCCATAACCATTCATGTCGGAATAATAAACATAACACGTGTAATATGATATATATATATATTATATGATATATATTACACGTGTAATATAACTTTGATGAATAACAGAGATATCATTCTTATAAATATAGCAAAGCGGTGACCAAATTACTCATGTATGAGAAAGACACTGCATAGGGATCACTACTGGTCAGTGATCTAAACATCATAGCAGCGGAAGCATTCATATGAAACATTACCACTTTTCGTTTAATGATAATGAGAAAACACACTGACGTGAAGGAGTTTTATACTAATAGATAAGCGTAATGCTTATCTCCTCAAGCATAATCCCACATATAGGGGCACATATAATAAAGGGCTCACACCAGCAAAATGTACAACGAATTTCTATAAATAAAACGGTCAAAGGTTGCTGCATTAGCAGCTTTACAATGTAAACGTAATGATTTTCGATTACATGTAACACGTACTAGAAAATATGAAACGATTTTCCATTATATGTAACACGTACTAGAAAATATGCAGTGAAAACCTACTCGGCACGGGCAATAAACACGTGACGATTAACAACTATACATATATCGGTAGGCACACGACCAGAAAACCAAGCTTCAGAAGATAATATTCCTTCCAATCTTGGGCAAAGTGTGAACAATGCCAAGAATCATATATCAGTAGACTTACATTTGTTGACTATTTGTCACGTCAAATCTTGAATCTTCCATAAAAAAACAGACCCCATGACCTTTTGAGATATTTCACCTGGATCGCATTAGATGCTGATACAGGTGGGAGTCGGATTCCAGAATCCTGCGGTTTGATTAACAGCACGAGTCGTTTGACCTTCACTGTAATTATACTTGGCATACACCAGCAAGTTCAGTGCCTTTTTTTCAGTAACTTAGATACCTAAACTTCGCTACACACATCAGTGGAAGCGGATGTTTCGTATAGTACCGTGTTACTCCCATACTTGGCGCCAATGCCTAGCCATGGCTGACAAGAATCAACCATGCAGTGGCTACGTGTCAATGCTGCAAAAACTACTCATCTGTTTCCCCAAGAACACGCTAAAACTTTTATTACAACTGAAATAAAGTTACTGAAGTTTGCAGAACGCTCCAGCAAGCTTCCAAGATTCCAAAACATGGTTTCATCTATATGAAGGGCGCAAGTGCTATGTAAGGTATATTGAAAAAATGATTTTAACTAGCTTGTGCCAAAGAGTGTCATATAACAAGAGGGCGCACTCCGGTCAAAACCCGTGCTCGCTGCGATCAGCGCCCCGTGCGGGCTGCGAAGTACTGTGCAGAGCGCGTCACACGGCAACGTATAGGAAGTGACGGTACTGTGCAGAGCGCGTCACACGGCAACGTATAGGAAGTGCTCCGTCTTTGGTGATACAAGCCACAGCTACATCATAATATGTAATTGTAATATAAAATGTGTGACACAATCAACAGGTACATCATAATATATAATACGGTAATAAGCTGACTAAAAAAGTTCGACCCAGTACATAATTTTAGTGACAAAAGTCGCCTCGATTGGCTGGTGAAGTCACAACTCGTGACCGGTGACGTCCCAATTACTCGTGGCCGGTGTGACGTCACCACTCGTGGCCGGTGTGACGTCACCACTCGTGGCCGGTGTGACGTCGCAATTTGTCACGGGCGATGACGTCACAGTTCCTCACAGCCGGTGTGCCGTAACAGGTCCTTTAGGCCGGTGTGACGCCACAATATATTCCTCATTCGGTGACAGTCACAATTCCTCGCGGCCGGGGTGACGTAACAGGTCCTCGTGGCCGGTGTGAGGTCACAATTCCTCATTCGGTGACGTCACAATTCCTCGCGGCCGGTTTGAGGTCACAATTCCTTGCAGCCATTGTGACGTGACAACTCCTCCTGGCCCGTCTGACGTCACAATTCCTCGTGGTCGGTGTGACGTCACAATTCCTCGGGGTCGGTGTGACGTCACAATTCCTCGTGAGACGGCGTCTCCTCATGGAGCCACTGATTGTAGGTCTTGACTGGGTCCAGCATCCAGTGTTTGTGGAATGATACAGGGATTTGTCGGTCCAGATAACCCTCGGAATAGTCATTAGGACGGGCCTGTGGGGCAGAAAGTGAGAGAGGTAAAATTCAAGTAATTCATTGAATATAGACTTACTGGCTGTATCCTTGATTCACAACAGAGGATAATAGCATTCAGAAGCGGTATGTCTTCTGAAGCGTTAAGGCTCAAGGGGAACTAATATATATTTATAGCCGATACCTTGGCCGAGACTTTAACCGATATGTTACCGGAGATGTTAGCCGAAACTTTACCCGAGATGTTAGCCGAGACTTTACCTGAGTTTAACAGCTACCTGAGCCGAGAAGTCCACTATAGACCACAGAATGACCATCGCTACCCCAATAGACCACACAGGACGACCATTTGCCCTTTAATAACCAGATGGAACGGCTTAAAGAATGACCTGGTGGAAGAGTGCACTGTGGGTGATGGGTAGCGATACATGACTGACCTGGTGGAAGAGTGCACTGTGGGTGATGGGTAGCGATACATGACTGACCTGGTGGAAGAGTGCACTGTGGGTGATGGGTAGCGATACATGACTGACCTGGTGGAAGAGTGCACTGTGGATGATGGGTAGCGATACATGACTGACCTGGTGGAAGAGTGCACTGTGGGTGATGGGTAGCGATAACCGACTGACCTGGTGGAAGAGTGCACTGTGGGTGATGGGTAGCGATACATGACTGACCTGGTGGAAGAGTGCACTGTGGGTGATGGGTAGCGATACATGACTGACCTGGTGGAAGAGTGCACTGTGGGTGATGGGTAGCGATAACCGACTGACCTGGTGGAAGAGTGCACTGTGGGTGATGGGTAGCGATACATGACTGACCTGGTGGAAGAGTGCACTATGGGTGATGGGTAGCGATACACGACTGACCTGGTGGAAGAGTGCACTGTGGGTGATGGGTAGCGATACATGACTGACCTGGTGGAAGAGTGCACTGTGGGTGATGGGTAGCGATACATGACTGACCTGGTGGAAGAGTGCACTGTGGATGATGGGTAGCGATACATGACTGACCTGGTGGAAGAGTGCACTGTGGGTGATGGGTAGCGATACATGACTGACCTGGTGGAAGAGTGCACTGTGGATGATGGGTAGCGATACATGACTGACCTGGTGGAAGAGTGCACTGTGGGTGATGGGTAGCGATAACCGACTGACCTGGTGGAAGAGTGCACTGTGGGTGATGGGTAGCGATACATGACTGACCTGGTGGAAGAGTGCACTGTGGGTGATGGGTAGCGATACATGACTGACCTGGTGGAAGAGTGCACTGTGGGTGATGGGTAGCGATAACCGACTGACCTGGTGGAAGAGTGCACTGTGGGTGATGGGTAGCGATACATGACTGACCTGGTGGAAGAGTGCACTATGGGTGATGGGTAGCGATACACGACTGACCTGGTGGAAGAGTGCACTGTGGGTGATGGGTAGCGATACATGACTGACCTGGTGGAAGAGTGCACTGTGAGTGATGGGTAGCGATACACGACTGACCTGGTGGAAGAGTGCACTGTGGGTGATGGGTAGTGATAACCGACTGACCTGGTGGAAGAGTGCACTGTGGGTGATGGGTAGCGATACATGACTGACCTGGTGGAAGAGTGCACTGTGGGTGATGGGTAGCGATAACCGACTGACCTGGTGGAAGAGTGCACTGTGGGTGATGGGTAGCGATAACAGACTGACCTGGTGGAAGAGTGCACTGTGGGTGATGGGTAGCGATACACGACTGACCTGGTGGAAGAGTGCACTGTGGGTGATGGGTAGCGATAACCGACTGACCTGGTGGAAGAGTGCACTATGGGTGATGGGTAGCGATACATGACTGACCTGGTGGAAGAGTGCACTGTGGGTGATGGGTAGCGATAACCGACTGACCTGGTGGAAGAGTGCACTATGGGTGATGGGTAGCGATAACAGACTGACCTGGTGGAAGAGTGCACTGTGGGTGATGGGTAGCGATACACGACTGACCTGGTGGAAGAGTGCACTGTGGGTGATGGGTAGCGATACATGACTGACCTGGTGGAAGAGTGCACTGTGGGTGATGGGTAGCGATACATGACTGACCTGGTGGAAGAGTGCACTGTGGGTGATGGGTAGCGATACATGACTGACCTGGTGGAAGAGTGCACTGTGGGTGATGGGTAGCGATACATGACTGACCTGGTGGAAGAGTGCACTGTGGGTGATGGGTAGCGATACACGACTGACCTGGTGGAAGAGTGCACTGTGGGTGATGGGTAGTGATAACCGACTGACCTGGTGGAAGAGTGCACTGTGGGTGATGGGTAGCGATAACAGACTGACCTGGTGGAAGAGTGCACTGTGGGTGATGGGTAGCGATACATGACTGACCTGGTGGAAGAGTGCACTGTGGGTGATGGGTAGCGATACATGACTGACCTGGTGGAAGAGTGCACTGTGGGTGATGGGTAGCGATACATGACTGACCTGGTGGAAGAGTGCACTGTGGGTGATGGGTAGCGATACACGACTGACCTGGTGGAAGAGTGCACTGTGGGTGATGGGTAGTGATAACCGACTGACCTGGTGGAAGAGTGCACTGTGGGTGATGGGTAGCGATAACAGACTGACCTGGTGGAAGAGTGCACTGTGGGTGATGAGTAGCGATAACAGACTGACCTGGTGGAAGAGTGCACTGTGGGTGATGGGTAGCGATACACGACTGACCTGGTGGAAGAGTGCACTGTGGGTGATGGGTAGCGATAACCGACTGACCTGGTGGAAGAGTGCACTATGGGTGATGGGTAGCGATACATGACTGACCTGGTGGAAGAGTGCACTGTGGGTGATGGGTAGCGATAACCGACTGACCTGGTGGAAGAGTGCACTATGGGTGATGGGTAGCGATAACAGACTGACCTGGTGGAAGAGTGCACTGTGGGTGATGGGTAGCGATACACGACTGACCTGGTGGAAGAGTGCACTATGGGTGATGGGTAGCGATACACGACTGACCTGGTGGAAGAGTGCACTGTGGGTGATGGGTAGCGATACATGACTGACCTGGTGGAAGAGTGCACTGTGGGTGATGGGTAGCGATACACGACTGACCTGGTGGAAGAGTGCACTGTGGGTGATGGGTAGCGATACATGACTGACCTGGTGGAAGAGTGCACTGTGGGTGATGGGTAGCGATACATGACTGACCTGGTGGAAGAGTGCACTGTGGGTGATGGGCAGCGATACACGACTGACCTGGTGGAAGAGTGCACTATGGGTGATGGGTAGCGATACACGACTGACCTGGTGGAAGAGTGCACTGTGGGTGATGGGTAGCGATAACCGACTGACCTGGTGGAAGAGTGCACTGTGGGTGATGGGTAGCGATACATGACTGACCTGGTGGAAGAGTGCACTGTGGGTGATGGGTAGCGATAACCGACTGACCTGGTGGAAGAGTGCACTATGGGTGATGGGTAGCGATACATGACTGACCTGGTGGAAGAGTGCACTGTGGGTGATGGGTAGCGATACACGACTGACCTGGTGGAAGAGTGCACTGTGGGTGATGGGTAGCGATACACGACTGACCTGGTGGAAGAGTGCACTGTGGGTGATGGGTAGCGATAACAGACTGACCTGGTGGAAGAGTGCACTATGGGTGATGGGTAGCGATACACGACTGACCTGGTGGAAGAGTGCACTGTGGGTGATGGGTAGCGATAACAGACTGACCTGGTGGAAGAGTGCACTGTGGATGATGGGTAGCGATAACCGACTGACCTGGTGGAAGAGTGCACTATGGGTGATGGGTAGCGATAACCGACTGACCTGGTGGAAGAGTGCACTATGGGTGATGGGTAGCGATACACGACTGACCTGGTGGAAGAGTGCACTGTGGGTGATGGGTAGCGATACATGACTGACCTGGTGGAAGAGTGCACTGTGGGTAATGGGTAGCGATAACCGACTGACCTGGTGGAAGAGTGCACTATGGGTGATGGGTAGCGATAACCGACTGACCTGGTGGAAGAGTGCACTATGGGTGATGGGTAGCGATACACGACTGACCTGGTGGAAGAGTGCACTGTGGGTGATGGGTAGCGATACATGACTGACCTGGTGGAAGAGTGCACTGTGGGTGATGGGTAGCGATAACAGACTGACCTGGTGGAAGAGTGCACTGTGGGTGATGGGTAGCGATAACCGACTGACCTGGTGGAAGAGTGCACTATGGGTGATGGGTAGCGATAACAGACTGACCTGGTGGAAGAGTGCACTATGGGTGATGGGTAGCGATACACGACTGACCTGGTGGAAGAGTGCACTGTGGGTGATGGGTAGCGATAACAGACTGACCTGGTGGAAGAGTGCACTATGGGTGATGGGTAGCGATACACGACTGACCTGGTGGAAGAGTGCACTGTGGGTGATGGGTAGCGATAACAGACTGACCTGGTGGAAGAGTGGACTATGGGTGATGGGTAGCGATACATGACTGACCTGGTGGAAGAGTGGACTGTGGGTGATGGGTAGCGATAACAGACTGACCTGGTGGAAGAGTGCACTGTGGGTGATGGGTAGCGATACATGACTGACCTGGTGGAAGAGTGGACTATGGGTGATGGGTAGCGATACAGGACTGACCTGGTGGAAGAGTGGACTGTGGGTGATGGGTAGCGATAACAGACTGACCTGGTGGAAGAGTGCACTGTGGGTGATGGGTAGCGATACATGACTGACCTGGTGGAAGAGTGCACTGTGGGTGATGGGTAGCGATAACAGACTGACCTGGTGGAAGAGTGCACTGTGGGTGATGGGTAGCGATACACGACTGACCTGGTGGAAGAGTGCACTGTGGGTGATGGGTAGCGATACACGACTGACCTGGTGGAAGAGTGCACTGTGGGTGACGGGTAGCGATACATGACTGACCTGGTGGAAGAGTGGACTGTGGGTGATGGGTAGCGATACACGACTGACCTGGTGGAATAGTGCACTATGGGTGATGGGTAGCGATACATGCCTGACCTGGTGGAAGAGTGCACTGTGGGTGATGGGTAGCGATAACCGACTGACCTGGTGGAAGAGTGCACTATGAGTGATGGGTAGCGATACATGACTGACCTGGTGGAAGAGTGCACTATGGGTGATGGGTAGCGATAACAGACTGACCTGGTGGAAGAGTGCACTGTGGGTGACGGGTAGCGATACACGACTGACCTGGTGGAAGAGTGCACTGTGGGTGATGGGTAGCGATACATGACTGACCTGGTGGAAGAGTGCACTGTGGGTGATGGGTAGCGATACATGACTGACCTGGTGGAAGAGTGCACTGTGGGTGATGGGTAGCGATACATGACTGACCTGGTGGAAGAGTGCACTGTGGATGATGGGTAGCGATACATGACTGACCTGGTGGAAGAGTGCACTGTGGGTGATGGGTAGCGATAACCGACTGACCTGGTGGAAGAGTGCACTGTGGGTGATGGGTAGCGATACATGACTGACCTGGTGGAAGAGTGCACTGTGGGTGATGGGTAGCGATACATGACTGACCTGGTGGAAGAGTGCACTGTGGGTGATGGGTAGCGATAACCGACTGACCTGGTGGAAGAGTGCACTGTGGGTGATGGGTAGCGATACATGACTGACCTGGTGGAAGAGTGCACTGTGGGTGATGGGTAGCGATACATGACTGACCTGGTGGAAGAGTGCACTGTGGGTGATGGGTAGCGATACATGACTACCTGGTGGAAGAGTGCACTGTGGGTGATGGGTAGCGATAACCGACTGACCTGGTGGAAGAGTGCACTGTGGGTGATGGGTAGCGATAACCGACTGACCTGATGGAAGAGTGCACTGTGGGTGATGGGTAGGGATACATGACTGACCTGGTGGAAGAGTGCACTGTGGGTGATGGGTAGCGATACATGACTGACCTGGTGGAATAGTGCACTATGGGTGATGGGTAGCGATACACGACTGACCTGGTGGAAGAGTGCACTGTGGGTGATGGGTACCGATACATGACTGACCTGGTGGAAGAGTGCACTATGGGTGATGGGTAGCGATACACGACTGACCTGGTGGAAGAGTGCACTGTGGGTGATGGGTAGCGATACATGACTGACCTGGTGGAAGAGTGCACTATGGGTGATGGGTAGCGATACATGACTGACCTGGTGGAAGAGTGGACTGTGGGTGATGGGTAGCGACAGACGCTTCAGACACATCCCCAAGGTCATGTCATCAGGGGAGTCCGGCTTCGCGCACTGACACAGGTGGCTGTCAATCAGCATTTGGACGGCTGTGTGACTCAGCACAATTCTGAGCGATAATAAGGGAATGCGTTATTCAAACCGCGTTTTGTCACACAATGAATTACAAGGTGAAAGAAAAAGACAAAATACAACAGTAAATGCGAAAAAAAAAGTTGCAATTAACGATGATAGATTTACTTGATATGATACTAAGGAGGTCAGAGTTCGTACACATAATGTACACACATAATTATAACCAACGACGAGGATACGCATACCGTAGTCACACGAACAAGCGCCCGGGAGGTTATTTTTGTCGAGTGAACAATTCCCCGGGAACTTATTCAAATAGAGGCGCTACCCACCCCTCCCCCCTCCCGAACAGTGACCCCCCCGTCGTACAGTCCATACTCACTCCCCGCCCCCGGTGATGCATTCGTAGCCCCCTCCCCCCCCCCCCCCACCTGAAGGCGGTAGCCACCCCTCCCCCCTCCTGACCAGTGACCCCTCCCCCCCGTCGTACAGTCCATACTCACCCCCCACCCCCCGTGATGTAGTCGTAGCCCCCCCACTGGAGGCGGTGCCCGAAGCCGTAGCGTTCCCCGAGGGCAACTGGCTCGACAGGGTCGTAACAGGCCAGTAGTCTGCGCAGGCGCGGAATGCTGAAACAAATCAATTGGTGTTTTAGGCCGCTTTTGTGCACATAAGGCCTAAACCGGGCCAATAAACCTTCCGGGTGATGAAGGATAAAACATGACCGGATTCGGCGTCCGGGCCCGGATTCGAACCCAGGACCTATTGATCTGCGGTCTAGTTTGCTAACCACAACACCAGGCCCCGTGTTAAAGCGGGTGTCCAACCGAATCTAATCGCGACCTGCACCGAAAGGTTACATCTTAAAATTAATTTGGCGAGTGTTAACGCTTCGTTTCGGCTGACTGGTGAGGAGAAACAAATGAAGCCAACCGGCCCCCATCAAAGTCGAGCAGCGCGCCATTTTGCCGGAGCAAGTGACGTATTTTGTGAAATTTTATGTGGCGCCACCTTACGTTAGAACTGGAAGTTATCTCGCGGAGGGAACTCATCACATAGCAGGTAACCTTCAGGAACAACGCGTGAAACGAGAGATCAGGGCCGCGATTTAAGGATGAATTGCTGCAGTTCTAACCCGCGCAGTATACCATGATCTTAGTGTTTCATGGAAAAATATCATCAAAACATATTGATCTTTCTCTTGCAACTCTTTCTCTTTGTCTGCGTAAAAAAGCCATGATTGGAGTTAGAATCGCAGCAATTTATATTTGCGATGACCGAAATAAATTTTATTGTGAGCTACAGACAGGACGGAAAATTCTGTAATGATATGATTATAATTATAATAGATTATAACACTTGATTATATGAATCGGTAAAGCAGCGTTAGAGGCCAGGCTGGCGGCTTCCTTTAACTAATAGCCCTAAACTTAGAGGTCCTAGATGGGAGACTGCCTACCTGATCAGTGTATCGTCATCCACAATTACTAGCCAGTTTTTAGCCTTGATGTGTGGCTGGGTGTGAGCTCTATGCAGAATGGCGAGAGTCTTGGCGCAGTGACCTGTGACACCAACATATTATATTAGTACCCTATTAACAGGCACTTCTGTTTCTGTCCACAACATAAACTTATAATGATTCAGCTACTTCTATAGAAGGTCTTGGTCCCACCTGTTTTTCAATAATCATGAATCATGATTTGTTCAAGTTTATGGACTAACACATTAAATTGTTCCATTTATACAAAATTAGGCAGAAATCTGATCCCAGTTGTGAAGAAGCTAGCTTCCCTGGCGTCATGTGGCCATTACCACATCAATAACATTACTTCAATCGTAGCAGAGGTGTTGCACGTATTGTCAGAATGCTGGAGGAGCATCACTTCGTTGCATTTCCTTTCATTGTCGAATTCCGCCTATGATAGAGTACAATGCCGCCAAACCGTAGCCGTACACCGTCACCCATGCGTGAGGGGTGTATTTCGTACGCATGGGTGGGTCCCTGCATCAGATAGTGTCTACGACATTCGGAACCGAAATGAAGATCCCTAAAACGTTCGGATGTTCCGGTCATTATTTGCCACAGGTTAAGATCAATAATTGAGACGCGCCGAACCAAAGCGATATCTAATTACCAGTGTCGGTGTTTGGGATGCCGAAGCTGATGGTGGGGATGACGTCATCGACGGTGTCGCTGTAGATCTCCACGTGCTTGGCGTCCGTGAGCCACGTGGTCTGTACCACGGGGACTACAGCCCAGAGACGCACGGGTAAAACCGAATGCTCTCTAATACGTTACCATAGTTACGTCTTACCAAACAAGCCTCTTAGACAATAATAACACAAAATAAAACAAATTGTTACAAAAACAATTGAGTTCGGTCAGTTCAATTGTTGTTTAATAATGCCTCTCGAATTATTGGTATTTCTCACTAATATCGATGTCGAAGAAAAACCATTAACACCAGGAAAGTTATTCAGCATCTGAAGAAATTGCCTTTGCAATAGCGTTTCTCCTGTCTGATCGAACTTACTTCTATCCGTGTGAAATTTCGTGCAGGTCTTCACAGCAATAAATACATCGTCTTCCGGAATTGGTTTCCCCTGCAATAAAATCACATCTATTCATAGCAATGACAAATCACTTTAACAATACCTCTCAACTGAATATCACTAACACCGGCTTGTTTTATCCCGGAACGAATGTTATTGCATAACGACCTCATTTATTCAATAAGAACAACAGTTAAGTAAAGCGAAATTAAGGCTCTTTAAAAAATAAATAAAGGCAACTTTCAGACGAAGTTTTGTAATTCAAGTCATTCGCGGAAGTCGTTAAAATTACTCGATATTGGTGCTAATTTTTCATTACGATATGAGGCACTTTGATGAGTTCTGGATTGGGTGAAGAATTTTCTATGAACATCCTTACACATTGTGGGAACTTAACCCGGTACGAAGTCGCGCAGGTTTCCGATTCACCGGTGGTGCAGAGAAAGGGAGCTTCTGTGAGACTCAAACCCTCCCCTTTGTTGTAGATAAACTGCGCTAACTGAAAGAGAATCCAAATCTTATTTCTTCAGCAACTACTCAATGAAACTTTGCTCTTTTATGCAACGTGCTGTACACATGAAGGCTACACTGTACAATGAAATGAAACAATTTTCGAACAGATCTGTGATCGAGTGTACTACCACTGTACAATAAACATTGGTTAGATGGGAGATGGAAGCAGATCCACATGCCGGGGCGAACCCACGACCTGTTGATCTGCAGGTCAGCCAGCTTACTCGCCGCGCGGAGGAGGCTATCCCTAGCTCGTACTGTAAATACTGATGTCCGATGACCAGGCCGCTAACCTTACCTCGTGCTTGGCATCAATGGTGAAGTCAGCATCGTTGGACGGAGTCTGCAGCCGCGTCCCCAAACTTATCAGATCGCATTGAAAACAGAATCACAACATGGTAGGGTGGGTATAGATGTATATGAAAACAAGGCAATTTCGTCAAGAACCATACTTGCAATAACTTCAAGCGGCTCAGACAGTAACTTCCACCTGTATAATACTTTCACGATGATGGGTTGTTTTAGACCATCTTTGCGCACACATTGCCATTCGGGAACGCTACCTCTCGATCGGCGTGGTTCTAGCATTGGACTTTGCAAGATGCCAATCATGAGCAATAAGTGAGCTTGTCTGAAACAGGTCACAACCACAATGGATGATAAACTGAAAGCTTGACGCCCGATGGAAAGCCCCAGCAAAAACAGATACAAATTTCTCATCCAAACAAGCGTAGATCACAAAATCCACTTTTAGAAACTGAATTTGAGATCATATGTAATTCATATGCAAAATACACACCGACATTTCCTTATATCCTATAATCACACTAGAAATCATGTTTCTTTTTCGTGAATCCCACGAAACTCCGTTTGCAAAGCGTATCCTATCTATCAACAACGCACTGGGTGTTACTTGTTTCAAACACTATCGCAACATTGCTGCGTATCATATCCTTTCAGTATCCATAATTTGAACGATTGTATCATATTCCACATTCAAATGACCATTATCGTCTGTATAATGACACATAATCCATGCGAAGTAGCCTACGCGCCTTGATGCAAAACACGACTTCATTCTTGAAATCTGATAGCGAAATCAACTGACTTGTGGCTGCAGCGTCCGACATTCTTCCATGTCAGGGGAAACCACTGTTTCAGCTTAGCTCACGTATGACTCAAGTTTACCATTGCTACAACAATACATTTCGTGGGTTCTCAGACAGAATATAGGAACCGACTTCAGTCAGCTATTTTATTGGTTTCGATTGGCTTTTATTGGAAGCGAGAGATGCAATGTACATCTTAAAAGAACTCTTATTCACGCTACATGGACCAGGTGAGGCTCACCGACCGTACTTTAAGTCAGAGAATACCCGTGTAACAGTTCATTCTTGAAAAGATATGTACTCGGCTTGCGCCTCGTAATTCTTTTCCAAGAATGTACTGTTACATGGGCATTCTCCTTACCGTAATAAAATCCAATCGTACATAATAAAAAGCACATCAGTATACATGGAAAGTAGCAACATCTACAGATAAAGCATGTGTACTTTTTCCGGCCAAAGCCGTTCGTGGCATCTTCCAGAAATAAATCTGTTTGCGCCATTTGGCTCGATACTGACCTTCGCAGGAGTGGCATAGAAACCAAGAAGCCGGCAGCGAAATCCGGATAGGCGAAGCTTGCTGGGTCCTCGTGGTAGGCGAAGTGGTGAATAATAGTGGCTTCCCGGTCTCTGAGGACCTTGCCGAGGAACAGCTCCTGCAACCACGTGCGCCAAGCGACGTCGGACATATAGTGTAGGTGGCTGTACAGTGCATAGAGCTATTCAGGACCACAGCGAATATTCAGTAACACTGATATGATCCTGAAATACACGTACCTTATGTCTGAACTCCACATATTGGTACATGTAACAATGAATAACCCATGGAACCACAACTAAACAAGTTCAATTAAGTAGCGATGCGTGTTTTATATTTCTCTCCTCATATCCCCTATTTATGCAAAGTATCAAGTTGTCTTGTACGACTAATTTAATTGCGATTAAGTAATAAATGTTGTAATACCTGAGAATAGTTGAGCTTGCCCAGTTCTGTTGTGAGTTTGTCTACATTTATGGTTGTTTCGTCTTCACAGAAAAACACACCAGCCTTCGTAGGGAACTTCTTCAGTATGCTTAAAGTAAATACTAAAACATAAATACATTGATTGCTAAGGGTTATTTAAAAAGATTAATGCACAGATCATTATAGGAGTTTTTACTTTCATTCGTTTACACTGGGTACCATCTTAAACTTTAAGTAAAGCTTTTATACTGACTTATAAAGATAAAGATTATTGTCCCCCATGTAACAACCCTTATTTCAAACATGACATCTACTTGAAAAAACACAGATACATACTTCTTTCTGCATCACAAAGATAGGAAATGTTGCGGTTCTAGACCGCTCTTGTGAACGTGAAGGCTACAGTGCGCCAAGACACCTCACGGGACAATGAAATGGTCTGGGTGAAAGTTGTCTTTGACGCAGGTGTCAGGGTTCGAACCCAAGACGTTTTGATCTGCAGCATTGTCTACTTACAAACTGAGTCAGGGCGGCTCCCTGAATCATACAGTGCACGTGTACCGAGGTACATATATAATTTAGTACACTAAGGCCACAGCAAATACCACGGTATGATGAAAGTACACATGTACCTACTCCGGTCTGATGAAAGTTCACATGTACTTACTCCAGTATGATGAAAGTACACATGTACTTACTCCGGTCTGATGAAAGTACACATGTTTTTACTCAGGTCTGATGAAAGTACACATGTTTTTACTCAGGTCTGATGATAGTACACATGTACTTACTCCGGTCTGATGAATTTGAACATGTACTTACTCTGGTCTGATGAAAGTACACATGCACTTACTCAGGTCTGATGAATTTGCACATGTACTTACTCCGGCACAATGGGCAGAATGCTCCAAGCTCCCACTTGAGACCAGCGCTCATGAAGCTGGTGATAATCTGGTGGTTTCTGGTTTCAGAAAAAGAGATTACGGGTAAGAATGATATATTTACCAAGGGCGACGCGTTGTGGTATAATTTAGCGTGTATCGATCGGTACTATACTAAAAAATGTGAGAATAAAATATATTTGTATATATACTAAAACAAGCCAGTCCACGACCATTGGGCCTGCATGAATTTCTCCTTTCTTTCGAATCAGCAACTACTTTTGTATTTAGGTCCTTACATGGACCCAGACAAAATGTAACTGATCAATATCTTCATAATCTTTGTCAATTATTGTAACTTTATTAATCATTATATATGATTTTATATTGTCAAATGTACCACTGTCACAGACCTTTCCGCTGTCTCTGATCTGATCCATGAATTCCTTCTTCCTCATGCCTGCCCGCATAGCATGGTAAATGTTTCCCTGTGTCAGCACTACAAACACCACATCGCTGAGCTATGAAACAACAAGGCGGCTTTATTCCCGAGTAACAAAGGCATGCATATAATTACTTAATTAATTGTACATAAAATTACCTTTAGTTTCTTATAAAATGATATACATGCATGACAAATTCGCCTGATCACGACCATTTTTTTCTCAGCTCTAAATTGATCATATCATCAACATAATCTATTGGAACCTATGAGTAACATATGTAAGATACATCTATCTTTACATAGAGATAACACGCTATATTTATAACTTATACACAAGCTGAGATGATTTCTCTCTTTGTATAATGGCTAACAATATATGGTTCTCTGAACCTAGTTGATCTCAACTGGTTGCTAGACATTACATGCCAAGATGAATCTAGACTTAATAATTATATCGTATTTAAAGCCATTTTAACAGATACATAGAAAAAATGTCAGTGATAATTTAATAAAAAATTTGGTGTAGTACATCTACAGCAAAGGATAGACAAACCACCTACCAAATTGTTGATCATCAATTGGTTGAAAGAGCTCTGCATTATTGACAGTGACATAGCCCCCTGCAACAAATGATAATAATGTCATTATAATAGTTATACAATGCCAGTTAGAAAATGAATATTCATCAACATGGAATGCATATGTAAGACCTGCTTGTTAAGCCTAATGACATATAACCTATGAGAGTGGTAGAGGTGCACAGTATTCATATTTAACCTAGTTAATACCTATCAACTAGTAGTCCTGTGAGCAGACTTCTCTGGGAGATTGCACTGCAGCAATGACTCAAATTATTGGGGAAGATAATGATACATCCTTGGAATTACTCAACTAATAATTCCGTGGTCTGTATTGGTAACACCCTGCATGTAGTTGTGGATGAAGCTTAAGGGTAGATGTACTTGCAGAAACATACTTTCATTACTTTATTCATATGCAACAAGGTCTGGACTTTTACCAGACAGATGTCTTAGTGTACGACAGCTACCTGGGTGTTCATTTTGTAAGATTCTAAATGATCTACATATCATTTGTATGAACTTTTACATGATATGCAATCGATGATAGCTACGAAATAAGATGTATAGACAGTTTGGCCAAACCAACAACCTGGCTGTATGAGTTTTGGTGGGTGGGGTGCCTGAGAGAAGGGTGTGTAGGGAGGATGGCAGTCAGCTGAAGTCGGAGTCAGGGGATCGGGAGAAAGATAAAAGGCTATTGTGTCACTTGAAAACTTTGTAACTAATGTCAAGCCAGCAGATTCCCAGGGAATGCTTGTTGCCACAGCTCTAATTAGCTACCAGAGCTTTATTAAGCTGCCCTGATAAGTCCTAACCCCATGACCTCCGCATGTAATTGAAATGAATCAAAAATCCCTTCCTATCTGTGATGTCTGATGAGAAATAAGATACCTACACATCCTCCCTCCAGGTATTAAATACACACTATAACAACTGCAGAATAGGATGTAACTAACTGGATATACAAATTACAATGGTCCCTACATTATGCAGTCCCTCCCCATCATCCTGTCTTTTTGCTATACTAGTCGCCTAACGCTGTTTCCGCTGCTTTGATGACAGTTTGAGCATTGCTACCAGTATGACTATGGGCTTGCCACAGATATTTGATATGGCGTTGAATTTGGTGATAAGGCATTGGGACCATGAGCGCTGGACTCCTTCATATATTCGAGGACCCCAGCCGCCATTCAATACCTAATATATTATGGTATATACCATAATATATTCAAGGACCCAGCCACCATACAATACTTAATATATTCAGTATATACATAATATATTTAATACCCTGCCCGCTCTACAATACCTGATATATTATGGTATATACCTAATATATTAAGTATTGTATGGCGGGCTGGGTCCTCGAATATATTATGGAGTCGAGCACTCATGGTTGGGACTAATGACTACTATTATTAGTATTGGCATCTAGCCAGGTATTGGTGACTGCAGAAAAAGCAATAAGCACCCAGCGACAATGTTGACACAGTTAATATATTTAAGGCGGCTACTTGTACCAATGTGCTGGTGCATCCTCACTTGCATCGTGTGCATAGCCATATAGGTGGGACAGACAGACGGACAGCTTCATTTTATTAGCCTAGTAAGCTAATACATATGCTTGTACTTGTCTTACCAGGCCAGCCTCTAAGCAGCATGTGTGCCATTAGAGCCAGGCAGCATTTGCTGTCTGTGTGGTGTTGCAGCATATATTTTCGCGTATAGGGCACCCAGTTTTTAACTATCCGACATAATATACATCTTTCCAAAAACCCTTATGCAATTTACTGACCTGGCGGAAAGAAAATACTTTGAATTCATTATCTTAACTTGCAATGTCAGGGCTTTTCTGGCCAAATTTATTCGATCAACGCCAGCCACGCCAATATGGGCTGCAAAACTGCAAAGACAACAAATGCTGCCCGGCTCTAACAGCACCCTGTGATGAGACAATAAGTTAGAGACAGGCCTGGTAAGTAGGCTGGTGTACACTCATAATGGCCGAATGGCTAAACGGCCGAAGGATTTAAGGGGTGTGGGGGGAATGGGGGATGGGGGGATGTAGCGAGCCAGCGGATTAGTCTGCGCGCCTCAACAATTGGGTGTCGGCCGACTGGGAGGGGGAGGGGGTGGGGGGTAGGTGGTTGGGCTTCCTGAGGGACCTTTTTGCACATTTTTGGGGGAATCCCTCAGAGCCCCGTAATGAGCATGGATAACGCAGATTTTAATGGCAATGAGGGTGTAGAGCCTGGATTTTTGCGGATATTCACGTAGATTTTTGCACATGGCCAATTTACCGTGGGGAGCCCTGTAATAAGTATTGATAACATAGATTTTAATGGTAATGAGGGTGTAGAACAAAGATTTTTGCAGATATTCAATTTCGTTTTTGATTTAACTTCTGGCTTTCACCCATTTACTGGCGCATAACTCGCATATATTACAAATTGAGAACAGCATTATAACAATCCACGACACAACGCCATATCATTTGATAACAACTTGTTAAATTCGCCGGCTTATTAAATTATTTATGACTTCCCTGCCATCTGGAACTGGTAGCCCTTTGATAACAACTCCATAGTCATATTGGCATGTAATTTAATCCTGGCTTCTTCTTTGCCAAAGCTGTCTTTAGCAGTTTAGGGGTTGTCACTATCTACCTGCCTAAAGGTTTCAGTACAGCAATCCAACGGTTGATTATAGGTATCATGGATAAATTGGGTATAAAAGGAGTTGTTGGTCTATGTTAAATAAATTTGTTGTTAAATCTCTATAAATCTCTATAAACTTTCGCTGCCTATTTGTCCATACAATCAATTACACCAACCCAGACCTTGTATACAACTCTGCAATAGCCTCGCTGTCACTCTGGCGAGACGGCGCAAACAACAACAGACAGTCCAATCGCCGCAGGCTAATCCCCCCAACCCCCTCCCCCCCCCCCTCAATCGCCACTGACTAATCCCCCCCACCTATCATGGTAGGGGGTGGTGAGAGCGACGCTGCCGTTATGTCGTTCGGCCATTAAGCATAGCATTCAGTAGTAGTGACTATAGTCGCAACGGAATCTCTCCGAACATCGAAATTTCCCGTTTACAAGAAAATATTCAATGATTCGAAGAAAAAATTACTTTCTGTGTGAACTTCAAATCGGGGCCTAATAAGTGTATGTCAACTCACGTTTCCTGAGACACTTGCAAATAAACTACAAGCAAATGTTGCTTTGCTGCACTTCGAAGCAGCCGATCGGCTTGATGGCGCCATTCACTGTTTACTGTGACGTCACTGGGCGATACCATTTACATCTTTGTAAGGGGTCATAGGTTTGAATTCCTTTGTAGTGTTTTATCATTAACTCTGTTTTTAAGCATTGACGCATAGTTAAAGTGACCCAGAAGAAACTTGAAATCAGTTTAGTATCAATGGAGGCTAAACTTAAATTCATTGCGCCTCCTGCAAAAGTGGGTACAGCAGAGCAACTATTACCCCCTGACCACTCCATTCAACCTCGGTACCCTCGTCAAATGACGCGATGGACTTTGCCAACCTGACCCAGATTTTGAACCAATCAGGCAGCAGTTGGACAACCTTTACATTTGCGCGACTGACAAGAAAACGATAAAAACAACATCGTCTGCTCTATTAAATAGCATGGCAGGTCATGGGTTGTGAGGATAGGAATCGAACTGCAGATCGGATAAACAATTGCTCAGACAGGCCCCAGTTCATAGGTAAGGAATATGCATAGATTTCGTCCTCAACTCGTAGAGTAAACTAATAATTCGCAAATTTCGATGTTCGGACAGTTTCCGTTTTGACTAAAGTCAAAGTCATAAATGCCGTAGACAAACGTTTCGGCCTATATTTTCCGCGATTGTGCTGCGATCGCTCTACAAATCACTGACAGGAGAAAGCAACACTAGACCATTTTAATGATACCAAACTTACGTTTGTACTGCGATGTTATCCTTTTTTATGACACAAACAATATTTCTCCATGCTGACACTCCATTGGCAGCAGACACACTTTCGCAAATAGACTAAATCCCAGACAATGAAAGGCTCTTTAGTTGCCATGGCATCCTCGTGGCTTGTATAAATATAGAGCATGTATTGTTCAAAGCAAGTTCGGCGCCATGGCAACCATCATTTTATGACGCGTGTTTTAGTATTTTGGCGACAGAGCGTTTTCTACCAATGGCGTGTCAGCATGGAGAAATATTCTTTGTGTCATAAAAAAGGATAACATCGCATTACAAACGTAAGTTTGGTATCATTAAAATGGTCTTGTGTTGCTTTCTCACGTCAGGAATTTCGAGAGTGATTGAGGCAAATTCGCGGAAAATATGGGCCGAAACGTGTGTCTACGGCATTTATGACTTTGACTTTATAGTGTCAGTAGGCCTACTTGCCTGAAAATCAAACGTTAATGTCGTGACAGTCTGAAGGTGTCGATCCTTCAGACTGTCACGACATTAACGTCTGATTGTCGATCCTTCAGACTGTCACGACATTAACGTCTGATTTTCAGGCTATAGATCTAGGCCTACTTGTCTACTTGACTTGTCATGCTTGTATTTGTAGTTGTACAAGTTGTGGACGGCATTGACAAACATAAGCATAGATATCCAAAAAGCGCATATCAAGAAATGTACCAATGAACAGAGTAACCCAGTAGAGCCTCATGGTGTTGTCACGTGTCGGAGATCTATTTAAATTGAGGCTGGTCCTAAAAGGACCTCTTAAAAGTACAAGCACAGTCGGTCGCTAGCAAATATTGCACCGGTCTCTCGAAGCTGAGTGACAAACGGAATGCTCCCCGCCACATAACTAAACGCCGAAAAACTATCGTTCATCTCCGGCATGTCCATGTACTCCAGGCAGGTCAGCTCGGGGAACCAGCGAACCGCTCAACACATACTCCCCCTCGTCGTATAGACTGTAGGTGATCATCAGCCAATAGCGTGTTATGTGGCGTTCCAAGTTCAGTGAGCTCGGCGATGTCACTTTATTAACGCGCGTGCAAATATATGGAGAAGACGAGGAAGCGATCTTTGGTATAACTAAGTTACACCGAAGCAATGCTTATTTATGAATATAATATGGATAGGTGCTAGATCTACCTAAAAACTGCGAGCGCATATTTATTAATTCAGTTATTGCGTGGTGATACATGTAGATTAATATTCAAAATAAATCCCACTTCGGCTTGCCAAAATGCAAATCGTATAGCCTTGGTATACCATGCTTTTGCTTGTGGCATATCATGCGGTTGCTTAGCAACTCCCATCGTGACGTCATTTTTATAACATTTTGACGTCACAACTACTCAGTAGTATTAGAGCCGCACAAAGCCTTGAGCCGCGACAAAGTCTCGAATTCCGTTTTAAAACGTCAAATTGTTCTTGTTAATAAATTATAGAACATAAAACGAGAGGTAATTTTTTTTGAAATCGGTTTTATTGATATATACATATCTGTAATCAATCTTCGACGGAAGAACATGCGTTCATAACATGCGATCTCTTCCGCTTTCCCCAGTGGAGGTCGACTTCCGGTGGATTTCACCAGTTCATAACAGTATGGCATTCAGATATAGTTTTGTAAAAAAAATTACGTGTGTGTTATCTAAAGATCTCGCTACGCTCGCTACAATATTTATTTTTCGTGTTGGTTCATTATCTGTATCACTGTAAAAAGCTTACTATACCAGAAAGAAGTATTTTAAGGTATAGGCTAATTTGGAAAATCTAAATTACATGCATGCAGGCACACCGGGGATAAATATCACATTTTCGTATAGATTAATGTGTTAGCGATCACATTCTTAGAAACAATCAAAACGATTTCTCACTTGTATCTGTGTTTGCAAGATGTTTTACAGAACACCCGGCAACGTCCGATCGGGCGCCATATTTGTCGTGCCCGCCTTCCCAACGCCTCCTCCTCACTGTCCCTACCGTCCACACCGTCCCCGCCATCCCTCGCCCCTCCGTCCCCGCCGCCCTCTCGGTCCTCCATCCCCTCCCTCGCCACCATCCCCGTCGTCCCCACCGCCCCTGCCGTCGCCTCCGTCTCCATTATCCCCGCCGTCCCCGCCGCCCCCCGTCGTCCTTTCCGTCCCCTCCGTCTCCCATCATCGCCGCCGCCCCCTCAAGCCCAGTACACACCTAAAAAAGTTTCTGACACTGGTGTGTACCGGGATGTATGAGCAGTTTTAATTAACCAGGAGGCGCTATATAACCAACTGAAAATTACAGTTTTTCATGCTTTTACAATTATTTTACCATGGACCCTGATTCTGCCCCCTTTTAAAAGAAGAAGGCCGTTTTTCAATGTCAAATTTAGGCCATCTGAGGCGTGAACCCCCCCGCCCCTCCCCCTCCTCTTTTTGAAGAAGAACGCTATCTGAGGCGGCATTGACCCCGGTCGCAAGTATTTAGTGCGCGCCCCCCCTCCCGGTCGCAAGTTTGGATCCCTCCCCTTTTCAAATTCCTGGACCCACCCGTGCTATGAGAAAACATTTCCTAAATGGAAAACCTTCACAAATGCCTTTCCCAACCCACGTGTGCATCCTGAGTCACAGTTGCCTCTAGTTACCGTACCGTCCAAGTCGCTTCGCCTCAGCTGTGAAGATGGTGCGACATGTGGTACTTTTCTCTCTTAGGTAATTTTTTTTTTCTCAGATAGGGACATAGAATGAAAATGCAGGTTTGTAAGCCGGGGAACGAAGGCGAAAACAATTATTTCATTGCTCAACGATGTCTGGCTCCATCTCAGATGTAACCGGTTAATTTAAACCCTTGTCTGGCGATGGTAGTAGATGGCAGTGACGGGTAATGATGGTCTAACACAGTGACTGGTAATGGTGGTCTAACACAGTGACTGGTAATGATGGTCTAACACAGTGACTGGTAATGATAGTCTAACACAGTGACTGGCGATGATGGTCTAACACAGTGACTGGCGATGATGGGCTAACACAGTGACTGGCAATAATGGTCTAACACAGTGCTGGCGATGATGGTCTAACACAGTGACTGGCGATGATGGTCTAACACAGTGACTGGCAATAATGGTCTAACACAGTGCTGGCGATGATGGTCTAACACAGTGACTGGCGATGATGGTCTAACACAGTGACTGGAAATAATGGTCTAACACAGTGACTGGCGATGATGGGCTAACACAGTGACTGGAAATAATGGTCTAACACAGTGACTGGCGATGATGATCTGACACAGTGACTGGCAATGGTGGGCTGACATAGTGACTGGCAATAATGGTCTAACACAGTGACTGGCGATGATGATCTGACACAGTGACTGGCAATGACGGTCTAACACAGTGACGGGCAATGAGGGTCTAACACAGTGACTGGCAATGATGGTCTAACACAGTGACTGGTAATGGTGGGCTGACATAGTGACTGGCAATAATGGTCTAAC
Organism: Arenicola marina; assembly: GCA_964019135.1. NCBI lineage: Eukaryota > Metazoa > Annelida > Polychaeta > Arenicolidae > Arenicola > Arenicola marina. The sequence continues at coordinate 34,401,588 of OZ025258.1, forward strand.
ACAGTGACTGGCGATAATGGTCTAACACAGTGACTGGCAATGACGGTCTAACACAGTGACGGGCAATGAGGGTCTAACACATTGACTGGCGATGATGGTCTAACACAGTGACTGGTAATGATGGGCTAACACAGTGACTGGTAATGATGGTCTAACACAGTGACTGGCGATGATGGGCTAACACAGTGACTGGCGATAATGGTCTAACACAGTGACTGGTAACGATGGGCTAACACAGTGACTGGCGATGATGGTCTAACACAGTGACTGGCGATGATGGGCTAACACAGTGACGGGTAATGAGGGTCTAACACAGTGACTGGCGATGATGGGCTAACACAGTGACTGGCAATGGTGGGCTGACACAGTGACTGGCAATAATGGTCTAACACAGTGACTGGCGATGATGGTCTAACACAGTGACTGGCGATGATGGTCTAACACAGTGACTGGCGATTATGGTCTAACACAGTGACTGGCAATGATGGGCTAACACAGTGACTAGTAATGATTGTCTGACACAGTGACTGGCGATGATGATCTGACACAGTGACTGGCGATGATGGTCTAACACAGTGACTGGCGATGATGGGCTAACACAGTGACGGGTAATGATGGTCTAACACAGTGACTGGCGATGATGGGCTAACACAGTGACTGGTAATGGTGGTCTAACACAGTGACTGGCGATGATGGGCTAACACAGTGACTGGTAATGGTGGGCTGACACAGTGACTGGCAATAATGGTCTAACACAGTGCTGGCGATGATGGTCTAACACAGTGACTGGCGATGATGGTCTAACACAGTGACTGGCAATGATGGGCTAACACAGTGACTGGTAATGGTGGGCTGACACAGTGACTGGCAATAATGGTCTAACACAGTGCTGGCGATGATGGCCTAACACAGTGACTGGCGATTATGGTCTAACACAGTGACTGGCAATGATGGGCTAACACAGTGACTAGTAATGATTGTCTGACACAGTGACTGGCGATGATGATCTGACACAGTGACTGGCGATGATGGTCTAACACAGTGACTGGCGATGATGGGCTAACACAGTGACGGGTAATGATGGTCTAACACAGTGACTGGCGATGATGGGCTAACACAGTGACTGGTAATGGTGGTCTAACACAGTGACTGGCGATGATGGGCTAACACAGTGACTGGTAATGGTGGCCTAGCACAGTGACTGGTAATGGTGGGCTGACACAGTGACTGGCGATGATGGTCTGACACAGTGACTGGCGATGATGGGCTAACACAGTGACTGGCGATGATGGTCTAACACAGTGACTGGCGATGATGGTCTGACACAGTGACTGGCGATGATGGTCTAACACAGTGACTGGCGATGATGGTCTGACACAGTGACTAGTAATGATTGTCTGACACAGTGACTGGCGATGATGGTCTGACACAGTGACTGGCGATGATGGTCTGACACAGTGACTGGCGATGATGGTCTAACACAGTGACTGGCGATGATGGTCTAACACCGTGACTGGCGATGGTGGTCTGACACAGTGATTGGTAATGAGGGTCTAACACAGTGAGTGGTAATGATGGTCTAACAATGTGGCTGGCGATGATGGTCTAACACAGTGACTGGTAATGATGGTCTATCACAGTGACTGGCGATAATGGTCTAACACAGTGACTGGCGATGATGGTCTAACACAGTGACTAGTAATGATGGTCTAACACAGTGACTGGCGATAATGGTCTAACACAGTGATTTGCGATGATGGTCTGACCCAGTGACTGGCGATGATGTTCTGACACAGGGATTGGCGATGATGGTCTAACACAGTGACTGGTCATGATGGTCTAACACAGTGACTGGCGATGATGGTCTAATACAGTGACTGGCGATGATGGTCTAACACAGTGGCTGGCGATGATGGTCTAACACAGTGACTGGCGATAATGGTCTAACACAGTGACTGGCGATGATGGTCTAACACAGTGACTGGCGATGATGGTCTAACACAGTGACTGGCGATGATGGTCTAACACAGTGACTGGCGATGATGGTCTAACACAGTGACTGGCGATAATGGTCTAACACAGTGACTGGCGATGATGGTCTAACACAGTGACTGGCGATGATGATCTGACACAGGGACTGGCGATGATGGTCTGACACAGTGACTGGCGATGATGGTCTAACACAGTGACTGGCGATGATGGTCTGACACAGTGACTGGCGATGATGGTCTAACACAGTGACTGGCGATGATGGTCTGACACAGTGACTGGCGATGATGGTCTGACACAGGCACTGGCGATGATGGTCTAACACAGTGACTGGCGATGATGATCTGACACAGTGACTGGCGATGATGGTCTGACAATGTGACTGGCGATGATGGTCCGACACAGTGACTGGCGATGATGATCTGACACAGTGACTGGCGATAATGATCTGACACAGTGACTGGCGATGATGGTCTGACACAGTGACTGGCGATGATGGTCTAACACAGTGACTGGCGATGATGGTCTGACACAGTGACTGGCGATGATGATCTGACACAGTGCTGGCGATGATGGTCTGACACAGTGACTGGCGATGATGGTCTGACACAGGCACTGGCGATGATGGTCTGACACTGACTGGCGATGATGATCTGACACAGTGACTGGCGATGATGGTCTGACAATGTGACTGGCGATGATGGTCTAACACAGTGACTGGCGATGATGGTCTAACACAGTGACTGGCGATGATGGTCTAACACACTGACTGGCGATAATGGTCTAACACAGTGACTGGCGATGATGGTCTAACACAGTGACTGGCGATGATGGTCTAACACAGTGATTGGCGATAATGGCCTAACACAGTGACTGGCGATGATGGTCTAACACAGTGACTGGCGATGATGATCTGACACAGGGACTGGCGATGATGGTCTGACACAGTGACTGGCGATGATGGTCTAACACAGTGACTGGCGATGATGGTCTGACACAGTGACTGGCGATGATGGTCTAACACAGTGACTGGCGATGATGGTCTGACACAGTGACTGGCGATGATGGTCTGACACAGGCACTGGCGATGATGGTCTAACACAGTGACTGGCGATGATGATCTGACACAGTGACTGGCGATGATGGTCTGACACAGTGACTGGCGATGATGGTCTGACACAGTGACTGGCGATGATGGTCTGACACAGTGACTGGCGATGATGATCTGACACAGGGACTGGCGATGATGGTCTGACACAGTGACTGGCGATGATGGTCTAACACAGTGACTGGCGATGATGGTCTGACACAGTGACTGGCGATGATGGTCTAACACAGTGACTGGCGATGATGGTCTGACACAGTGACTGGCGATGATGGTCTGACACAGGCACTGGCGATGATGGTCTAACACAGTGACTGGCGATGATGATCTGACACAGTGACTGGCGATGATGGTCTGACAATGTGACTGGCGATGATGGTCCGACACAGTGACTGGCGATGATGATCTGACACAGTGACTGGCGATAATGGTCTGACACAGTGACTGGCGATGATGGTCTGACACAGTGACTGGCGATGATGGTCTAACACAGTGACTGGCGATGATGGTCTGACACAGTGACTGGCGATGATGATCTGACACAGTGCTGGCGATGATGGTCTGACACAGTGACTGGCGATGATGGTCTGACACAGGCACTGGCGATGATGGTCTGACACTGACTGGCGATGATGATCTGACACAGTGACTGGCGATGATGGTCTGACAATGTGACTGGCGATGATGGTCTAACACAGTGACTGGCGATGATGGTCTAACACAGTGACTGGCGATGATGGTCTAACACACTGACTGGCGATAATGGTCTAACACAGTGACTGGCGATGATGGTCTAACACAGTGACTGGCGATGATGGTCTAACACAGTGATTGGCGATAATGGCCTAACACAGTGACTGGCGATGATGGTCTAACACAGTGACTGGCGATGATGATCTGACACAGGGACTGGCGATGATGGTCTGACACAGTGACTGGCGATGATGGTCTAACACAGTGACTGGCGATGATGGTCTGACACAGTGACTGGCGATGATGGTCTAACACAGTGACTGGCGATGATGGTCTGACACAGTGACTGGCGATGATGGTCTGACACAGGCACTGGCGATGATGGTCTAACACAGTGACTGGCGATGATGATCTGACACAGTGACTGGCGATGATGGTCTGACACAGTGACTGGCGATGATGGTCTGACACAGTGACTGGCGATGATGGTCTGACACAGTGACTGGCGATGATGGTCTGACACAGTGACTGGCGATGATGGTCTAACACAGTGACTGGCGATAATGATCTGACACAGTGACTGGCGATGATGGTCTGACACAGTGACTGGCGATGATGGTCTAACACAGTGACTGGCGATGATGGTCTGACACAGTGACTGGCGATGATGGTCTGACACAGGCACTGGCGATGATGGTCTGACACTGACTGGCGATGATGATCTGACACAGTGACTGGCGATGATGGTCTGACAATGTGACTGGCGATGATGGTCTAACACAGTGACTGGCGATGATGGTCTAACACAGTGACTGGCGATGATGGTCTAACACACTGACTGGCGATAATGGTCTAACACAGTGACTGGCGATGATGGTCTAACACAGTGACTGGCGATGATGGTCTAACACAGTGATTGGCGATAATGGCCTAACACAGTGACTGGCGATGATGGTCTAACACAGTGACTGGCGATGATGATCTGACACAGGGACTGGCGATGATGGTCTGACACAGTGACTGGCGATGATGGTCTAACACAGTGACTGGCGATGATGGTCTGACACAGTGACTGGCGATGATGGTCTAACACAGTGACTGGCGATGATGGTCTGACACAGTGACTGGCGATGATGGTCTGACACAGGCACTGGCGATGATGGTCTAACACAGTGACTGGCGATGATGATCTGACACAGTGACTGGCGATGATGGTCTGACACAGTGACTGGCGATGATGGTCTGACACAGTGACTGGCGATGATGGTCTGACACAGTGACTGGCGATGATGGTCTGACACAGTGACTGGCGATGATGGTCTAACACAGTGACTGGCGATAATGATCTGACACAGTGACTGGCGATGATGGTCTGACACAGTGACTGGCGATGATGGTCTAACACAGTGACTGGCGATGATGGTCTGACACAGTGACTGGCGATGATGATCTGACACAGTGCTGGCGATGATGGTCTGACACAGTGACTGGCGATGATGGTCTGACACAGGCACTGGCGATGATGGTCTGACACAGTGACTGGCGATGATGATCTGACACAGGGACTGGCGATGATGGTCTGACACAGTGACTGGCGATGATGGTCTGACACAGTGACTGGCGATGATGATCTGACACAGGCACTGGCGATGATGGTCTAACACAGTGACTGGCGATGATGGTCTGACAATGTGACTGGCGATGATGGTCTAACACAGTGACTGGCGATAATGGTCTAACACAGTGACTGGCGATGATGGTCTGACACAGTGACTGGCGATAATGATCTGACACAGTGACTGGCGATAATGATCTAACACAGTGACTGGCGATGATGGTCTAACACAGTGACTGGCGATAATGGTCTAACACAGTGACTCGCGATGATGGTCTGACACAGTGACTGGCGATAATGATATGACACAGTGACTGGCGATGATGGTCTAACACAGTGACTGGCGATGATGGTCTGACACAGTGACTGGCGATGATGGTCTGACACAGGCACTGGCGATGATGGTCTGACACAGTGACTGGCGATGATGGTCTGACACAGGCACTGGCGATGATGGTCTGACACAGTGACTGGCGATGATGGTCTGACACAGGCACTGGCGATGATGGTCTAACACAGTGACTGGCGATGATGGTCTGACACAGTGACTGGCGATGATGGTCTAACACAGTGACTGGCGATGATGGTCTGACACAGTGACTGGCGATGATGGTCTAACACAGTGACTGGCGATGATGGTCTGACACAGTGACTGGCGATGATGGTCTAACACAGTGACTGGCGATGATGGTCTGACACAGTGACTGGCGATAATGATATAACACAGTGACTGGCGATGATGGTCTGACACAGTGACTGGCGATGATGGTCTGACACAGTGACTGGCGATGATGGTCTAACACAGTGACTGGCGATGATGGTCTGACACAGTGACTGGCGATGATGGTCTGACACAGGCACTGGCGATGATGGTCTGACACAGTGACTGGCGATGATGGTCTGACACAGGCACTGGCGATGATGGTCTGACACAGTGACTGGCGATGATGGTCTGACACAGGCACTGGCGATGATGGTCTAACACAGTGACTGGCGATGATGGTCTGACACAGTGACTGGCGATGATGGTCTAACACAGTGACTGGCGATGATGGTCTGACACAGTGACTGGCGATGATGGTCTAACACAGTGACTGGCGATGATGGTCTGACACAGTGACTGGCGATGATGGTCTAACACAGTGACTGGCGATGATGGTCTGACACAGTGACTGGCGATGATGGTCTAACACAGTGACTGGCGATGATGGTCTGACACAGTGACTGGCGATGATGATCTGACACAGTGACTGGCGATGATGGTCTGACACAGGGACTGGCGATGATGGTCTAACACAGTGACTGGCGATGATGGTCTGACACAGTGACTGGCGATGATGGTCTAACACAGTGACTGGCGATGATGGTCTGACACAGGCACTGGCGATGATGGTCTGACACAGTGACTGGCGATGATGGTCTGACACAGGCACTGGCGATGATGGTCTGACACAGTGACTGGCGATGATGGTCTGACACAGTGACTGGCGATGATGGTCTGACACAGTGACTGGCGATGATGGTCTGACACAGTGACTGGCGATGATGGTCTAACACAGTGACTGGCGATGATGGTCTGACACAGGCACTGGCGATGATGGTCTGACACAGTGACTGGCGATGATGGTCTGACACAGTGACTGGTAATGATGGTCTGACACAGTGACTGGCGATGATGGTCTGACACAGTGACTGGCGATGATGGACTAACACAGTGACTGGCGATGATGGTCTGACACAGGCACTGGCGATGATGGTCTGACACAGTGACTGGCGATAATGGTCTAACACAGTGACTGGTAATGATGGGCTAACACAGTGACTGGCGATGATGGTCTAACACAGTGACTGGCGATGATGGGCTAACACAGTGACGGGTAATGAGGGTCTAACACAGTGACTGGCGATGATGGGCTAACACAGTGACTGGCAATGGTGGGCTAACACAGTGACTGGCAATAATGGTCTAACACAGTGCTGGCGATGATGGTCTAACACAGTGACTGGCGATTATGGTCTAACACAGTGACTGGCAATGATGGGCTAACACAGTGACTAGTAATGATTGTCTGACACAGTGACTGGCGATGATGATCTGACACAGTGACTGGTAATGGTGGGCTGACACAGTGACTGGCGATGATGGGCTAACACAGTGACTGGCGATGATGGGCTAACACAGTGACGGGTAATGATGGTCTAACACAGTGACTGGCGATGATGGGCTAACACAGTGACTGGTAATGGTGGTCTAACACAGTGACTGGCGATGATGGGCTAACACAGTGACTGGTAATGGTGGCCTAGCACAGTGACTAGTAATGATTGTCTAACACAGTGACTGGCGATGATGGGCTAACACAGTGACTGGTAATGGTGGCCTAGCACAGTGACTGGTAATGGTGGGCTGACACAGTGACTGGCGATGATGGGCTAACACAGTGACTGGCGATGATGGTCTAACACAGTGACTGGCGATGATGGTCTGACACAGTGACTGGCGATGATGGTCTAACACAGTGACTGGCGATGATGGTCTGACACAGGCACTGGCGATGATGGTCTGACACAGTGACTGGCGATGATGGTCTGACACAGTGACTGGTAATGATGGTCTGACACAGTGACTGGCGATGATGGTCTGACACAGTGACTGGCGATGATGGTCTAACACAGTGACTGGCGATGATGGTCTGACACAGGCACTGGCGATGATGATCTGACACAGTGACTGGCGATGATGGTCTGACACAGGCACTGGCGATGATGGTCTGACATAGTGACTGGTAATGCTGGTTTACCAAAGACAAACGTGACTGACTGGTGGTTTAAAGTGAAATCGGATTCAACGCAGTAACTAGAGACAACTGAGACTGTGAAACGCACTTGTGAAGGTCATCTCTCGGATAGCCAGTAGTTTTCAATTGAGGAAATGTTTTCTCATAGCACGGGCGGTTCCAGGAATTTGAAAAGGGGAGGGGTCCAAACTTGCGACCGGGGGGTGGGGTGGAGGGGCACTAAATACTTGCGACCGGGGTGAGGGGTCAATGCCGCCTCAGATAGCGTTCTTCTTCAAAAAGAGGAGGGGGGGCGGGGGGGGGGGGGGGGTTCACGCCTCAGATGGCCTAAATTTTGCATTGAAAAACGGTCTTCTTTTTTAAAAAGAGGGGCAGAATCAGTGCCCATGGTCAAATAATCGTAAAAGCATGAACAACTTTAATTTTCAGTTGGTTATATAGCGTCTCTTGGTTAATTAAAACTGCTCACACAGCAATTCTCGGCATATATTGAGATCTGTTTGAGAAATGTCCTGGACATATTTTCTGACTAAGTGAATGTCAGAAATATATGGGATATCATATATAAGAAGGCAGTCATGCCCATATTTTGATGACGATATACACAATTAGAAAGCCACGTTTTTCTGTACGGGATGCACCTGTTGGACCAAACCGCAGTGGCTTGGCAACATGTACTGTCAATGATTCTGTACAATGTGTTCTTATACAATACGAACATAAATTGTGTAACAAGTTTAAAGTGTCTGAGCGAAAATTATGATCTAATGACTGTTCGCAAAAATGTTTTAACGACAAGACGAACGTCACTAAGTTATGCGATACCTAGACGATGAAACAGCTACCATGGTGTAGTAGGTCTAAGAGTGATGAGCCTTAAGAAGGCTCAGCTGCAGATCAACAATTCATGGGTTCACCTGCATGTGTGGCAACCCTTACCCGACCCTGTGTCATTGTCTTGGGAGGTTTATTGGGCAGCCTTCACCCGACCCTGTGTCATTGTCTTGGGAGGTTTATTGGGCAGCCTTCACCCCACCCTGTGTCATTGTCTCGGGAGGTTTATTGGGCAACCCTCACCCCACCCTGTGTCATTGTCTCGGGAGGTTTATTGGGCAGCCTTCACCCCACCCTGTGTCATTGTCTCGGGAGGTTTATTGGGCAGCCTTCACCCGACCCTGTGTCATTGTCTTGGGAGGTTTATTGGGCAGCCTTCACCCCACCCTGTGTCATTGTCTCGGGAGGTTTATTGGGCAACCCTCACCCCACCCTGTGTCATTGTCTCGGGAGGTTTATTGGGCAGCCTTCACCCCACCCTGTGTCATTGTCTCGGGAGGTTTATTGGGCAACCTTCACCCCACCCTGTGTCATTGTCTCGGGAGGTTTATTGGGCAGCCTTCACCCCACCCTGTGTCATTATCTCGGGAGGTTTATTGGGCAGCCTTCACCCCACCCTGTGTCATTGTCTCGGGAGGTTTATTGGGCAACGTTCACCCCACTCTGTGTCATTGTCTCGGGAGGTTTATTGGGCAACATTCACCCCACCCTGTGTCATTGTCTTGGGAGGTTTATTGGGCAACCTTCACCCCACCCTGTGTCATTGTCTTGGGAGGTTTATTGGACAACCTTCACCCCACTCTGTGTCATTGTCTCGGGAGGTTTATTGGGCAACCTTCACCCCACTCTGTGTCATTGTCTCGGGAGGTTTATTGGGCAACCCTCACCACCCTGTGTCATTGTCTCGGGAGGTTTATTGGGCAACCTTCACCCCACTCTGTGTCATTGTCTCGGGAGGTTTATTGGACAACCTTCACCCCACTCTGTGTCATTGTCTCGGGAGGTTTATTGGGCAACCCTCACCACCCTGTGTCATTGTCTCGGGAGGTTTATTGGGCAGCCTTCACCCCACTCTGTGTCATTGTCTCGGGAGGTTTATTGGGCAACCCTCACCACCCTGTGTCATTGTCTCGGGAGGTTTATTGGGCAGCCTTCACCCCACTCTGTGTCATTGTCTCGGGAGGTTTATTGGGCAACCTTCACCCCACCCTGTGTCATTGTCTCGGGAGGTTTATTGGGCAACCTTCACCCCACTCTGTGTCATTGTCTCGGGAGGTTTATTGGGCAACCCTCACCACCCTGTGTCATTGTCTCGGGAGGTTTATTGGGCAACCCTCACCCCACCCTGTGTCATTGTCTCCGCAGGTTTATTGGGCAGCCTTCATCCCACCCTGTGTCATTGTCTCGGGAGGTTTATTGGGCAGCCTTCACCCCACCCTGTGTCATTGTCTCGGGAGGTTTATTGGGCAGCCTTCACCCCACCCTGTGTCATTGTCTCGGGAGGTTTATTGGGCAGCCTTCACCCCACTCTGTGTCATTGTCTCGGGAGGTTTATTGGGCAACCCTCACCACCCTGTGTCATTGTCTCGGGAGGTTTATTGGGCAACATTCACCCCACCCTGTGTCATTGTCTCGGGAGGTTTATTGGGCAGCCTTCATCCCACCCTGTGTCATTGTCTCGGGAGGTTTATTGGGCAGCCTTCACCCCACCCTGTGTCATTGTCTCGGGAGGTTTATTGGGCAACCTTCACCCCACCCTGTGTCATTGTCTTGGGAGGTTTATTGGACAACCTTCACCCCACTCTGTGTCATTGTCTCGGGAGGTTTATTGGGCAGCCTTCACCCCACCCTGTGTCATTGTCTCGGGAGGTTTATTGGGCAGCCTTCACCCCACCCTGTGTCATTGTCTCGGGAGGTTTATTGGGCAGCCTTCACCCCACTCTGTGTCATTGTCTCGGGAGGTTTATTGGGCAGCCTTCATCCCACCCTGTGTCATTGTCTCGGGAGGTTTATTGGGCAACATTCACCCCACCCTGTGTCATTGTCTCGGGAGGTTTATTGGGCAGCCTTCATCCCACCCTGTGTCATTGTCTCGGGAGGTTTATTGGGCAGCCTTCACCCCACCCTGTGTCATTGTCTCGGGAGATTTATTGGGCAACCTTCACCCCACCCTGTGTCATTGTCTTGGGAGGTTCATTGGACAACCTTCACCCCACTCTGTGTCATTGTCTCGGGAGGTTTATTGGGCAGCCTTCACCCCACCCTGTGTCATTGCCTCGGGAGGTTTATTGGGCAGCCTTCACCCCACCCTGTGTCATTGTCTCGGGAGGTTTATTGGGCAGCCTTCACCCCACCCTGTGTCATTGCCTCGGGAGGTTTATTGGGCAGCCTTCACCCCACTCTGTGTCATTGTCTCGGGAGGTTTATTGGGCAGCCTTCACCCCACCCTGTGTCATTGTCTCGGGAGGTTTATTGGGCAGCATTCACCCCACCCTGTGTCATTGTCTCGGGAGGTTTATTGGGCAGCCTTCATCCCACCCTGTGTCATTGTCTCGGGAGGTTTATTGGGCAGCCTTCACCCCACCCTGTGTCATTGTCTCGGGAGGTTTATTGGGCAACATTCACCCCACCCTGTGTCATTGTCTTGGGAGGTTTATTGGGCAACCTTCACCCCACTCTGTGTCATTGTCTCGGGAGGTTTATTGGGCAACCCTCACCACCCTGTGTCATTGTCTCCGGAGGTTTATTGGGCAACATTCACCCCACCCTGTGTCATTGTCTCGGGAGGTTTATTGGGCAGCCTTCATCCCACCCTGTGTCATTGTCTCGGGAGGTTTATTGGGCAGCCTTCATCCCACCCTGTGTCATTGTCTCGGGAGGTTTATTGGGCAACCTTCACCCCACCCTGTGTCATTGTCTTGGGAGGTTTATTGGACAACCTTCACCCCACTCTGTGTCATTGTCTCGGGAGGTTTATTGGGCAGCCTTCACCCCACCCTGTGTCATTGTCTCGGGAGGTTTATTGGGCAGCCTTCACCCCACCCTGTGTCATTGTCTCGGGAGGTTTATTGGGCAGCCTTCACCCCACTCTGTGTCATTGTCTCGGGAGGTTTATTGGGCAGCCTTCATCCCACCCTGTGTCATTGTCTCGGGAGGTTTATTGGGCAACATTCACCCCACCCTGTGTCATTGTCTCGGGAGGTTTATTGGGCAGCCTTCATCCCACCCTGTGTCATTGTCTCGGGAGGTTTATTGGGCAGCCTTCACCCCACCCTGTGTCATTGTCTCGGGAGGTTTATTGGGCAACCTTCACCCCACCCTGTGTCATTGTCTTGGGAGGTTTATTGGACAACCTTCACCCCACTCTGTGTCATTGTCTCGGGAGGTTTATTGGGCAACCCTCACCACCCTGTGTCATTGTCTCGGGAGGTTTATTGGGCAGCCTTCACCCCACCCTGTGTCATTGTCTCGGGAGGTCTATTGGGCAGCCTTCACCCCACCCTGTGTCATTGTCTCGGGAGGTTTATTGGGCAGCCTTCACCCCACTCTGTGTCATTGTCTCGGGAGGTTTATTGGGCAGCCTTCACCCCACCCTGTGTCATTGTCTCGGGAGGTTTATTGGGCAGCCTTCATCCCACCCTGTGTCATTGTCTCGGGAGGTTTATTGGGCAGCCTTCACCCCACCCTGTGTCATTGTCTCGGGAGGTTTATTGGGCAACATTCACCCCACCCTGTGTCATTGTCTCGGGAGGTTTATTGGGCAACCTTCACCCCAACCTGTGTCATTGTCTTGGGAGGTATATTGGACAACCTTCACCCCACTCTGTGTCATTGTCTCGGGAGGTTTATTGGGCAACCCTCACCACCCTGTGTCATTGTCTCGGGAGGTTTATTGGGCAACCTTCACCCCACTCTGTGTCATTGTCTCGGGAGGTTTATTGGGCAACCCTCACCACCCTGTGTCATTGTCTCGGGAGGTTTATTGGGCAGCCTTCACCCCACTCTGTGTCATTGTCTCGGGAGGTTTATTGGGCAACCTTCACCCCACCCTGTGTCATTGTCTCGGGAGGTTTATTGGGCAACCTTCACCCCACTCTGTGTCATTGTCTCGGGAGGTTTATTGGGCAACCCTCACCACCCTGTGTCATTGTCTCGGGAGGTTTATTGGGCAACCCTCACCCCACCCTGTGTCATTGTCTCCGCAGGTTTATTGGGCAGCCTTCATCCCACCCTGTGTCATTGTCTCGGGAGGTTTATTGGGCAGCCTTCACCCCACCCTGTGTCATTGTCTCGGGAGGTTTATTGGGCAGCCTTCACCCCACCCTGTGTCATTGTCTCGGGAGGTTTATTGGGCAACCTTCACCCCACTCTGTGTCATTGTCTCGGGAGGTTTATTGGGCAACCCTCACCACCCTGTGTCATTGTCTCGGGAGGTTTATTGGGCAACCTTCACCCCACTCTGTGTCATTGTCTCGGGAGGTTTATTGGGCAGCCTTCACCCCACCCTGTGTCATTGTCTCAGGAGGTTTATTGGGCAACCTTCACCCCACTCTGTGTCATTGTCTCGGGAGGTTTATTGGGCAACCTTCACCCCACTCTGTGTCATTGTCTCGGGAGGTTTATTGGGCAACCCTCACCACCCTGTGTCATTGTCTCGGGAGGTTTATTGGGCAACATTCACCCCACCCTGTGTCATTGTCTCGGGAGGTTTATTGGGCAGCCTTCATCCCACCCTGTGTCATTGTCTCGGGAGGTTTATTGGGCAGCCTTCACCCCACCCTGTGTCATTGTCTCGGGAGGTTTATTGGGCAACCTTCACCCCACCCTGTGTCATTGTCTTGGGAGGTTTATTGGACAACCTTCACCCCACTCTGTGTCATTGTCTCGGGAGGTTTATTGGGCAGCCTTCACCCTACCCTGTGTCATTGTCTCGGGAGGTTTATTGGGCAGCCTTCACCCCACCCTGTGTCATTGTCTCGGGAGGTTTATTGGGCAGCCTTCACCCCACTCTGTGTCATTGTCTCGGGAGGTTTATTGGGCAGCCTTCATCCCACCCTGTGTCATTGTCTCGGGAGGTTTATTGGGCAACATTCACCCCACCCTGTGTCATTGTCTCGGGAGGTGTATTGGGCAGCCTTCATCCCACCCTGTGTCATTGTCTCGGGAGGTTTATTGGGCAGCCTTCACCCCACCCTGTGTCATTGTCTCGGGAGGTTTATTGGGCAACCTTCACCCCACCCTGTGTCATTGTCTTGGGAGGTTTATTGGACAACCTTCACCCCACTCTGTGTCATTGTCTCGGGAGGTTTATTGGGCAGCCTTCACCCCACCCTGTGTCATTGTCTCGGGAGGTTTATTGGGCAACCTTCACCCCACCCTGTGTCATTGTCTCGGGAGGTTTATTGGGCAGCCTTCACCCCACCCTGTGTCATTGTCTCGGGAGGTTTATTGGGCAGCCTTCACCCCACTCTGTGTCATTGTCTCGGGAGGTTTATTGGGCAGCCTTCACCCCACCCTGTGTCATTGTCTCGGGAGGTTTATTGGGCAGCCTTCACCCCACCCTGTGTCATTGTCTCGGGAGGTTTATTGGGCAGCCTTCATCCCACCCTGTGTCATTGTCTCGGGAGGTTTATTGGGCAGCCTTCACCCCACCCTGTGTCATTGTCTCGGGAGGTTTATTGGGCAACATTCACCCCACCCTGTGTCATTGTCTTGGGAGGTTTATTGGGCAACCTTCACCCCACCCTGTGTCATTGTCTTGGGAGGTTTATTGGACAACCTTCACCCCACTCTGTGTCATTGTCTCGGGAGGTTTATTGGGCAACCCTCACCACCCTGTGTCATTGTCTCGGGAGGTTTATTGGGCAGCCTTCACCCCACTCTGTGTCATTTTCTCGGGAGGTTTATTGGGTAACCTTCACCCCACCCTGTGTCATTGTCTCGGGAGGTTTATTGGGCAACCTTCACCCCACTCTGTGTCATTGTCTCGGGAGGTTTATTGGGCAACCCTCACCACCCTGTGTCATTGTCTCGGGAGGTTTATTGGGCAACCCTCACCCCACCCTGTGTCATTGTCTCCGCAGGTTTATTGGGCAGCCTTCATCCCACCCTGTGTCATTGTCTCGGGAGGTTTATTGGGCAGCCTTCACCCCACCCTGTGTCATTGTCTCGGGAGGTTTATTGGGCAGCCTTCACCCCACCCTGTGTCATTGTCTCGGGAGGTTTATTGGGCAACCTTCACCCCACTCTGTGTCATTGTCTCGGGAGGTTTATTGGGCAACCCTCAGCACCCTGTGTCATTGTCTCGGGAGGTTTATTGGGCAACCTTCACCCCACTCTGTGTCATTGTCTCGGGAGGTTTATTGGGCAGCCTTCACCCCACCCTGTGTCATTGTCTCAGGAGGTTTATTGGGCAACCTTCACCCCACTCTGTGTCATTGTCTCGGGAGGTTTATTGGGCAACCTTCACCCCACTCTGTGTCATTGTCTCGGGAGGTTTATTGGGCAACCTTCACCCCACTCTGTGTCATTGTCTCGGGAGGTTTATTGGGCAACCTTCACCCCACCCTGTGTCATTGTCTCGGGAGGTTTATTGGGCAACCTTCACCCCACCCTGTGTCATTGTCTCGGGAGGTTTATTGGGCAACCTTCACCCCACTCTGTGTCATTGTCTCGGGAGGTTTATTGGGCAACCTTCACCCCACCCTGTGTCATTGTCTCGGGAGGTTTATTGGGCAACCTTCACCCCACCCTGTGTCATTGTCTCCGCAGGTTTATTGGGCAACCCTCACCCCACCCTGTGTCATTGTCTCGGCAGGTTTATTGGGCAACCCTCACCCCACCCTGTGTCATTGTCTCGGCAGGTTTATTGGGCAGCCTTCACCCCACCCTGTGTCATTGTCTCAGGAGGTTTATTGGGCAACCTTCACCCCACCCTGTGTCATTGTCTCGGCAGGTTTATTGGGCAGCCTTCATCCCACCCTGTGTCATTGTCTCGGCAGGTTTATTGGGCAACATTCATCCCACCCTGTGTCATTGTCTCAGGAGGTTTATTGGGCAACACTCACCCCACCCTGTGTCATTGTCTCGGCAGGTTTATTGGGCAACCCTCACCCCACCCTGTGTCATTGTCTCGGCAGGTTTATTGGGCAACATTCACCCCACCCTGTGTCATTGTCTCAGGAGGTTTATTGGGCAACCTTCACCCCACCCTGTGTCATTGTCTCGGCAGGTTTATTGGGCAGCCTGCATCCCACCCTGTGTCATTGTCTCGGGAGGTTTATTGGGCAACATTCATCCCACCCTGTGTCATTGTCTCGGGAGGTTTATTGGGCAACATTCACCCCACCCTGTGTCATTGTCTCGGGAGGTTTATTGGGCAACCTTCACCCCACCCTGTGTCATTGTCTCGGCAGGTTTATTGGGCAGCCTTCACCCCACCCTGTGTCATTGTCTCGGCAGGTCTTTAATTGGCCCCATGTAGCCTCTATGTGCGCACAAATGGCACCAAAAATCATCTCGAAGTGCTCGATCGCCACTGCATGCAGAAAACAAACCCACTTTTGACATCGATACCTGCACCTGCACGGTAAGCGAATTCCATGTAAACCGCTGACATCGCGGGTTACCCGACATCATAGTGACTAACTTCAAGCGTCTTGAAGAAACAAATAAGCCTACAACCGGAGGGGATGGCATGGCGAAAAAAACACACTAAGCGTGTGGGGAGAGACAAGGGATGGGGGTGGTCAATAAGGGTAAGGCTGGGCGATGAGGGAGCGGGGAGGGAGCGTTAAGGGGCCACACTCTCCCAATCCCTGCCAGGTAGCATTTCAGGGAACCGGATGACGCATTCGCACTACTACCGAGAATCTCTCCCACGCATGCTGCGACATCGGCACAATAGCCCTGGAGATGTAGGTCGCGAAGGAATCAAGTGGACCACAGGGACAGTCGGCAAAAACTCCAGAACTCCAGCGAGGTATTTAAGACCGCGCCGTACGTGGTGGCTGGTAAACAACGTGCTGTGCTTAACCTGGGACGTCGTCATCGGATACCATGCGTACTGCCAGTATTCTCCTTGCCTTCGTGGCCGTCGCAGTCCTTGTCACAACCGCTACACGCCGAGAGGCATCGGGTAAGCTTTAAATATTCTTTATTCATCAACTTAGCAAGGCTCTTAATTTAATTTAGCCTTTTTAAAAAAATTGTTTTTTTATTATAATGCTCTTTTATATGTAATATTATACTCATTTTTGAGATATTTCCTGCAAAACATTTTAGTTCTGACTGGACTGACCCCCCCCCCCCCTCAAGGGCCCTAAAAGTTAACTTGACACTCAGATTTTGCAAAACATGTGTTTTGGATTGACAACTGATAGGATGGAGGAATATATATCATATGAGCGTTTTTTGTTTCAGGTTTACTTGTAGGTACCCGTTTAACTTAAACCCCGCTCGATAGAACGTTCTTTATTCTCAGGTGTAGCAAATTGAACAAAACAAGTGGAAACGCGAACCGTAATCGCTCAACATCGCACATTTGTCTATAATGGACTGATTTTTGTATGTTCTACCTTCTTCCAAATATGTATTTGTTTAAACATTGTTCTTGTCAATTTGAAAACGGTAAATGTATTGAACATGGCTTAGAAAAGATGAAGTCTTTGTTATGCCAAAGAAAGTAGATACTATAATTATTTATTTAAAAGCTACCTGTAGAATGTAAAATAATGAGCCTGGCGTAATCAATATCCGCAGAATATTCAGTGAACCATTTCAAACAGCGATGACTGAGGGGAAGCCTTTTTTTATACGGTTCATACCGTGTGTTTTTA
This sequence comes from Arenicola marina, assembly GCA_964019135.1. NCBI lineage: Eukaryota > Metazoa > Annelida > Polychaeta > Arenicolidae > Arenicola > Arenicola marina. The sequence goes on from OZ025258.1 coordinate 34,419,459, forward strand.
TTATCTGATTAACAATTGTTCAAAAAAGCTGCCGTAGTTCTTAGGTAAGACTTGCATAGATTTGGTGCCTGTCTCTTACAGCCGCGAAATAATTTGAAATTTTCGGTTTAAATAGTTTTCCTTCTAATAGTTTCCATATTCTGTTTGATCTGTATTCATTAGATCTTTATATTCGCCTTCTACTTTCAAATTCAAATTTCATGGTTTTGGATATCTATAATAGAGTTTTGCCATTAGTGCATGAACAGGGTGGATCGCATTTGTCAAATGTGTGTCAAATTTAGACAACAATTCTTGATGAGATGAGTGTCATTTACACACACGATGGCATGTTTTGATTGAGTGTTTCCACCCGATACTGTAAACTGCATGTCCTGGCCTAGGGAAGGGTGTGGGGGTGGGGGGGGGGGTGCCTCGAAAGGGGCGTTTTTCCGCCAAAATCCGCTCGGAAGGGATATCCGTGGACCCGCTTTATGTCGCAGTTCCAAGCAGACCCGCTCGGTTTACTCTTTTTTTTCACGGCAAACCCGCTCTTATAAGCGCCCCCCCCCCCCCCCCCCGGTGGGTGCAGTTGGGGTGTCGCTTTGGGTGTAGCGGAGATTTGGGCGCTTATGACACTTTGTAATTTTATTGGTTCAATTAATGATAATTGCTATTCTTTACTTAGCTATGTCTAGTACTCTTTTCTGTGCTATCCCATGATATTCCGTTCAATGAGGCGACACAGCCATATCTATATATATATCTATATATCGAAACATATCTATCTATGTACAATTCGGCGCTAGTTTATGGCATGCCTTTCTGTTCTATTAAATTATGCTTAATCATATGTACCATGTTATCAGCTTCGGGTCTATGTTATGCTATTCGTCCATGTTATGGCACCATATTCCATATTGTGCTACTCTATGGTATCCTGTACCATAGCAGTGTCGGGTATCCCACTTCTGACTATTTGTGCGGGTTTTCGCTTAACGCACCATAGAGATGTATTCCATTCGCAGCATATTAGGGCCTACTTTTTTTTATCCGTGTGGCTCTCCGCTCAATCCTGACCGTCTGCTCTACTCATCTGTTGTCTATCCTTTTCTTGAGTCCCTCCGGTTAGTTAGTCCCGCTCTTCTCTAAAGCTTTCTCTTGTCCCGCCCCTCTTACAGGTCAAGCCACAGGTTCCCCCCTTCACCTGGGACATGCCTGTAACATAATAACCCGGCACCATCAGAATCCCCCCCCCCCCCCTCCCCCCGCCACCCCCTCACTGTAATGTTGATACCTGTGCCGCTCCGATAGACATCTTGTTTTATGTAAAGACGACACCACGAGTTCCAGTTACAGGAGGAGTCCGGGGGCCGCCCGGCTTACCAGGTCTAGATGGAATTCCCTGTTTCCCGCGCTGGGACGGATTGCCCGGTTTACCAGGACGCAAAGGGGAGGCTGGTATCCCTGGGTCGCCATGCAGTCCTTGTCCATATGGATCGTCTGGTGATGACGAATTACAAGGGGAACTAGGGCCGCCTGGCCTACCTGGCCTAGATGGCCTACCTGGCATGAAGGGCCAACCCGGTCGGCCTGGCCTAGATGGCCTACCTGGGGGCCTACCCGGTCGGCCTGGCCTAGATGGCCGCCCTGGCGAGAAGGGCATATCTGGCCAAGATGGCCGAGATGGCCTACCTGGCCTCAGCGGACAAAAAGGAGAACCAGGTGGTCAAGCCAAGGCGCCAAAGGTAAGATCATATCGTAGTCTGTGATGGCACCAATATCATTGGCGATGAATAAGACCGAATGGTTGTCTGCTCACTTCGTGACAGTCTATCAATTTTATTCTCTCCGAGGTGCACACTTTCAAATCATGTGACATGCAGGTGACAAACAATTGGCTTTAGACATTGCATACAAATTGTGTACCTTGCGAAAAGATGATGGATTTATATTATGCATGCATGGCATTACAACCTTTTCTCCACCGTTAGCAATAACAGTTTCTGGTGCCAACAGCGTACGTTTACGTAACGTATATTCCAGACAAATGCATTACTTCTCTCCTCGTCCTCGAGCTATAAAATAAGTGTCAATGATTTCTTTTGTGACGGTAGAAGATGGACGACACACCATCAATTTGAACTAATTATATATCGGTTTTGCTTTCGTTACTTCGAGATCGTGTTCTACGCATCCAAATTTGAAATGAAGTCAGCAGACAACAGTCAACTTGACGTGGGCAGCCTCGCAGTCACCATGACGTCGGGAAAGCCTACGCTCTTCGTCAAGGTTACCGATGGCCGTTATGGCTGGCGAGCAGTAGGCTGAGCCTCACTCACCAGTGCTAAGACGGCTGCACACTTATTGCCATCCAACCAACATGCTTGGTATTAGTATTAGTGCAACCCACATTTGCCATTGTCCTTTGTTCAATATATGTATTCCGATAATGTCACGGTGCGTTTGTAGCTCAACGTTAACCGTTTAAACCTAAACGTTTGATGTGTTTGCATAACTGGACAAAAGGCGCAGTAATGTTTCAGTCATAATGACACCTATCCAATAACCAATCAACCTATATATAATAATGCTACCGGCTTCCTCTTTACCGCCTTTGTTGCTTAAGGGTGCAATAACTAACATGGCATTGTGCAAGTTTTAGGCTTCTATCAAATAGTCGCGTTTCAGCGTAATTTACTAGACTAGTTCTTTGGTTTAACTTATAGTAACTATTAACTATACTCTGTTGTATCTGATTTGTCTGCTCAGGAGCAATGAAGTGAAGGTTGGCTTCATGAAGCCTGACATCGTTTGATGCATGGCGTAGACGAAGTCGTCCTATAGACCATTGTAACTATTGGTCGCAGGCTCCAGATATATGATGATATATCTAATATTCCTGACAAAATGAAACTTGTATTTACTATCATGGCCTTAAGTAGGTTAGTTACATTGTGCAGCCCGCCATATTGTTGCAACCAGGTTGAAAATGAAGGGTTGCTACAGATTGCTGAAGGGCCAATAAATACGTAACGCTATGCACAACTCGCGCTATTGGTCTTACTGTTATTACGAGTTGACTATTCATTCAAGTTTACCACACATATATATGCTATGTTGTCTGCAACAGACGGTATCTTCTCGTCGCACCGGTATAATATTGTTACCACGGGCACTATGGCCCACTAGTTGGAAGCACAAGTCATCAGCTAATAACAAAAAGGCTCACTACAGGGGACGGTACTATATATATACGTGTTGTACTCGCCATTACCCGCGTAGAGACAGTGTACCATGTGTTATCATGTCACCTTGCTTCTTTGGTTGAACGCATACAACGTTCGAAATAAACGAGTAAGCAACTAGCTCAATGGAGCCATTGCAAGAAAGGATCGAGGGGGGGGGGGGCGATCGGGGGTTATGATCCATTAGCGCGATGTTACACGATTCTAGTCGCCTTTAGAAGGCTACTGTGCACAGGCAACTTATGTATCATGGGCAGAATGCTCATTTATGTGACTTTTACTTCAGTTTCAGGATAATGTTTTTCAAAATCTGGTAATGAAATCACAATTGCCCCAGAATTACAATAATATAAAACACGTTACCCGGAGCAACAATAGTGTCGGAAGCGGGGGGCGCGGGGTATCTGTCCCTTCCTTTTACCAGCACTACAAGAATGTATTAAGGATGTGTGCCAAAATCAGTGACAATGTGCTATCTTACCAAATGCTGTTCCAGCAAATAAGTAGTCAACACCTCATCAAAACCCTTTCCTCCAACAGTATCCACACATATACTAACTCAACCAATAATTAACGATGTAAATGCTATTTTCTCAGATTATCGCATGAATGGCAGAAAATGCAGATTTGTGCTCCGGGGCAGGCGAAAAAAAAGGCAAATAGGGGGTCCTTGTGTCGCGTCACAAATGTGCATAACCCCCCCCCCCCCCCCGTGCCCCATGAAGATTAATCGTAGACTTTCATCATTAATAAAACAACGTCCGCCTTTTCCATCTCGAAGTTTTGTGCCTCAAGTCTGGTTAATTAAGGGAATACTGGGTATTCTTCGCGCGTTACACCCCACCCACCACACCCAGGGTGAAAGACTTAAATTTTTCATCAAATCACTTTAAATTAGGATTATACGTGTAACGGAAGCGGAGTACACAAACAACAGAAACATACCTCAGATGTGCTGGCTGGCAGCGATGGTTTTGTTAGCGGTCTATAAAAGGAAAACGAGACAAGCAACACGTGGTTACATAAAAAGTAAAGAATAGCCGGCGAAAACCTTCGCAGTTTACAAGGAAGCACGTACAGGCCCAACTGATAACGTCAATTAATATAACATAATATGCCCTGGTAAAGGGAAAAGAGACGAAATGCATATGCCACCTCAAATAGTGCTAACTGACAATTAATAACACACTATTAATGCTATAAGTCACCCATAAAGTGAACCAATTATAAACAATACAATCATAATTAAATGCAACACGTACCTATAAACGGCCATATAATGTGATGCGTCTCAACGCCACACGAGGAGAAGGTTCCAGCTAACTGGAGCCCTTGTGGCGGCTGCACCCGGTCCTGTGTGGACCAAGCTGAGAGAGGGACGAGAAACCCGTGCGTACCGGCTTATATTCGGAGGAAATGGACTCCCGACATCCTCTGCTCTGAAGCAGTACTTATGATGCTTTAATTGGTTCCGTGTACAAATAAAAACCACATGACTGCAGACTCCAAAACAAATTGTTTAAGACAAAATCTGAGAATACTAAATGGGTAGTTACTGGTATGATATAAAGTAAATACAAAAGGTAAGAATTAGTTTATACTAGAATATAGAAAACAGGTTGATGGCGGCGGGAAGGGTATTTCACTCCGTTACATACGTTTTCGGTAGCATCACTTTAATATTAAATCCATGTCAATTCCAGTTTGGAAACTTTCGTTTTTAACAACTCTATATCTACTCCGCCGCCAGACTTTCCCGCGCACGAATCAGCCAACCGTTGAATGGGCCGGCCCCTTGTTGGCGGTCATGATCCGCACATGAGTGGATCGAAATACATCATTACTTCAGTGGGTCCGGTGGCTATAGCTATACACGGTTTGGTTGGCCTTGGTTACTTTAACATTAACATATACACCAAGTTGATCAGCAGCTATAGAAACCTCAACAAGAAGATATAGAAACCTGAACGTGCTAAGTGCCGAGAAGGGGGAATTTTTGGGAACTCACGATTAGCTGAGCCTGATGGTATTTTGTGGGGATCGTTATCATTCGTGAAGACCCTTTCCCTATTTACCGCGATCCGTTTTAGGAGTCGGTGAAGTACCCATTCTAAACCGAGGATAACACCATTTCATTTCACTCTGTTCATTTCGATTCGCCCGTATTTTCAGTTGACTAAACCATACCACGTTAATGGATCTCCCGAAAGATGGCGCTCCGTTTATATGAGGAACGAGCTCCCTCTGCTGGCAGAGTACGCGTATTGTGAAAATAAAGGATCCCGTGGAACGATAATACAGGACTGTAGGCGAAAACGTGGGGGCCATGGCTAATCGTAAACGGAAGGTAAGTGAGGTTTCATAGCTCTTTCGAATATGTATGGAGCAAGTTGCATAAGTACGATGTTCTGCAGGCTTAGTACACAACTGTAAGGACATCTTTAGGTACTCATTGATTAACGCCATGACAAAATGTTGGAACTGCGGCGATGCCTTGAGCGATAATATGGTGTTTTGTGGTATTCAGAATTGCGTGGTCAAAATTAAGCCAAAATTAAGTTTAGGTGTAAATGAATGTATTGTACTGTTTTAAATGTAACAGGATGGCGAATGTTCGTAATAAAAGCCAGACGAAATGCAGAAACTACATGTACCCATTTTAGGCTGATAAGGCCTGGAAAGGTGGGGGCGGGTCTGTTGATTTTTCAAAATGTTCAGTATTAGCCCTGAAGAACCCAGGCCTAGCTACCGCTCGGCCAGGGTCCTGAAGTGCAGCCTGCAAATCCTCAGCGATTTGAAACCCCTCCACTTTAATCTGACTAGTGTCACTTTGTGGGTAAATACCACGTCCAATCCTCATTATATTTGAATTCTACATACCTTAAACTATCTATTTACGTATAGTTTATTTCTTTGAAGAACTGTTGATGTCCACAATACCGGCGATATTCCGTATTTCATTCGTAAATTGCGCGTAGCCATTCGAAGTGACAAGCGGCAAATATATTAACAGATGGCGCTACAGGGCGGAAGCGGCAAATTCCCCGGTTTTACCGGTTTACCTCGTACAATTTTGTTAGGGGTTCGCGCTCGATCCAAGACGTGGTCATACATCTCCACAATAAAAAAATGAGTGTCTTCTGGATGTGGAAATCGCGACATAATGATGACACTAAGATTGAATGAAGCCTTGCATTATACTGTGCAATCCTTGTGTCTTCGTTATATCGCGATTTCCACATCCAGAAGACACCCATTTTATTTTCTTGTAGATATGCGCGAAAACATCTTGGGATCGAGCGCGAGCGTTCAGTAAAATTGTATGAGGTAAACCGGTAAAACCGGGAAATTTGCCGCTTCCGCCCTGTAGCGCCATCTGTTGACAAAGCTGCCGCTTGTCACTTCGAATGACTGCGCGTATGTTACGAATGAAATGCGGAATATCGCCGGTATTGTGGACATCAACAGTTCTTTAAAGAAACAAACTATATGTGTAAATAGATAGTTTAAGGTATGTCGAATTCAAATATAATAAGGATTGGACGTGGTATTCACCCACGAGGTGACACTAGTCAGATTAAAGTGGAGGGGTTTCAAATCGCTGAGGATTTGCAGGCTGCACTTCAGGACCCTGGCAGAGCGGTAGCGAGGCCTGGGTTCTTCAGGGCTAGTTCAGTATAGAATGTCGATTTTTTAAGACCAGCTACCGTCTACAGGCACAGTAAATCAGTCGAGGGGGGGCGGGGGTAGGGGGCATTATAACATTTACTAAACACACAAGGTGTCTAAATCGAGCTGGAACTGAGCGATAGGCACCAGCTTTCATCCCTAATATCACACCTTTACCAGGTTTGATGGAATTGCTAAGTCTGATTTCCAAGTAATTTATTTATTTCATCCATAAGTAAACAAGACCTGTACTGCCATTTATTTGTGACAAATAAAAAGATTTCAGGTGCAGTGAGCGAAATGAATCTGATTGGTCAGTTGCAAAGAATGTATCACATGACATGGGGGCTGTAACTTCAAAATATATTGAAAATGAGGATGAAAATTTATATAGCATGTCCCTATGATGTGTTAAATTAAAATGACAGATTTTGTGAGACCAGCAATGTTGCTTTTTGGCTAATTGTTTTATTTTTTAAAATTGTTATTTATGTAGCCTTTTTTAGATCCTCAGTATCCAAATTTGGGGGCCAATGTAGAATGTGGATTTTTTAAATATGCCTGCGTAGAATGTTGCCAGTTACCCCATCCAGACCCCTCGTAATGTATGTGCAGGAAACCGAATGTGTCTGAAATAGCTATCAATAAAATTTGGAAAACGTGGCAGAAAATGGCAGAACTAAGATTCTGTAGTGAAGATGGCACATATGTAATCATTATGATCTAAAAGATATACCTGATTTTTAGCAGTAAATGATTAAGAGAAATATGAGTTCAATCATCAAAATAGCACCATTCATTTGGTAGCATTTTCTGTATATGTGCCATTGACAAGCGATAAGCAAACTGCCCATAGTGAAGCATGACAAAATATATTCTGACTTAATAGCAATATAGTCACTCTCTTAGTTTATATAGATGCAGTTTTAGGTATATATGCAGTTTATGTATCATAGTAGGCTATAACACGAGAATGGTTTTATTGATTCCTCCTTCAAGTACAATTTGTCGCCTTGCAACAAAATTGCGTACCTGCATATGGGTATGGGACTGTTGTATTGAGCAACAATGGTTGCAAATGGGACTAGATGTCAGACAAGTCATTGGCTAGGCTTACTGTTCATATAAATTGGTAAATTAATCTTGTAGCCATTAAATCATCCCAAAACTATTTCTCACTTATATCTGTTTTTGCAAGACATTTGCAGAGCACTAAGTTCAACCTGGTGCCTGTTGAATGCAATATAGAATGTGGGATTCCATGGATACCCAGTAAAGCCAGAGAGATCAGCGAGTATTTGTGAAAAAGATAATCCTATAAGATATTTTGCATGAAAGAAATAAAATATTAATTAAGTTATGCCAGCAGAGAGCTACTGGGAAGTTCTGGTGTAATCTTGGAGGCTGGCCACTCCTTCGCCCCCTCCATACTATTCATCTGATCAGAGACCATGCAGTCTAGCTGCTAGGATACTCATATATACAAAAGACTAATTGAGTCCAATAGAAACTTCATACTGGGTAAATAGATACAACAATTATTCATAATCATTCACCACAAAAGAACAAATGCTTCCTTCCTCTAATAACATCCAGTAGAGGCGGGCCTGGAAAAATACATCAGCTTGTAGAGCAAAACCGGGTTGGCAGGCACCTAAAACCATTTCCGGAAAACTACATATTATAAGCCGCACCCAGGATTTGGCCTCTTAACCCCCCACCCCCCTCTGTACCCCGTCCCGCCAACCAAACCAATTAATTGTTTATACAAGCAATTGCGACTACTAACATTCGCCTCTCCCTCTCTGATCGCACCAGGTTATCAAGTGTCACACCAGTGGCTGGCTCTTCTGGCCCCTGCCAAGCCAATTAATTGTTTATACAAGCAGTCCCGACTACTAACAACATTCACCTCTCCCTCTCTGATCGCACCTCTTATCAAGTGTCACACCAGTGACTGGCTCTAAATTCCTAATATAAGCTGCAGCTTCAAATAGGCAGTTTGTGGTAATTCTTCTTTCAAGATTGCTTTGTGCAATGTTTCTACCAGTATTAATAGTTATTTCTTACTTCTTTTATTTTTAGTACGAGAGTGGAGCAGCCACCTCTTACGTATCAAGGGCTCAAGTTGTCCGAAGGCTCCAGCTGAGTCTTCCAGATTTCAGGTATGTTATATAGTCTGAATGTATATACCTAACAATGTAGTGTCAGTATTTTTGTAAATTGCACATCTTTAGAGGAGTCTAATGCCTGTGCCAAGGAGTGCTGTGGTTTACTTGTACCTCGACTTGATGCAGCTGCTGTCTTAGAGTAAGTGGGCCACACAGCAACTGGTTGTTGATACTGTTTGTGTCTAGAATTGGCTCCAAAGTAATTGGCTTCATTCGCCAGATTGGATTATGATTGTCAGTAACACTCTAAGGTAAGGCAGGTTGTAGTAAGGAGGGGGGCTGGTCACAAGAGAGGCCAAGTCTAAGTTCATACATATATTGCATCTGTGTATAAGTCACACCCCCTCAGATACAAAGAAAAAAGGTGGTGACTGCAAATTATGGTACTGACTTATCTAAAATATTATCCATTTCTATTCTATTTTTTCACCCTTATAGAAGACTTCCATCCACAAGAAATTATTAGAATAGTGTTGGATATCACGAGAATGCATCAGTGCAAGAGATCATTATTGCTATTATGGGTACATAATATCACAAACCATATTGTGCAATATTTACTCTAAATTATGTTCCAGGCGGCTCTGCATTCTCAAAGGCATTTATCCACATGAACCCAAAAACAAGAAGAAGGTTGGCAAGGGGAGCACTGCACCTAAGACATACTACTTACTGAAGGATGTCCAATTTCTTCTTCATGAACCCATCATCCAGAAATTCAGACAATTCAAGGTATGGTCATTAGCATGCAACTTGTTTCAAATGTAGGTGTCTGTAGTCTATTTTAGCCGGCTACGGGGCTTAGTCGGCTAAAATCGCCCATCATTTACGTGGTGACTTTAGCCGTCTAAGCCCCGTAGTCGGCTAAACTGCGATCGTGAAGTCCGCCACCGGTCTTGCAATAATGATACATAAGCTACCGGTAATTAATTTTTGCTGAAATTTGGCTGCTGGAAAATGCATTTTTGATGATTAAGCAGGTCCCTTGCAAAATTCTGTATTTCTTAGCCATATTAGTGGTAGTTTGAAACAATTTTGGTTGTTGGTATAATTCTTGTGATAATCATGTTCAGAATCATATATGAGGGATTTCTTATATCATCATCTTTATTACCTGGTCTCTGTTGTATTTTTTTATCTTTAGTGCGGCTCGCTTATGCTGTTATGTTTTTCCGTTTGTGTGATTATTTTCTTATTTGCACAGGTATTCATGCGAAGATTGACAAAGGCCATTGCAAAGAAAGAAACTGGTGCAATTCACAGAATAAGACAGAACAAACCGAAGTACACACTTGACCATATAGTGAAAGAACGGTGAGTCCTGTCGATATATACTGCTTTCTTCGAGAATGTAACATTATTATTAAAGATAATGTTATATTGTCTTGATCCGGAAGATTGTCTCCTTGCTCTCTGTTGCCTTACCAGGTTTAATCTTTTGTTGATGTTGATGTTATATTTTGTGTTTCCATTATCTTTTCCTCAGGTACCCATCCTTTATCGATGCTGTACGGGATCTGGAAGATTGTCTGTCCATGGTTTTCCTGTTTGCGACATTTCCAAAAACCAAGCGGACACATTACCAGTTCATAGCCTTGTGCCACAGGCTGTCAGGTAATGCCAGCTGTGACGGCCTTAGCAACTACAACCTGAGATTGACCTTACTGGGATGCTTAGCAGCTCATTAGAAACGTTTCACACATATATCCTTTATAACTTCGATTTGATCTACTATGCAATGCTTCCACTTGCATGAGAGGAAAATGTCTTGTTTCGAGAATATTCTTCTACCGGAACTTATCAATATCCTCTTACTAATATTATTGAGCTATATAATGTTAGCGGAATGCTGAGTATACTTGAAGGTTCAATAAATTATATATATAATTTGGGTCTTGAACAGCAGATATGACACTTGACTTTGTGTCCTAAATTTGTATGAAAACTTCTTGTTGTTGCAGTCGAGTTTCTCCATTATGTGATTGCTTCAAGATCCCTGAGAAAGGTAAGTCATTTATATTTCTCTGTCATGAATGCTGATGACTTGCTTAATTACATATCGGCACACTGAACGTCACGGTAGAAAAATGTCAATTTGTTAAGATGATCATTCTTGTCCACTCTTCACAGACGACATTTGAGGGAATCCGAATCATGGTTCTCTTCTAGATATCAGTTTACTACACTACCGTATAACGGGCTGTCGACTAATGGACATGTAATGGGCGACATGTGTTTAGTACTTAGATAACATTACCATGATACATGTATAATTTGTTCGGTATTGTCCTTAGGTGTTTGTGTCCATCAAAGGAATCTATTACCAAGTTGAAGTAATGGGCCACACTCTCACCTGGATAGTTCCACACAAATTGGGCTACAGGGTAAGTGAACTGAATCTTCAACTATCAGGCGTTAAAAGCTGTTTCTGGGATAAACAAGAAATGAATAGTGAAGTTATATACCTTGTGCTTGTCAGATTTATGTGTACTTTTACATACCTTCCCAATTATTCGTTATATGCCAATGATTTAAAGTACGGATATTGGTATTATTTAAGACTCACAACATGGACAATAAAAAATTAAAGTTTTGACAGTGACAACCAGACTTGTTCTTACGTTTACTAAGAATGACTACCGAGCAATTTATGAACCGTCTTTAGGACATTACAACTTTAGTAGTGTAATTTGTTGCCTTGCATTTCGATTGTTTACTATTTTTGTCTATCTCATTCTGGCGTGGCCTAGCGTATAAGTGTATTCGCTCATTGTTAGGGTAATACATATAAATATTTTATTTTTATTTTTGTATAGCATCCTTCTGACGTAGACTACAAGATTATGTCCACATTTGTCGAGTTCTATACCACCATGCTCGGCTTCGTCAATTTCCGTCTCTACCACTCGCTAGGACTGAAATACCCACCTCAGGTAGACCATTTGTTTGTATTAAACTCATTTGAAATGATTAGTTGTTGCGGACCTGCCCACAACTATAATGAGTAAGTAGTAGATTTTTGTTGGCTTAATTGCGAATGAAAAGACATGGGAGAAAACTTCCTTTCTGGCATATGTATTCATTGTGATATTACTGATGTATAATTGATTTATTGATTTTGTAGTTGGCACTGGCATCTGAGTATAGCAAAGAACAGAAGGAGTTATGCATGAACCACGAAGTAAAGGAACAGGTGAGGCAACAGAGGCCTAGAATACGAGACCGTGGAGTTAACCAACTGTTTTAATCTGCATAACCTCCCATAACTTCCGTCGATACCAAAACCTATGAACTTTATATTGCTGGGAATCTACCAATTGTTGTGCCGTTCCGACGTGTCATGGCTGACGGTCTCTGTGTTGTCTCCCCCCCCCCCCCCCCACCCCAGAGGCTGGCCGCCCTGACACAGACGCTGCAGACCCTGACTGAGGAGCCACAGGAAGCTGTCGATATCGATGAGTTCCCGGCTGACACGGTGAGTCACGTCACCCGGAAATGGTTCTGGGTGCATGCCGACAAGGTTTTAGGGCCAAAGTCGGGATGCGGCTTCTAATATATATGTATTGAGTGCTCTGGCCACCTGAGAGCATAACGACACGTGGATCGGTGGTTCGAGCCCTGCTGTGGCCATGTTTTGTGTGGTCGCAGGATAAAGATCCCATGTCTTCCTTCGCAAAGAGTAGGTGGTTACCCCCGGGAACATGGCTCCACTCTCCCTCCCTTCTCCTATTGACGCGATATGACCAAAAGTGGTTAAAGCGTCTATAATATACAACCAATCTAATATATATGCGGCTTCAATAAGGCAGTTTACGATACTTCAGTATACATTTAATAAACCTGTATGAAACTCAACGAGCATGGTGGATGTGGCGCGTATGACCATGTGATGTGATATAGCATACTGATAGTAATAAATACCGATACACTACGATTATATATACATATATGTTAAGCAATAAATAGCGATCCATCGGTTGATGTGAATAAGGTTGGCCATACACCCAACATTCGAAGCATGGTTTGACACGACGCTGCCTTGGGACACTGCTTGAATGCGACAAAGCAAACCATCGTAGACCAAATTAAGGTTTTCCTTGCGAAGTTAAATTTTTTACCACCAGTTTAAACTTAAAAGACTTGCTATCAATTGTTTATTGATCAGTTTTAATTCTATACCAAAGAACTATATATTGTATATAGAAAAGCAAAGTATTGTGGAGGATACGTGGATAAAGCTAAAGTAACATAACCCTATAGATACAGTATTAACCCTCTGCAGACGGATGACGCCCATTACTGGGGAGAAATCCAAGGTAAAAACCTTATAGATACTGTATTAACCCTCTGCAGACGGACGACCCTGACTACGTGGAGAAGGCCAAGCTGGAACAGGAGAAGATCACGCGACTTAAGGGACTCTTTGAGGGACTCAAGTTCTTCCTAAATCGCGAAGTGCCTCGTGAAACACTCACATTTGTCATCAGGTATTTATGTCAAATGTGTACCGATAATTCACGATTTTGTTGATAAAAGAATTATTGTATGCAACACAAAGCCTCTAACTACCTAGAAAGGCTAAGCAATATTTTCCCGGCGCAAAATAGAAGATAAATGCTAATATATATCCGTGCCAAGCGCTCTAGTTTTACATTTGATGGTGTTATTTCCTCTGTAGGTCCCTTGGAGGTCAGGTATCCTGGGACGACACGCTGGCGGTGGGTTCTTCGTATCCGGCCACGGACGAGACCATCACCCACCACATCATTGACAGACCGGCCGTCGGCAAGCAGTTCCTGTCCAGGTAAGGTGATCGGCTACGGCCATCGAGGGTAGCGCTTCACTAAGAGCGCGTAACCTTACCTTTTACATACATCCTGATTTAATGACTGATCGTAACTTGAGGAACAGCGGCAGCAAACATTATAACGATTACCAGTGTGCAGTTATTTCTAAGCGTATTATTCAATTGCCTGTTGGCGAGATTATCTTTTGCGGTAAAAACAACATGTTTCGCCCGCCTTGCCATAGAAATTACCTCATGCCCCTAACACTGGCGGGGCCGGCCCGGTAGCTCAGTGGGCTAGAGTGCTCACCTTGAGTGCTCTGGCCTAAGTGCTGAGAGCCTAACGGCACGTGGATCGATGGTTCGAAACCCGCTGTGGCTATGTCTGTCTGGTGGCAGGATAAAGATCCCCTGTCCTACTTCGCAAAGAGTAGGGGGTTACCCCTGTGGCATGGCTCCACTCTCCCTTCCTTCTCCCATTAACGCGATATGACCAACAGTGGTTAAAGTGTCCTGACTATACAACCAACCTAACGCTGGCGGTCGGTGTGGCAGGTACTACGTCCAGCCCCAGTGGGTGTTCGACAGCGTCAACGCGCGGGAGCTGCGGCCGGTAGAGGACTACTTTCCCGGCGAGGTGCTGCCCCCTCACCTGTCGCCATTCGTCGAGGAGAAGGACGGAGACTATGTTCCGCCGGAGAAGCAGCGGCTTGTTGAGGGCGCAGGGGGTGCCTCTGTCGGTAAGTAGGGGTTGTTAGGACGTGGTCAGGGTTACATCACGGTCAGGCTTATGGAACGCTGGTACGGTATAGATCGCTGACAGGTTAAAACATGTCGTCAGGTTTAGAATGATACAGTGCTTATAATGCTGCCGTAGTTGGATGGTTGTTACATTTACAACACCGGGACCGTCCGTTATAATTATAGCATTTTATTGATAATGGGTCAACAAAGGTTGAAGTCTACAGGATTCGCTTAGAACGCCACCAGGCTAACAACGCTCTTAGGTTTCGACGACTGTCATTTTTAGGCTTGAGAGCACTGTCGGGGGGTACGAGAATTACCCGAAATACTACATCATTTATTGCAGTGGAAATCACTTCATTATATGCGTAAATGTAATATTATTACATGTATTATTAATTATGTGTAGATATATTATTATTTACATGTATTAATTAATTGTGTGTAAATGTTTTCGCCTTCATGATACTATGAGTTGTCGCTTTTATTCTGGCAGAAGCCAGCGACGAGAGTGAGGAAGAGGAGGAGGTGGATGAAGCAGAGGAGGGGGAGGAGCCAGAGGATGACGTGGAGGGTCTGGGGATCGAATCCGGTGAGTCAGCGTCTCTCGGCGGCTTCTTGTCCCTTTGGCGGCCATTGTCTGCTCGATTCTGTTATGTAGCCGCACGTTACTAAGCAACGCATGAAGACTACACTCTACAAGGTCTTAGGTTACCCAAATTAATGACATTTTGGGAGTGTTAGACAGTGAAGTTGCTAGTATTGGTAGGTTTGTTGTAAGTAGAGCCGCGGAGTGAATTCGAGGGGGTATCTTGGAACAGCTGCACCCATGGAAATGGTTAAACCGCTTTCTTAGTTTCGCAATTGCCCTTGGTTACGATGATAAAAATACGACATGGGTGATGCGGAAAAAGCGTTTTGTTAATTATTGGGGAGGTAGTCAAATAACATCAATGTAAGGTTTCGTATTGATTATTGGTTAATGGTTAATGAATATGAGTTGTCTGAATGTATGTGTGTGTTGTGGTGTACAGAGGAGGATGACGACGATGACACTGTGGAGCGGACGTACGAGCGCCGTAGGAGCAAGCGGCTGAAGCTGGGGGGAAAGGGGGAGGAGGAGAACCAAGGGGAAGGGCCCACGACAGAACAGAAGAAACAGAGAAAGGTCAGAATCTTTACCTCCACTATTTCTAAATTGTCTCAGTAATGCAGACAGTTGTTGTGTAGTTATCGCAACGTACAATGCCACGACGGTGCTCTGTTAACCAATATTTCATAGATTATTATTTAAATATGTTAAATCATTCGGTTCGGTATTTCTTTATGTATATATATTGTCATTTTAGCGCATACAAATTATCAAGAAATACGAGTCTTAGCGATGCATCGTGGAATGCAAACACGAAACAACATTTGTTCGGGAATTTCAAAGTATTTTGTACCCTGTTAAATATGACAATTGTACAGAAAAATGTGATGAAGCGTCTCGTCAACTTACCGAAATAATGAAGGATCCCTTGTGGTAAATGTCTGTCTGGCGTGTGTTGATCCAGAGCCGGATGCGGGTGTCGAGCGGGGCGGTGGAGAGCACGGACGCCGCCGAGCAGCTCCGGAAACAGGAAGCCGAGGAGAAGCGACTCAGCATCATGATGATCCCGAAGAAGCGCAAGAGGCTGTACAAACAGATCATGCACGGCAAGAAGGAAAAGGCGAAGGAGGTGGGTGCCGTCTCCTAGCCAGTCCGTCTTCCATGCTAGGGTGAACCAGAGTTAGGGTTTCAGCATAGCTCACGTATTACTTATTCACGCCTAGCATTTGCCACAATAATTACTCCACATTTCGTAGGATCTGACCTGGAAGACCTCCACTCCGCGACATGATGATTATGGTATATTGTTTCGCGAGTAATACGTGAGCTATGTAGAAATATTGATTCGAGCGACACTGTGAACGATTTAGGAAAAGGTAGCAAATAAACCCAAATGTCTAAGCGGCCATTACCAGCTGCAGTCTGGGTACCCTTATTATCTGGTGTGAACGTTTTGCTTTGACTGACCGTTTTCTAATCTTTTGCGGTTATAGGTCCGAAAGTTGAAGGAGAAGCGACAGAAGATCGACATAGAGACCAAAAAGGAACAGAAGAGTAAAAAACGAGTGGCCTCCTCTAAATGAGGCCCTCACCTTACGACTTCAGAGGCAGCAAGATGGCGCGGATCCTCAGTTTTAACGTCCCCTACCCTCCTCCCGCCCCGTCCCCATCCTCGTCCCTCACTGCAGACTAAGATCGAAGACCCGATCCGCGGATAAATAAATCAGAAATTGGGGCGACATTTGTATAAACGTACGCAATAAATGACTCTGTATATGGATTCCACGGGTGTGTTGTTATTATGGAGTGATGCCTGGTTGCTCGGCGACGGCATTCCTGGTGCACATTATAGTAATTCAAGACTGCAAATAATACAAATTGCAGTACTGACGTCACCAAGGTAATCAAATCACTGCTGGCTATGCACTGGTGTTCTTGTTTTAAACACCATTTTTTTCACAATATGAAAACCGGTGGCGCCTATATAAAATCCTTTTGCACCAGAGTTCTTGAAAACAGGACGTTGATACTTATAGTTTAAATAACGTACTCAGTGGATACATGTAACCAAACGACTGGAGACCGTTCTCCTGTATGACCGTACGTATCCACCAGTTGTTTTGTCGAATGCGTTACGCTAGACTCTTAAGTGACTCAGTGGGCGCATTTTTTTGGTAACCCAGTTATATCCCCAAGATAGTTCGAATACGTACATGACTCATCGGTTTACCGCCCGACACTTTTACCCGGGTCTGGTGCGTGCGGATGCATTCGGTATGCCGGTGTGCCCCGTTCAAACAGCACGGGACATCTTGGAGAAGATGGCGGCTGATTGAAAAAGTGACTGTCTATGCTAGTTCCATGGTCCTTAAATAAACCGGACGTGACCGGTGTGAACATTTCGTTGACATACAGCGTAACCCGACCGGCAGGTCCGAAAGAGCTCGAGTATACCGGTCCCGGCCTAAAGAAATGCGCCCAGTTGAAACTTGGCGGTTGCCCATTTGACCAAACTTCCATTCGCTAGGTGGCGTTCCGTTCACCCACTCTGACATCCACCAGCACTCTGCCAGCAGAGGGTGCTCGTTCCTCACATCAACTCTGCCCCACGTCACCGACCACCTCATGGTTGACCCCAACGGCCCTGGGGTCACGAATGGTTTTAGAGGGTATTTTAGATTGAATATTGAATTTTAGATGCAGAATTTGAAAAATATAGACATTCCGTTGTCGAATGATCACAAAGGAAGAGTTAAGCGAAAAATTATTTCAAATAGCACAGGGGTCAAATTTAAAAACGCTTCACGCCTTTGACCTCGACCGCACTCGAAAATATAGTTCCAAAGTAACATGGCTTCAAATTAATCAAACTCAAATGCATTCGTCAGGTATGGTACTAGTGGCACAGTTAATGCTAAACAGTAGTGTGTTTGATGCCATACTGCGAATTTACCTTCGATTAGATTCATTTTAATTTTCGCGTATGAAAGATAATTCTGATGGTTAAATTTGACGTGGGGCAGAGGGACTATGGCGCAAGCGTAACGCCCTCTGCCGGGAGATCGATCCACCAGCGGAGTGTCTAAGGTAGATTGCTACTTTGCTTTTAAACGGGACAAAGCCTATGCGCACAATGGACAGAAATGCAAGTCCCTTGAAAGTCTCTTTTAAGTGTGATTGATCTTTCAATGACGCCTTTCCTTATTTAAAAGAGTAGGCTCTTACATGTTTAAACGTCTTCCTACCAACCAATTAAAGTCACTTAAGGTATTGAGATCAACATTAAACTTCGAGTGTATATGAATCAATATATTCAGATGAATATGTAGGCCTAATGCATATGTATATGTATGATGTATCGGATCACCCCCCCCCCCCCCCCCGCCTTGGGAGCTTAAACATACACTGTAAATGTCGGGTTCTCCGAGGCACCCCGCGGCTCGGTCGCAAGTTTTCAGAGCACCCCCCGCCCGGTCGCAAATTCTTAGATCCGCCCCTGATCATGAATGAAACCTTAACGGTCGATACCGTCGAATGTGGGGATCTGTCAAGGTAGCTTTGCTTACAATATTTATGAATAGAAGTTTCTGAACCGTCCATACTCCGTCACTGGAAGTAGCACCATTTGTGAACGAGACGTGTCCGCCACACCACCTTTATACTGACCACCGGCGAGGAGCCGACACTGGCACAATAAAGCCAGCATGTTTCTTCCAGGACCGTATCCCAATCGACCCGCACTTTCTATGGCACCGCCGCCAAACAATTGGTTGACCCTACTTAAAGCACCATAGGAACAGATCGAACAGCCAAGGGGCAGCGTCAATGAACGACTGCGGGCGGCAAGCAGACGGGAGAAACAATATCGATATTGTTGCGAGCCCGCGTTTCTTTTCATCTCCATCCCCAGCCTCTCACTCCGCCATGGCTCCTGCTTCACGTGATAAACAGAGGGTGAGGGGTAAAGTCTCCAGAGGTGGTGCGACGTTTGCAGCAGCCATTTCTCGCTACCTGGGAGAACGAATACAATTTTCATATACATGTACAATACTTATTATCGTGTGCAAACAATTCTATTTCAAGTGTGAAGGTCGCCATCATGGCGACCATATGAGAAGGTCGCCAGCATGGCGGCCATATGAGAAGGTCGCCACCATGTCGGCCATATGAGAAGGTCGCCATCATGGCAGCCATATGAGAAGGTCGCCATCATGGCGGCCATATGAGAAGGTCGCCATCATGGCGGCCATAGGGGGTCGCCATCATGGCGGCCATATGAGAAGGTCGCCATCATGGCAGCCATATGGGGTCACCACCATGGCGGCCATATAAGAAAGTCGCCATCATGGCGGCCGATGGCTAATATGCTGACAAGCAGTTCTTGTTCTCTCATTGATTAAATAATGCTATATGGCCATTATTTAAATATTATAACCACACAAGATTTCACGCGAATTCTTTTCAAACAAAAGTTTATTTTTTTCTTTAATTATCAACTTTTTCACATAAAGGTAAAAGGCACAGCATCATTAATGTAAACAACTCAAGCACTGCTTGCATTAAAGACATAAGTCATGGTCCAAACACGTCATAAAACTATTGTTCGTGTATCTACATAGAAAAGTTAGATTCGTTCATAAAAATATAACTTTCATAAGAGTTTAAAATTAAAATAGTTTGCAGTATTATTAGACAGTTTTGTGAAACAGTGTTAGATCAATCTGGTTGTGACCTGGTTTCTAGCCTCTTGAGGTAACAAAGAAATTATGCAAAGCACCTGTGGCTAACAGAAGAAACGAAACAACGCTTTAAAAGTTTCTTCATAGTCTCATTAACAATGGAAGACGAGTAAACAAAAGAAAAGAGACGTAAATTTACCTCATAAAACCAGGATATAAAATGCCGAGCGTTCGAAATTGTTATGGTGTTATATTACACGAATCATATTCATTGCACAAGGTGTTAACGACAACACTCGCCAGGGTAACTTTACATATGATAACGTTAGCATTTAATGATTAATTACAACAATATCTAATACCCTACTGAGATCGTAACAAAGTCACCTGATCACTCATTACGACACATTCAGTACAACGATCAGGTTATAAATATAAGTGCGTATGCACCTTTGTGTGCTGGCTGACCCGAGCCATCTTCTTTGCGTTCATCATTGTATGTGAGCTATCCTGTCTGATACACGGTACATGTACATCAATTTTCTGATATTAAGTATACATATACATATCTTAGTGTTGATATTATATTTATGACAAGATCATATTTTTACAATTCATGTGGTGTCGATCGGACTGCCTTGTCAAGTCTAAACGGAAGATAGAGGAAAAATAACCGCTCCCCATTTCATCGGCTATCTCAAAATTATAAATATTAATAATCTACTACTGATTGATTGATGCCAACATGGCATCAATTTAATTGAATGTCGCATTCTCTGAGTCGATGATGGACCTTCATTTACTTACATACACTATTTATTATGTATTTACCCCCATCTAGTGAAGTTGTGTATTTGCTAAACTACATTGGATTATGAGTTAATTACACATTAATTCGCCAGCGGAAATGTCAGTGAAGATTGTCACCGCATTACCGGACAGGGGATTTGGCCTACATAATTATCGTGAGAATTGACAAGGTAGGTCAGAATTGACAACCACAAGCGTGCGATTCGATTCAGTGCCCGAGTGGAGTGTGCGACTTCAGTAATACGAGACTCAGATCGTCCGTAGCCGTTCGTGGATACCTTAACTGTTATTCACTTTAACTGTTTGATAGAGTTCCAGCTGCAGCAACTCAGCGCATTCACGAGGCCTCTTCATCCCTCCTCCGCAGAGCGGCCACGCGGTCCTCCATAGAGGCGCTGTCCAGGTCACAGTCCTCCCCCTCACTGGAGCCCTCGTCGTCCGCGTCCGCCGCACACGGGACCGCCTGATCTTCGTGATCTACTTCAAGGACAAGGCCATCCTCGAGGTCAACTTCATCGATTTTTGACTGGGGACCCTTTTCCGTGATGGTGGCGTCCAAGTCGTCCTGCTGAAAATCTACATCCGGTAGATCTTCTTCGAACTCCTCCGAACTCCCCTCCGTGGCGAACGCATCCGGGACCTGGAGGTGGCCGGACCCCCGAGCCTTCCCGATATCGCTTCCGGAGCTGTTGCTGTCCCCATCCTTGTCCTCCCCGTCCTCGTGCGAAGGCGGCTCCAGGTCCAGTTCGCTCCCCGATTCCATGAAGTCCGGCACGTCCATCTCCAGCTCGAACTCGCTCTCGTCGTCCGTCGCCGGGAGCATGTCTTCCAGGACCTGCCGCCCCAGCAGCTGGGCTGGCGTCTCCAGGCTGTCCTCGTCACCGGCTGATACGTCATCGGTGGCGACGCCCGCAGCACCCCTCGGTAACTTCTGCTGATAGACGTCGGGCGGGAGCGCCAGATCTTTCTTCCGCGGCACCAGCGGGTTCCTGCGCTTCCGTACTTTCTTGGGCTTCTCCTCGCCGTCGATGACGTCACCATCAGCCTCGCTCTCGCTGCCGCTGCTACTCTCGCTGCTGCTGACCTCGGGTCTATCGTGTAAATCTCGCTTCCGGTCTCGCATCAGGCCCGTGCAGTACAAGATCATGAGGACGACGAAGCCGACGAAGAGGATCTCCCGATACATGTTATACTTGTCGAGCATGTAGAGGTAGGCCAGGAGGAACTCCTCAAGGAACCAGGCAATCGACGCGAGGACCACTTTGGCCCCGCCGCCCGCGCCCGACGTCAGGGCCTTGACGAAGCGCATGACGGCCGTGACGACGCCGTAGAAGAAGGCGATGATGACGTAGACGAGGGCGTAAATGTGATAGCCGGCGTTGTACAGCGAGTTCCCTAAGTAACGACACACGTCCGTCACGAAGGTGAGCATGATGGTCCCCAGGGTGATGGCGGCTTGGCTGACGGCGGCGGCGGCCGTGCCCGCCCAGCGCAGGCCGTACTGGTTGACGGCCACGTACAGACCGTGGGAGGCCGACTGGCTGAGGAAGACAGTCCACGTCCATAGGAAGGTGGCCGCCGCCACGCTCCAGTCCGCCACGGCGTTGACGCTAATCACCACGGCCTCCGTGAAGTTGAAGCACACGTAGACCGTGCCTTCGTACATGGAGAGGGCCGTGACCGCCGCGCCGTACAACAGCGACCGGACCCCCCACACGCTCCACTCCCACGTCGTCATGGCAACCGTCACCGTGCCGTCGTAGAGGTCTACGCAGGACAATGCTGAGAAGTTAAGCAGGTTGATAGCACCGATGTAGGATTGTCTACCCAGGTATTTTGAGCCGTCCCAGAGCAGAAGGGTGCCCTCATAGGACCCGGTCTTGAGGCAGCCCAGCAGGTAGAAACTGCCCTCCCACAAGAAAATGGCCGCCTCTTTGGACGCCGCGCGAAAGTTGGTGAGAAAGTAGAACGCGTACTTGACGAATCGCACCGTGCCTTCCTTGAGGGCGTACCAGCCGTACTGCAGACCCAGCTTGAAGCCGATCCAAGAGTATTCCACGGCCAGCTTGCTGCCTTCCCACGAGTAATAGCACGCCAGCTTGCAGCCCAGCCACGTGTATTGGCCAGCCACCTTGAAGGCGTGGAGGCTGTAGCTGAAGCAGACACACGCGGCCTGCCATACATAATGCCAGCCGATGGCCAGCCCCCGGCAGAAGTACCTCCAGGCTATGGAGCACGCCAAGGCCGTGTACTGCGCCGTGAGCTTCGTCCACTGCCACAGATGGAAGGCCGCCACTTTAGTCCACGCCCACAGCTGGCAGGCCGCAACCTTGGTTCCCTGCCACGCGTAGTGGAGGCAGAGGACCAAGCCTCGGTAGAGGTACGTGAGCGCGAGTTCCGTGGCGCGGACTAACCCCTCCACGACCCACGAGATGAAGGTCCAGACCGCCTGTAGCCTAGCAACCGCCCGGTCGTAGTCCTGGTGGTACACGTCCCATACCGTCAACAGAGTCAACATGAACACAAACAACAACAGCAAAGACAACGTGATGTACTTGAGCTTCTCCCGTTTCGATAACTTGGGCCACGTCTCCCTGGCGTGGCGGTAACGACCTTTGACCTCATCCTTGGTGTCTCTGTATTTGGTCACGACGGCGTTTTTCGCGTTCCGGTACCGCGTCACGACGGCGTTCCGGCGCCGCGTATAAGCCGCGCATATCCCATCCCTGGTGTTGGTGTATGACGTCACCACGGCGGTCTTCGTCCTGACGTACTTGCCGACCACGGCATCCTTGGCCCCGACGCACTTGGCGACGGTTCCGTTGACCACGGCGCAGACTCTGGTGGTGATACCGGTCTTGACGTTGTTCACCCCGGTGTACACGCCATCGCTGGCCCTGTACACCCCGTCACAGACGCCATTCTTCGCGCCCACCACGGTGTTCGAAATGCCGCGTCCCGTGCTGTACACGGCGTCCGTGACGGCGTCTCGCGTGTTGGTGACCCGGGTACGAATGGCCGTCTTCGTGTTGTCGATCTTGGTACAGATGACATCTCGGGTGTTGCGCGCCCTGGCGCGGACCGCGTTCTTGGCGTTGTCAATGCGGGTGTTCACGGCACACTTGGCGTTGTCAATGCGGGTGTTCACGGCACACTTGGCGTCATCCACCTTCCCGTGGACGTAGTTGCGCAAGCTCGACACGACGTTCCCCATCGTGCCGGCCTCATACACCCGTAGACCTGTACAAAACAGTGTGTAGAGCAGAGGTTTATAGTCTCATTTATTTATTAATTCAACTATCAAAAAAACAATAAGAAATTCATCCAGTAATTTTATGAGAACAATCATGGTAGAAATGTTGGATGCCAAAAACAAAGAATGGTCATCAATGTTTATTTCCCATGGTACTAATGCCAAGAGCAACTTTCACCATGGTGAACAAATTCCATGGCTGGCTCTAGTTTTATGACTAATATTGAATAGGGTCCTACAACCAGGGCTAGAGCACAGTTATGGTTCAATCCGAACTTAACAACTGTTAAATATGTGAAATATTTTACATAATCATAAGTGTAGATTAGTACTACCAGTATATTAACTGGTTAGTACTAATATATTATTATTGAAATTATACAATACCTGCAGGTTGACTTCAAATATCCCAAAGATATTCGTTACTAGTCATGCAACATCAAGCCAAGTGACTACCTGAAAACAAGAGTTGACACCAGTATAAGACAGTGTCATGTAGTTAACTTTGATTTACTGGTTTTATAGTTACTTGCAACACCTATACATATATATTTCTTACATATTTTCTTACATACAATCCTCATATCTACCCCCTTCATCAATAGAGGCATATTTAGTTATAAGACCCAACTTGTACATAATATAAAGTTACACTGCTATGCATATACCATTCCTCTTACATTATCTACATAGTAATATTATTGAGCTGTTATATCCTTAATTATGGTCTGTCTCTATTTTTCCACCATAACACTACTTGATATAGAAAGACTCCAACCTAGGTCTAATTTTCCATCTAAAAGTATTTAAAGATATTAATAACTGGCTAAAGTAGAAAGTTAAAGTTGCATGTGGAGCTCTTTCCCGCCAAAACTAAACAGGTCAAAATACAAATAAGAATCAGTCCTTGAATCATTCAAGATTGGTTTTGTCTACTCCACCCATGCCAGACTGCCAAATAGTGTCTCTTAGCCTTGCCCGTGATATCAATTTACCACAAATTTCCATTTCAGTGGTAAACGTCATCAGTTTGTGTGCTTCGCGATGCTTTGTTATAAGTAGCAGTGCCGCGACAGAGTGCTGTGGTGTCGCGGGATAGACACGTTTGCCACACCACAGCCGAAACGGTTAGGTTTATCAGGTTTCTGAATTTATGGAATGGAACAATAGAGTTTTCTGCAAAGTTTGATATAAATTTCACCTGGGCTTAGTTTTGGTGGGAAAGAACTCGACATGCAACTTTAAATAACTGCTGCCAATGTTTAATTTAAACATATTTTATTGGCAATTAGAAAACATGCACACTGCCTATGTGAATTCTGCTTGCTGCTGCCAATGTAGTGTTAACATAAAGAAATATTGTTGTCATAAATCATAAATTAAAAAGGATAAAAATTGCAGTAGAAATATAGATTTATTTCATAAAATTGGCTGGTCTTGCTTACTCTTGTCAGTTATTTTCAGAACAATCAAGGCCTAAATGTCAGATAGGTGACTTCATATATTACAGCAACCCTAACATCTATTTTTTAAGATTCCAAGTGATCTGCCTATTATTTTTACCATTTTTCCCTCAATGTGGAATCACCAGTACTGTAGTATGTGGTACCTGTAAAATTAGCCTACTTGTCTGATAAGAGTGGGTGCTACTGCAGCTTAAGCGCCCCCCCCCCCCCCTAGTCAAGCTGCAGAAGCCCCACACTGACAGGTTTAGCCCCAGAGAATAAAGAAGCCCATGCCTGTTCAGATGTGGCAAGCTGATGGTGAAGAAAGGCCAGTGCCTGCCCCCAGGCCTAGCCCTCCCAGGCCCCCCCTCCCCCCTGCACCACCTATGCAGTTGCAATCGCGAAATTAAGGTCCACATGGGCTCATAATCTATTGCTATAAATCATTGTATGGTTGGGTGAATCACACAAGAAATAAATTCCGGAAAATAGCCCAGAATGTTAAGCCACTTAATCAGTGTTAATTAGGAACCCATCCCAACCTGCTCGAACGACCTCAACCGTAAATTAATCTTAATCCCTCCTTTCAAGTATGCCACTCCACCCAACAACCAACTGACCAACCAAGCCCCCACAGCAAACACCCCCACCCGCCGCCACCGCCACCCACCCCCTCCCCCACCAGCGGCCCCATGCAACAATCGGCGGCCACAGCCCACGCACCCCGAAATTAACCCCCCCCCCCTCCCCCCTAAACTAAAGTCTGGATCCGCCCCTGGTTAAGACCTGGAATGTACCGCTGTTCCCTCCGTGTCAAATGTCAAAAAGGCGAGGATAGCTGTGAATACGCCAAATCTTACTCAAAAATAGTGTGAGGATGGCTCAAGACAAGTCGTCAAGACAAGTCAAAACGAACGAGTCGGGACGGGGGTGTGGCGTTTCTGCAACATACGATCGTATCGGATACACCTAAACTGTGACAGCAGTGCACTCACTTGACTTGAGTTCTCGCTGCTTGCACGGCACAAAGCCTCATCTTGTATTCCAGGGATGGGACATATTTATCAAGCAACTGGTTCTACCACAGATATAATTAGCACGTCTATTTATAAATACTTTAGTTTTGACAGCTTTCGGAAGCGGAAGCGGGTGGCAAGTGCTGCCACCTGGCGAATAACGAAAGTCTCTCAAGCTTGTTATAGGGTACTCCGCCAGGTGGCTGAGATTCGCATGTTGATGGCAAGCAAAGAACTTGTATGGAACTGTACATTTTTTGTGGCAAGTAGATCGCAATGCAAATTGCTCGTAAGAAAATAATAAACAATGCTTTGAGTAAGATATTAACATGAACAATGTCATTGTGGCGTGCTATTAATGTAGATACAAAGGCGGGTTATAATATTTAAATCTTATCAGTTTCCCAAACGAACTTAAATTGATGCTATATGCGGCATGGCTATGCGAACACGGCTGACACTACAAATTTCTGTGCTTTTGGGCATATACGGGTTGCAGAATCAGTGTCGCTTGCGATTAGATAAATGACATAAATATCCTCGGACCGAAGCACGGGTATTCTATTAACCCGCTCGCTTTATGCAGATCCGGCCGCTCGGGTTTTTCCCCCGGAAAACCCGCTCTATGGACCCACTTTTTTTAGGGTCCCCCCCCCCGCCCCCAGCCCCCCCGGTCGCGAGTTTCAAAATATCGGTTCTATCTGAGATATGCATGAGATGGCGCTATAGTTACGGAAGTGAGAAAAGAGATGGGATAGAGGGAGGAGAAAGATCGTTTTTTAAGACCGGACGGAAACGGTGGGGGCGGGGGGCGATTAATCACCGCTATCTTTGCGTTTGGGTTAGCATATACCGATCGATGTGCAGTTTGCACCAACAGGTCCTGACGGGGGGGGGGGGCAGGCGGAGGGGGGTTCAAATTAAGCTTCAGGTAGGTTAGAAACTATTGCGATCGAAGGGGGGCGGTGGGGGGGGTGAACCTGGAAAACGAAGGTGTCCACACAGAAATATTGAAAACATTGGATCCACTCCAAAAAAAAGAGGTCAGAAAAAGAGGGGGCGTTCATGCGCGCACACCGCGTAAGATGGCGTGGAGTTTGCAGAGGGGATACCAGCTTTTCCCATCTCCGCAATTGGCAACCAGGAGTGCGCGATTATAGCTGTCAGCAATTTCAAGGAATCGTTATCCCACAAGTCCTGATTCAACGCGAGGACCCTTCCCTTATATATTGTTTACCGCGATCCGTTATAGCGCCTAGTTTTGAGCTGTCCAGATTCCTCGTCAGTGTTGGAAATCTGATATTACTCCCCCTAATTCTTGGGGATTCGTGATTCCCCTCCCCACCCCCCCGGCCCTTACCGGAGCGCCTTAGCCAGAGTCTCGCGGTCAATCTCAGCTAAGTTAGTTAAAGGTCTGATATAGGACCTGTAACTTTCGGTTTATCATGCAGTCGACCCATTCAATAACAGTATTGTAAATCTAAAACTTGTTCGTTTGACGCGGAAGTAGGCGGAACCGTGTCATAACCTAGTTCCCGGTCACCTGTAAAATAAACTGCGACCAATGGACACCGGCACCAGCCTAATGACATCGGCGATGTGGCATCGATCTTTTTGCTCTGACGTCATACAACATAGTGCCAAACATAATGCGTTTATCCTTCGTTAGAAGACCCTATGTTACATTATTTCGATACGAATGCGTTAACGAATGTATTAAAACAAGTGATATCTAAATTAGTATCGACTAAGATGTTGGTGAATCCAAAACTATATTTAGCATAGGACTCATGATGTCGCTCATGAATGAACCGGACTACTTTCTGACACCTCCTCCTCGCAGCCATTTTGGCCCAAGAAGGCAGGGGCTACTACACGTATTATATCATATCTGTCAACAGTAGTGACATATTAATGAAATAGTAAACCAATAACTGGGAACAACTTTCAAAGAAGTCGTAACGATGGCGCAAATATTGCCTATTCGCTTTCAAGAACACATACAGGTACGTTTGTCCATGCCGGTGCCCTGTCACCGGTGGTTTGTGATGTCAACTGCCAGTGACACAGCACAGCCACCGAAACTCGACTACTGTCACGGTTACAAGGGGCAGACGTATATATGTATTGTCACATGATGGGGTGATACAAATGTGCCCTTGCCAGTGTCCTGATACTGTGGAATAATTTATTGTCCAGACTATTGCCCCCTCGCATCCACTTTGGTTCATAATGTCTGGTGATGTTTTCTCACTCTCTCACTCAGTTTCACCTGTTCACACACAATATTTCCCAAGCAGACAGACAGGCCTAGGAAAGTAGGCGTTTCGTTGATCCAATATCCTGTCCTGTGACCTGTGCGTCACTGACATTGTCAATTATTTAATTAATGTATTGACAAGACTCACACTATTGCACCCAAATCCTAATCTGACCTTCCATTCACGTGTTAGAAATAATTATTGTTACTTTTTGAATGTTGACTTAATTGTCAGTAAACAAATTTAAATGTGACATCACTGACATGGTCTGTCACCAGAAAATAGGCTTAGATTATTTTGAATAAGATGAATATTGAGATGTTTTATTACAGTAATTACTTAAGTTGAAATAACAATGCTAATGTCACTAGATAACGTTTTCATGCAGTGTACTGGTGTATTCTTTCTGTCCCAATAGTTACTATATATAACCTATTTATTAATATGCAATAAGACTAATATAAATATTATCTGTATATATAGTGTTATATACTAATGCAAATTATGACAATGGCTTAACAATATGCTAGAGATCAATGTTAGTATATATATATATACACTTTGTTGTATTCTTACACAGTAAAAACCTGAATACATCATTTCCATTTAAACCATTCTAAACTTTGCTCTAGGAATATATTACTATATATGCATAGATTTTATGTATATTGGCAGGTAGTTGAATCAATACACAATGGCTAGGAATGCATGAAAAGTACTGTAAACTGCCTTTTTGAAGCCACATATAAATTACAAGATGAACCCCAACTTTGGCCTCAAAACCAGGTCTGCATATACCAAAACCATTTCTGAAAATCTATACAATATAAGCCATACCTGAACTCTGGCCTCTCTCAATCCCCCTCCCTGCTACCCAGTGGCCTTTCCTGTATCCCTGCTTATAATCCCATCTAGTGAACTAAGCCAATTACTCTGGCCTCAATTGTTTATATAAGCAACATTTATCTCTCCCATCACATCTCTTATCAAGTGTCACACCATTGGCTGGCTCTCCTGGCGCTTTATGTGAATGCATATTTATGAATCATTGTCACGTCTACCCTGTACCAAGTTTTTGTCTGGCCTGATTATCATATAGTAGTTGGTATCAAGACAGCGGCAGCATAAAGTTAGTGATGATGTTAGGATGCAATCTATTAGTTTTCATATTTCATCCCAGCCCCTACTAATACCCCACCCTCCTTTCTAATCCACCACCTGCCCATACCCCACCCTCCCTCGCCATGCTTAATTGAAATCATTCCACCCCGTACTCTTGGCGCAAGTTCCCCCAGGCAAGCCTTCTTCTCTAGGGACACAACGGTACCAATATTAAAATCCTTAGGCGTTAGTAGGGAATCGACTGTCGTTTTTATTATAATGTGGGCGCATACAATAATAGTGCTTACATATTCTATATACCTTGTTCTATCTTCTGACATCAAGAAAGTGTATCAACACTAAATTGTTGCAGTCATGTTTTCGCGAACAAATGTTGGGGCATGCAACTTTTCCCTACCAACCGCCATGCATATGCAGCGCCACCTGGCAAAGATGAGGAACCGAGTCGCATTACCGGCATCCGCCAAAAACAAATATGGCGGATGGCTGGTTAGGAAC
The DNA here is from genome assembly GCA_964019135.1 of Arenicola marina. NCBI lineage: Eukaryota > Metazoa > Annelida > Polychaeta > Arenicolidae > Arenicola > Arenicola marina. The sequence continues at coordinate 34,449,732 of OZ025258.1, forward strand.
AGTTGTGTGCTCCAACGTTTCTTCACGAAAATATAACTGAAACAACCTAGTGTCAACGCACTTTATTGAAGTCTGATGATAGAACAAGGTATATAGAATATGTAAACACTATGATTGTTCGAGCACACATTATAACAAAAGCTACAGTTGATTCCCTACTAATGTCTAAGGATCTTACCATTGATACCGTTGTGCCCCTAGAGAAGCGGGCTAGCCTGGGGGAACTTGCGCCAACCCCTACTCATACCCCACCTTCCCTTCTAATCCAGCCCCCACACCTTTTTTTGATATGCTCACCTGACCTCATTCCACCCCCTACCCATACCCCACCCTCCCTTCTAATCCAGCCCCCACACCACCCTTGCCATGGTCACTTGAAATCATTCCACCCGTTACCTATTCCTCACCCTCGCTTGTAGTCTAGCCTCCATATCACCCTTGACATGCTCACTTGAAATCATTCCACCCCCTACCCACACCCTACCCTCCCTTCTAATCCACCCCCCAACCTACCCTTGCCATGGTCACTTGAATCATTCCACCCCTTACCCATGCCCCACTCTCCCTCTCTAATCCACCCCCACCCCACATTTGCCATGCTCACTTGAAAACGCACAATGCTGTGTTTAAAGCTCCACTGCCACTTTGCTGTGAAGCCTGGATTGTGCATCAAGCAATTTCCTTAAGAGTGCAACATGGATTTATCTCATCCCAAGTCTTCCATAACTTGTCCAAGCTTTTTTGGGTAAGGATAAAATAGGAGATTTGTGCTGAGATAAATCTCAAACTTGAAAATACACAACATGCTATTTCTTGCATAAACTGTATCAAATTTTGTCCTCAGAGATGACAAATCTGTGTTTGTAGAAGTACCCTGTCAGAGTGGGTTTATCTCTGACCTGGTGTCACAATAGGCTGCAGAAAATTGAGTGTGAGAATGCTGTATCATTTGGCTGCAGTAACATACAGACTATGTAAGAGACTCATTTGTTAAGCGATGAAATCTCTTATACCAGTAACTATATAGTTAAATCTTTAAACGTAACTTTATGTATAATAATGGAGATGCACAATACAAATACTACGCTGTTAAAATGTTAATTTTCAAGCAAAGATAGTGACTCATACGCTGCTTAGGCTGGTTGGCCAATGTAACCCTGCTGCTGTGTTTTACACATTTAAGTGATTGTATATAATTGTTGTGTTTCATGCCAAGTGTCACTTAAATAAACTATTCTACTACTACTACTACAGATTCAGACCATGCTTCAGAATGCTAAAGCTGTTATGGATAAATGGTTGATAAGCTTAAAAACTAATCGCATATGATAAGCTTAAAAACTAATCTTTGACTAATATTGCTTTTTGAGCTTGTCATGATGTTGCAGACTAAAAAGCCTATTTGGGAGCATTTCTTCATGATCAACATTAACAATTCTCTGGGACAAGGGATTTTGCCACACGATTCCCTGCACTATTCTGAGAGACTTGGTCCGAGAGGATAAGTGCTTGCCGAACAAGTGTTCCAAACACTTATAACCTTCTCTTTATTGGCTTTCGCTGATTCCTCCTCAGATAATACTCTGCCTTGTTATATTGATGTTTAATATAATGTTTTTTGTGGGAGGCAAGTAAATATTAGATGGGACAAGTAAAAATTGAAAGTACTTGTACCACAGAATATATAAACAGGAGTTGTACAGCTACCACTGTATTTTAATACTTATGTCCACAACTATGTAAGGTATGTTAAGAGATGAATTTGATTCACAAGTCAAATTCTCCTTTTTTACTGAGACTGGAGGTAGGCTCTTTGACTGGCTTTATCTTTCAATGTGCCATACTTTAGGCTGGAGGCTAAGCTTTTGTTCTGCTTTTGTCACCAAGATACACCTTAAAAGTGAACCCATGCTTGTAGGATGTGTAGTGGAGTACATAATGTATACAATGTACCAGGTAGTTACAAATGGTGTACAGAAAATACCTGTGCAAAAAAAAAGTGGCAGACATTGTATCAATGCATGATATGTTGCAATCGTTTGCTTTGTGTATTACCAGATATCAGCTAGACCAAATTTTCCCATGGTCTTTCTATAGCTAAACTTCAGTAAATCAGTAATTGTCATCCCTGGAGTGAAGGCAGTGTTTTGTAAAACCATGATGGTGGCTAAAGCATTATAATATTGAAATTATTCAGGGTTCTGTCTGAAACCTTTACATGTTATACACCACATAATTTCACAGGCTACACAATATGCTGAATTTTAACTTGCCCAGTAGGCAAGCTGCTTCCAATTTCACTTTTCTGTATAAAAATATGTTTTCCACACAGTACTGTCACAAAAATAAAGTAGGTAAACTAGAATTTGAAGAATAACTTCAGTGAAAGTATTCTTTCATGATCAGAAGTGAACTGAGGGCTTTGTATACAAAGTTGACACACAACAATTAAACTAAACACACTAACAAGCTCTGCACTGCTATAAAGACCTTCAGTGCAACAGCCATAATGATATTCAATTACTCTTGTCAAGGTCACATTACCAATGAGATGATATCAGTTTAGGAGTCTGTTTAAATTATTGCCAAAAATAATAGTCCAATTTATCTGTGATTCACAGTAATTTGTGTACAATATTATGATACTTTGATACAACTGCCAAGTTATTGATACAAAATGATAAAACCTGGAATGAAACATTACAATTTATCTTTTCTTTGTTTTGTTAGCCTTTTCCCTGCTGGGTGCCATGCATGTGATGCAGTGACACCACATTTTGTATGACCTCAAATGACAGGTCAACCCCTGATTTTTCCACTGGAATTTAATTGGACTTTCATTTCTAATCGGACTCCATTCAGTTTGACCACATTATGATAATAATAAATCTCTTAGCCCTTGAATAGATTATAATATGATAAATGAAAGGCATGGGGATAGTTATTGAGCTGTTTGTTTAAAATCATTGTTTCATGATCATTTCACTCAGTTTTTGCAGAAAAAAGTGTTTTGGATGCAAGATTATGCTTGTATCCCATAGTTACATATGCCATTTGCCAGCATCTTATGGTGATTAATTTTAATTCAGATTCATTATTTGTGTTATTGATTACATTGTTAATATTTTTTCAATATTGATACTGATATAACATACCAGGTAACAAGTAATATTAGTAAATTCATCTTGCATTGATAAATAAATAATAACAACACAAAGCATGGAGTAATGTCATTGTACCTCATAGTACCGGTAATAACCTAATTGACCATATTATACCATAGAGGGTTTCTAACCACCTTATTGTACTGGAGAGGGTTTCTAACCACCTTATTATACTGTACAGGGTTTCTTAGCACCTTATTATACCGTAGAGGGTTTCTAACCACCTTATACTGTAGAGGGTTTCTAACCACCTTATTATACAATAGAGGGTTTCTAACCACCTTATTATACCGTAGAGGGTTTCTAACCACCTTATACTGTAGAGGGTTTCTAACCACCTTATTATACAATAGAGGGTTTCTAAGCACCTTATTATACTGTAGAGGGTTTGTTACCACCTTATACTGTAAAGGGTTTCTTACCACCTTATAATGTAGAGGGTTCCTTACCACCTGATACTGTAGAGGGTTTCATACCACCTTATACTATAGAGGGTTTCTTACCACCTTTTTATACTATAAAGGGTTTCTAACCACCTTATTATACTATAGAGGGTTTCTAACCACCTTATTATTCTATAGAGGGTTTCTAACCACCTTATTATACCGTAGAGGGTTTCTAACCACCTTATTATACTATAGAGGGTGTTAAAGCACCTTATCATACTATAGAAGTATCTAACCACCATAGATAGAGGGTATATAGTAACTAGACTACAGAGGCGAAGTTTTATGTCAAAAGAACTACCAGTATGTACTTATTACCCACCAGGAATACCAAGTGAAGTGGAAATATAGAGAGTTTACTTGCAATACAAAACATGCAATTCCCAGTTTCATCATGCCAGGGCACCTGTTGTATGTAGAGTTGGATAGATCTATAAATGTCGTTTAGGTATGATCTAACCTATTGTATGTAGAGTTGGATAGATCTATTAATGTATGTCAGTTATAGGGATCATTGGTATGTTTGACCCAGTAAGGTGTCGGTCCTGTGTGACCTATTACTGACATCGTCGGAAACTGCGCCTGGACCGGGTCTAATAAGCAACTCCCGTGACGTCATTGCCCGTGACGTAAATGACGTCACAATGGTGGGGCATGCATTTCTTGTCACACATATAGATACATAAATATATACATGTAAATATAGCCCCCTCAGAACCCCCCTTCCTCAAAAATGGAAAATCTGGAGTATTTATTGATTACTGGAAGGGGAGCAGTGTCGGTTGGCGCGGCGTGGGCGTTGGTGACTGCGGCTGTTAGCCCGGCTCGCCGCTGGCCTACCCCCTTCCCCTCCTCCCTCCTCCTCTCGCCTCCTCTCACACGGTCCACGCTCCCTGCACCCCTCTGGCATTGTGGAGATTGCCTTGATTAAGGAGTATTGATTGGCGGGCGACGTGGGCCGCGAGTCGCCGCGTTAAGGCAGACAGGCAAGGAGGGAGGGATGGACGTCGCGGGCTGTGGGATAAACTGCTGGAGACACGGGAGGGGCGTGGCTTCCAGTGCGGGAGGCTCGCTGCCGTCTCTGCCAGCGTCTTGTCGTTATGAGGCGCCGTCGAGGAAGCGATGACTGCATGCTGGTCCCCACGGTCTCTCTTCGTAGGGGGGCAAAAACAGATACAAATCTCGCCGACCCATACATCAGCTGGTGCTGGATTCTTTAGGCCGGTGTTTAGATGTTTGCCGCTTTTGTTGAGACGAGTCCCAACAACCCTCCTACTCATCAGGCAAACCAGTTTTTTGGCTTAGTTTTGTGGTGATGTAAAAATATACATTGACACGATATACTACTGTCAAACGCCGCGCGTCTCCGTTGACAGGAATCTGGCTGACCACCCGCGTATGCATTGCCGTTTAGTGCCCTGTGTCTTCAGATTTATATATCATATGTGCGCGTGTTTGGACAGTCTCCCACCCTGGGGATGGGCCGCCCCGTTAGCTCAGTGGGTTAGAACGCTCGCATTGAACGCTCTTTTCACCTGCAGTGAGAGCCCAACGGCACGTGGATCGGTTGGTACGAGCCCCGCTGTGGCCATGTCTGTGTGGTCGCAGGATAAAGATGCCATGTCCTTCTTGGAACAGAGTAGGGGGTTACCCCGGGGACATGGCTGCACTCTCCCTTCCTCTCATTGACGCGAAATGACCAGAATTGGTACAATCTTCCTAAAGATACAACCAACCCATCCTTTCGCGGTGATCATACTACGGATTGTGGCTGCCACCGCCTTGAGAGGCGATGACGTACATGTTTGTTTCATCAGCATGGTACGAGAGCATTATGGATACGGCTCGTGGAAGGCGACACCGAATAAGTGAGTGAAGTACGCGCCAGCAGTGCACTGGGCGGGCCGTCAGCCTGGCCAGCGGCTACGTCATCACGTCACTGGCTCCAGGGGAATGTGACGGGCCATAGAGGGGTGGGGGGCTCCCGCCACGCCCACAAGGCTCTAGCGCATAGAATCAAATTCTGGGTTATTTTGATTCGTGCCGTATGTGAGGAAACTTGATTTGAGTGTAATTGAACGCTGATTTCATATATGGTGTAAGCCATATTTGCTTTACCCGCATGTTGACAGCATATTACGCGGAGGCCTTCTGTCGCGGCCACCCAAGCCGACTGCAAGCAGAAGGGGTTCACATGACTCATTAGCATAATCGATGACGCGTGTTGACGTCATCGCTGGCTGCGTCCAATGTTAAACGCCATCGCGTGTGGAGTCGCCGCTCCCACCATGGTGGTTATGGTTCTGATTCTGATATCAATGATGATCGCTAGTGATTGTTATCTTTAATGGTGGTGATATGAAACGACGGTGGTACAATGAATTAGATCCCCATTCACGACTGTTTGGTAAGCCACAACCGTGGGATGTTTCTGGAGACACGGCATTATCCCTGCTTGTCTTGACTACAGCTGCTCATCACCGTCTGTCTCCATTAACGCTTTTCCGTAAGAAAGATTGCGATGGAAATATGACGGGGTGGGTGGGTGGGCCCGTGGGGGGGGGGGGCGTTGAAGTGGGGTAGTGGGCTAAACTGGAGTCGATAATCCGTTATCGTTTTATCAGTGCCATAAGCACTCACCCGCCACCCATATACACAACACGCAGGATTGATTCTCTTGTTGAACTTTGTTGAAGGATGCCCAATTTGTTTGTGTGTAGTAAATGGTATATTTTTTATTTCTGGAGACTTCGTTGCCATTTACCAAAAAAGGGACTTGGTTTTGCCTCTAATTAAAAGATTTTATCCCGAAAAATGTGGGCATCTCTTCGTAATTTGTAACCTCTATTGATGGCCATTGAGGGTTCATGGCTTCATCGGGTTCACACAAGGTCCACACAATGCAGTATTAATATACATTCAATAGGTGAGTAAGACGTGAGTAATTCTAAAGTAATGGTCTGCGCCAATGAGGAAAAACGCTCATCTCTGGCACTAAATACTAAAATCTTCAAAGCCTTCCCTGCATATACGTGCAATAAAAACCGATCTTCCTCATGCTTACATACAATTTGGGCTCGTAACCTGGGGAATGTTTCGTCCATTCATCCTTGTAAGTCCCGGGAGGTTCCTTGGCCCAGTTTAGGCCTCCTATAGATGCACACAATCGGCCTGACACACCCAACTCGAAAACACCATTCCCCTTGGCCCTGTTTATCCCTTGTGTGCACACGAGCGGCCTAAAACACCATTTCATAATATTTTGCTTTCGTCTTGTTGCAGGTTCAAAATGTTGGGATCAACGCGGCCAACATCGGGTTCAGCACCCTCACCATGGAGTCGGACAAGTTCATCTGTGTCCGGGAGAAGGTGGGCGACACGGCCCAAGTGGTCATTATCGACCTCAATGACACGGCCAACCCCATCCGCCGCCCCATCTCGGCAGACTCCGCCATCATGAACCCCACCAGCAAGGTCATCGCCCTGAAAGGTAAGGTCGCCGGCTGCAAGGTCCCTGTTGTTATGGGAGGTCACTGGCATCAAGGTCACTGATGTTATGGAAGATCACTGGCGGCAAGGTCACTGCCGTTATGGGAGGTCATTGGTGGCAAGGTCACTGCGATTATGGGAGGTCACTGGCGGCAATGTCACGGCGGTCGTGGCAGGTCATTGGCTGCAAGGTCACGGCACAAGTGGCCGGTGCGTGATTCGAAACCCACCTGTACAAATGTTTTTGTTGGATAAATATTCCATTTATTCCTTTTTCGCCAAGAGTAGGGGTCACCTCCTGGAGGCCCCTATCTCCCTTGTCCCTTCCCATTGTCGCGATATGACCTTAATAACCAACCAAGTGGCCCTCCACAGGGGTCACACAAGGGCCGGGGTGACCGGTCTCATACATAGAATAGTTTTAGTGCAGCCTTTGGTCCTGGCCCTTCTTTGGAAGGTGATCCACATATTCCAAAGCGTCACATATTGCCATGGTGCCTGTAGATATATTGACACTGTGCTGTCTCATTCTAATGATTTTAAATGATTCTGGGCCAAATGGACGTTTGTATACTTTTGGATGATTTCGCCTTCGTTCCTTCATGACTTGAGTGGATAGTAAGTCGACAATCTGTTTTCTTTCTGGTGTGTATTAGAGTTAAGCAGAGCCAAGATATTACAGGGGACACCACCCCCCCCCCCGCCCCCCTCCACACACACACACACCCCGCCTCGCTCCCCGACCACCAGAACACGTATTCTGTTCGTTATTTGGGCGATCTAGCCTTTCATTGAGACACCAATACCCTTTGCAATGCGGTCGGACTTGAGTCGAGTGACTATTGATATTAAAGGGCTGTCATAAAGGGAACATTGGCATATAGATCCCGTTTATCCTTGATGTATGGTAATGTAGTTATGTTGGCAGTGACTCTCTCGCCATCTCGATGTGTAATACCCCCCCCCCCTCCCCCCGCCCTACCTCCCGCCTCCACTTTGCCGCGGAATGCCTTGTACCATACCGCACGCGCGAGCCATGGTAAAGCGCTTTCTCGTTCTCAGCTCATCCCTAGTTCAGTTGGTAGATAGGCTGAGCTTGAGGTGAACAGGTTGTGGGTACCAGCATGTGGGGCAAGTTTCATCCAACCTGCCTTTATCCCGGGATGTTTCTTGGCCCCACTTGTGAAGAGCATTCGGTCCTTGTAATTCGATATATTATTAGTAACTTTAGAGGGGCGTTTGGTCCTTGTAGTTCAATGTCTTATACACAACTTTAGAGGGACAATCGGCCCTTGTCAAGCCTTGTCAGTCAATGTGCTCTGGATGAACGTTCGGTCCTTGTCAGTGAGTCTGAGCGTTCCTCGCACCCCACACGCCCCACATACACGAGGCGCCGTTTTGTTATCGCCATTCTCCGCTGGCCTCCTGACCGTGTTTGTTTTATATGGAAGCATCTCGCTAATGAGCTCCTCACAACACGGCGCGGCCGTCGGGAGGGAGGGAAGGCGTCGCCGGTACATCTCAACGCCGAGATGATACATACGTCGGCCCGGAAGTGGGAGGGCCGGGGGTGGGAGCCGGGGGGGGGGGAGGGGGGCGATGGGCGGGGGAGGGGGGGGCGATGGGCGGGGGGCGGCGGTGGGGTGTCCACTGGTACAGGGAGGAACGAACGGCTATCAGGGACGGGGCGGGACGTTTGCTTCGGGATCAGGGAACGAAAGTTCTGACTTCTTGTGGCTTTTGGCATTTAGGTGAAATCTTTAGCTCTGTTCTGCCATGGATGTTCTCCCTCCTCCTCCTCCTGCTTCTTCATCGTTTCTACTCGTCAGCTCTAAGCTGAGGCTTCTGTCAAACAGTGACAGGCTGGCTTCCCTTCCTCCCTTCCTTCCCTCCGCCAGCCCTGCTATCTCTCCCTCCCTCCCTCCCTCCGCCAGCCCTGCTGTCTCTCTCTCTCCCTCCCTCCCTCCGCCAGCCCTGCTATCTCTCCCTCCCTCCGCCAGCCCTGCTATCTCTCTCCCTCCCTCCGCCAGCCCTGGTATCTCTCTCTCTCTCTCTGACTCTCCGCCTCCCGAAGCCTCAGCTGGTGGGGGGGTATCGATCGGGTAATGTTTCCTTCCTTCCTCCCATCATACCGCTCCTCGCCCGACACCGGCGTGTTTGGTGCAGGTCATTCCAGGACGACTCCCCACCGCCCCGAAACCCCAAACTCCCACCCCCAATCCACTGTCCCTCTCCCTTCTCCCCTTACGCCTTAGTGCCATACATACGTAGGTTGAGAGGAAAATACTCGTTACACTTTACTTGGCGAGCGTTATTAGGTCTTGGCGTCAGCGGTGCGAACATATTTGTTGGGTTTCTGAGATGAAAGACAGCTGAACGATTCCTCACTTCATTCTTGATCCTCGTCAGTCAACTGATAGTCAGTCCGCTTGTGAAAGTTATTCGCGATTGAATTACGCAGACAAAAATGTCGACCTAGCGGTTTTCATGGAGAACACTTGTCCACCTAGCGGCCACGTGTCTTTGACGATCACCTGTTCACCTAGGGGCCACGTGTTTTTGGCGATCACCTGTTCACCTAGGGGCCACGTGTTTTTGGCGATCACTTGTCCACCTAGCAGCCACGTGTTTTTGGCGATCACCTGTCCACCTAGCGGCCACGTGTCTTTGGCGATCACCTGTCCACTTAGCGGCCACGTGTTTTTGGCGATCACCTGTCCACCTAGCGGTCACGTGTTTTTGATGATCTCCTGTCCACCTAGGTGCCACGTGTTTTTGGCGATCTCCTGTCCACCTAGGTGCCACGTGTTTTTGGCGATCACCTGTCCACCTAGGGGCCACGTGTTTTTGGCGATCACCTGTCCACCTAGCGGCCACGTGTTTTTGGCGATCACCTGTCCACCTAGCGGTCACGTGTTTTTGGCGATCACCTGTCCACCTAGCGGTCACGTGTTTTTGGCGATCACCTGTCCACCTAGCGGCCACGTGTTTTTGGCGATCACCTGTCCACCTAGCGGCCACGTGTCTTTGGCGATCACCTGTCCACTTAGCGGTCACGTGTTTTTGACGATCTCCTGTCCACTTAGCGGCCACGTGTTTTTGGCGATCACCTGTCCACCTAGCGGCCACGTGTTTTTGGCGATCACCTGTCCACCTAGCGGCCACGTGTTTTTGGTGATCACTTGTCCACCTAGCGGCCAGATCTTTTCAGTACGTCACCACGTAGCGGCCAAGTGTCTCTGACGTTCCCATGTCCCGCTGTCAGTCAGTCTCATAAGACATATGTAAAGCGTTGACCTGTCAGTCACAGTCACCTGTATATATCCATCATGCCGCTCATACGTACCTTGATTCTATTAGTACGCCCAAGACGGCAAGTCCGACCAAACTTGCTATTGAAGAAATAATATATTTTTGTTCGTTGTTGCGTCATAAATACATGCCTTCTGGGTAGTCATGGTTGCTGAATCTCTATATATATCTTCCTATACGCCAAATTCCATACCAGTTCTGCGTTTTGTTTTGCATATATTGTACAATATTCTTTGATGAATGGTAACCCAGTGTTTGGATTGGACAGTTATACCAATATATACATATATATATATATAGACAGCCAATATACAATGGCTTAGGGCACCGACAAACCCAAAGACCATCCTGGCATTTTAGGCCAGAGGTTTTACTCAGGGAATAATACTGACTGCTACATGGCGTGAGATGGGGTCGGCTGAGGTGAGACTGGGAGAAATGGGCCAAGATGTTATAGATAGAGCTCTTTATCGTCTGGATCTTGGCATTCCTAGGACAAGGTTACGTTTTATCAGACGCTTGGAGAAAGAAACCGCTACTTACAGACATCAATACTGAAGAAACTTGTTTTGCCAGATAGACCGGTTAATGTTTCGTTGCACTCGGCTGCCCAATAGGTATATCAGATTACTTTTCGTTTTCGTTGATAAAGAAAATAATTCCTAAATTGGTCGATTCATGGAATTACATGGTGCAAGTGTACGTTTTGTAATGGCGCACCGCGGTTTGTATACCATTGAGTGGATAGTTTGAAAGTGACGTGGATCGTATGAAAAAGCTATGATTAAACTGACTTGGAACGCATGGAAACAAATATGAAACAGAACAGGCACCGATAGAAGCAACAATGGATCTGACATGGGACGCGCATCCAAACAGCCATGTAGATGTACATTGGGGGCTTTGTGGGACGTCCTTCCCGCTAACCATGGCCACCACTAATTCCCCTCAGTGACCTAGTGACGTAGGCGGTGACGTCAATGATTGGCGGAGGCTGCCACTCATTCCACCTGCTGTCAGCCTCAAGGGGCCGTGTGGATACTGATGTGGCGGGGTGGGCGGGTGAGGGTGTGTGACGGGGATGGGTAGTTTTCTGTGTAGGCAGAGATGGACACTAGTAATAAAGAAGTCTTCACCTCCCCTCATAGGTCCATACACACCAAATATACACTAGAAATCTGTCTCGCGGGTGTTTTCGGTCGCGCCTGCAGATAATAATTGATGTCTCGCAGGTACCCGGGTACTTACTTATCCCCGCCCCTCGCCACCACGCTTGTCTCACCCCCCCCCCGCCCCCCCCCCTAGTTCTGTGACTGTAGGAAGGGATGGCACACTGGCCCTACCTCTACATTCACCCGTCCTAGAGCCAGGGCTGCCTACCCCTAGTGATCCCCTATAACGGCCTCGCCCAGCCCAGCAATAACACCAGGGTAATGCCGTTTACGTAAGGCACCAGTGCGTCCCGCCTCCTCCACGCTGCTTGTGTAAGACCCGCGAGAGATTCGGAGGCAGGCAGGCCGGCCGCTGTTCCTTGGCACTCTTTGTTTTTATGACATTAACTCTGCGATAATATTATAATACGGACCTTTGTAAATGTCCGCGCAAGGCATGGCGGTTGCAAGTCAAGCCCAAAAAAAAATGAAAAACCTGTTGTCCATTTTAATCTAATAGCTGAAATAGTGTATTTGTAGATATGTGCTGGTTTGTTTGTCCAGCATTGACCAGCATTGCCCGTTGTATCGGGGAAGTGGACTGGATTGGAGTGTTTCCGCGATAGGTTTGACTTTGGCTTTCTCCTTGTGCCCGCGGGTCATTTGCTCGTTCAGTACTGCTGCCTGTGATGTTTAGTCTGGCACCGAGACATCCCTAGTGTCTCGACATGCCGCCAGGCGGTGCCTTGTATATGGTAGGAGATTGCAGGCGCCGGGTGAGTGTACCACGTGACCGGCCAATGTGGGCCCCCTTTACAAATAGCCGGAGAGAAAGCCCATTGTTCCTGGTCTTTGTTTGCACTAAGTTAACGTACCCGGGACCCTCGTATACCCCTAGAAAATTGAGGGGTTAGGTACATAGTGTTCTTTCGCCCCCATTGAGTTTTTCATAGACACATATGGACAGATTTTAACGTCAAATAAGTAGATATTGTATATGGTTGATGCAAAATAGGATAAATGAAAAGATTATGTGTCAAGTTTAGCTTTCATTTTTGTCAGCGTTTAAAATGAATTATTTATGCAAAAAAAGCTAAGGATATGTACGGGAGTAAAACATGTCGTGCGTTGCTGACGCGATGGAGCCACACATATAGCGTACATGGGATCTCATAGAAGGTTGGAAGGCGATGCCGTCTTCTCGGGTACCCCATAGCTTGGGTGCGATTGTACCATTCACGGAACAATTAGTAATCACTGTGCTTAAAATGTTTTATTCCTTCTCAATGCTAAAGATCCACATACTGGTTTGTGGGTGGAGGGGGCGGACTGGCTTGGCACGCTAAGCATAGTCCCTGTCCGAGTCAGTAGCTGCTTATCGAAGATTATCGAAGACGTTCACATTGTTATTTGTATCAACTTATAAAGAGGTTGTGTAGAGCGTTTTTTAAGAAGATGAGTACGAGTAAGCAAAAAGAATCTTTACATGTTGTTGGTTCATATACATGAATTAGTGTGACTAATGAGTCCTTTATATGTAGCATACTCTCCGGTCTTGTAGTTAAAGATCAAGATCAAATGTATCGTTATTGAGTAACGTCTTATTGACATTAGTGTCTTCGCAGCAGCGGGAACCTTTGAAGCATTTGTCATTGGATGCGTTTTCCTTTCAGCTGGGAAGACCTTGCAGATCTTCAATATAGAGATCAAGAGCAAGATGAAGGCTCACAACATGACGGAGGAGGTTCAGTACTGGAAGTGGATCAGCGTCAACACCGTGGGGCTCGTCACAGACACGGCCGTCTACCACTGGGGAATGGAGGGTAAGTCACCATAGACACGGCCGTCTACCACTGGGGAATGGAGGGTAAGTCCTGACAGACACTGCCGTCTCCCACTGGGGATGGAGGGTAAGTCCTGACAGACACGGCCGTTTACCACTGGGGAATGGAGGGTAAGTCCTGACAGACACTGCCGTCTCCCACTGGGGATGGAGGGTAAGTCATGGCAGACACGGCCGTCTCCCACTTGGGATGGAGGGTAAGTCCTGACAGACACTGCCGTCTCCCACTGGGGATGGAGGGTAAGTTCTGACAGACACTGCCGTCTCCCACTGGGGATGGAGGGTAAGTCCTGACAGACACTGCCGTCTCCCACTGGGGAATGGAGGGTATGTCATGGCAGACATGGCCGTCTCCCACTGGGGAATGGAGGGTAAGTCACGGCAGACACGGCCGTCTACCAAACACCTTGAAGAAGAGGGGAATTTTCGTGCATTGATAGTGATCCGAACTATTTATTTGGCTGTTTCAGTGTTCGGAATCTCAATACACACTTAAGTACACAGACTGCTACTTTGTCGTGGAAAAGTCTACCCCTCTCGTCTTGCTCCCATACATCTTCTTGGGAGACCCTATGCTTAATCAATTTAGCTCTCACGTTTCTCTCTTTTTATTTTTTTACAGGTGATTCTCAGCCACTGAAGATGTTCGACCGTCATTCCAGTCTGTCCGGTTGTCAGATCATTAACTACAGGACCGATAGCAAACTGCAATGGCTTCTCCTCATAGGGATCTCAGCACAGGTCAGCGACCTAAAGGAGGAACAGGTTCAGGGACATTCAAATGATTGGGCCATTAATATGCATGGAGTTTGTACTTGTACCAGCCTTATTGAACAGAGATCATAATTGTATAAGATTGACCGTCTTGAACCATCTTTGCTTAAATAAAACCTTTATCTTTTTTACTGTACATTTAGTTTAATCTAATGCCCTTATAACTTTATAGATTTATTTTAAATTGTAAATTGTTGTATTACGTGGATATTATTTTGTGGGAAATTCCAACCTACGTAAGTGCCTCGACTTTTTTTTCACCATTGGATTTGTCATTGCAGCAAAACCGCGTGGTTGGTGCCATGCAACTGTACTCCATGGAACGCAAGGTCAGTCAGCCCATTGAAGGTCACGCCGCGGCCTTCGCCGAGTTCAAGATGCCTGGAAACAGCACTGAGACAACCCTCTTCTGTTTCGCCGTGCGCGGGGCGCAGGGAGGCAAGGTTAGTGACCTCTCTCCCCTCCCCTCTTCTGTTTCGCCGTGCGCGGGGCGCAGGGAGGCAAGGTTAGTGACCTCTCTCCCCTCCCCTCTTCTGTTTCGCCGTGCGCGGGGCGCAGGGAGGCAAGGTTAGTGACCTCTCTCCCCTCCCCTCTTCTGTTTCGCCGTGCGCGGGGCGCAGGGAGGCAAGGTTAGTGACCTCTCTCCCCTCCCCTCTTCTGTTTCGCCGTGCGCGGGGCGCAGGGAGGCAAGGTTAGTGACCTCTCTCCCCTCCCCTCTTCTGTTTCGCCGTGCGCGGGGCGCAGGGAGGCAAGGTTAGTGACCTCTCTCCCCTCCCCTCTTCTGTTTCGCCGTGCGCGGGGCGCAGGGCGGCAAGGTTAGTGACCTCTCTCCCCTCCCCTCTACTGTTCCGCCGTGCGCGGGGCGCAGGGCGGCAAGGTTAGTGACCTCTCTCCCCTCCCCGGTTCTGTTTCGCCGTGCGCGGGGCGCAGGGAGGCAAGGTTAGTGACCTCTCTCCCCTCCCCGGTTCTGTTTCGCCGTGCGCGGGGCGCAGGGCGGCAAGGTTAGTGACCTCTCTCCCCTCCCCTCTACTGTTCCGCCGTGCGCGGGGCGCAGGGCGGCAAGGTTAGTGACCTCTCTCCCCTCCCCGGTTCTGTTTCGCCGTGCGCGGGGCGCAGGGAGGCAAGGTTAGTGACCTCTCTCCCCTCCCCGGTTCTGTTTCGCCGTGCGCGGGGCGCAGGGAGGCAAGGTTAGTAACCTCTCTCCCCTCCCCTCTCTCCCCTCCCCTCTTCTGTTTCGCCGTGCGCGGGGCGCAGGGAGGCAAGGTTAGTGACCTCTCTCCCCTCCCCTCTCTCCCCTCCCCTCTCTCCCCTCCCCTCTTCTGTTTCGCCGTGCGCGGGGCGCAGGGAGGCAAGGTTAGTGACCTCTCTCCCCTCCCCTCTTCTGTTTCGCCGTGCGCGGGGCGCAGGGCGGCAAGGTTAGTAACCTCTCTCCCCTCCCCTCTTCTGTTTCGCCGTGCGCGGGGCGCAGGGCGGCAAGGTTAGTGACCTCTCTCCCCTCCCCTCTTCTGTTTCGCCGTGCGCGGGGCGCAGGGCGGCAAGGTTAGTAACCTCTCTCCCCTTCCCTCTTCTGTTTCGCCGTGCGCGGGGCGCAGGGAGGCAAGGTTAGTGACCTCTCTCCCCTCCCCGGTTCTGTTTCGCCGTGCGCGGGGCGCAGGGCGGCAAGGTTAGTAACCTCTCTCCCCTCCCCTCTTCTGTTTCGCCGTGCGCGGGGCGCAGGGCGGCAAGGTTAGTGACCTCTCTCCCCTCCCCTCTTCTGTTTCGCCGTGCGCGGGGCGCAGGGAGGCAAGGTTAGTAACCTCTCTCCCCTCCCCTCTTCTGTTTCGCCGTGCGCGGGGCGCAGGGAGGCAAGGTTAGTGACCTCTCTCCCCTCCCCTCTTCTGTTTCGCCGTGCGCGGGGCGCAGGGAGGCAAGGTTAGTGACCTCTCTCCCCTCCCCTCTTCTGTTTCGCCGTGCGCGGGGCGCAGGGAGGCAAGGTTAGTGACCTCTCTCCCCTCCCCTCTTCTGTTTCGCCGTGCGCGGGGCGCAGGGAGGCAAGGTTAGTGACCTCTCTCCCCTCCCCTCTTCTGTTTCGCCGTGCGCGGGGCGCAGGGAGGCAAGGTTAGTAACCTCTCTCCCCTCCCCTCTTCTGCTTCGCCGTGCGCAGGGAGGCAAGGTTAGTAACCTCTCTCCCCTCCCCTCTTCTGCTTCGCCGTGCGCGGGGCGCAGGGAGGCAAGGTTAGTAACCTCTCTCCCCTCCCCTCTTCT
Organism: Arenicola marina; assembly: GCA_964019135.1. NCBI lineage: Eukaryota > Metazoa > Annelida > Polychaeta > Arenicolidae > Arenicola > Arenicola marina. Next base: position 34,466,155 of record OZ025258.1, read on the forward strand.
GTTTCGCGGGGCGCAGGGCGGCAAGGTTAGTAACCTCTCCCCCCTCCCCTCTTCTGTTTCGCCGCGCGCGGGGCGCAGGGCGGCAAGGTTAGTAACGTCTCCCCCCTCCCCTCTTCTGTTTCGCCGTGCGCGGGGCGCAGGGAGGCAAGGTTAGTAACCTCTCTCCCCTCCCCTCTTCTGTTTCGCGGGGCGCAGGGAGGCAAGGTTAGTAACCTCTCTCCCCTCCCCTCTTCTGTTTCGCCGTGCGCGGGGCGCAGGGAGGCAAGGTTAGTGACCTCTCTCCCCTCCCCTCTTCTGTTTCGCCGTGCGCGGGGCGCAGGGAGGCAAGGTTAGTAACCTCTCTCCCCTCCCCTCTTCTGCTTCGCCGTGCGCAGGGAGGCAAGGTTAGTAACCTCTCTCCCCTCCCCTCTTCTGTTTCGCGGGGCGCAGGGCGGCAAGGTTAGTAACCTCTCCCCCCTCCCCTCTTCTGTTTCGCCGTGCGCGGGGCGCAGGGCGGCAAGGTTAGTAACGTCTCCCCCCTCCCCTCTTCTGTTTCGCCGTGCGCGGGGCGCAGGGAGGCAAGGTTAGTAACCTCTCTCCCCTCCCCTCTTCTGTTTCGCGGGGCGCAGGGAGGCAAGGTTAGTAACCTCTCTCCCCTCCCCTCTTCTGTTTCGCCGTGCGCGGGGCGCAGGGAGGCAAGGTTAGTAACCTCTCTCCCCTCCCCTCTCTCTCCTCCTCCCCCTCTGGTCTCCTCCAACCACTCTGGTCTCCCCCCTCCCATCTGCTGCTGACCCTCCCCCCTGCTCTCCCCCTCCCCCCTACTCTCCCCCTCCCATCTCCCCTGCCTTCTCCCCTCCTCTGCATTCCCCTCCTGTCCGCTCTTCTCCTCCCTTCTCCCCTCTGCTCTCTCCCCTCTCCTGTTCCCCTCTCCTACATAAGTCCACAATATCTACTGTCGTTGGTTATCCATGCTTAAATGCTATGCGTGTTTTGTATGTTAATTTAGAACTTTGGTCCGTAAGTTTTTCTCCATTCATCCTCTATTATAATTTGTTTCTCACAAATATGGCCTTTTACCTAGTGGTTTGTATGCTCAGCGCGTAGGCGGCGTCACGATACCTCGGTCACGTGGTTACCGTGGTACACTGCTGTACGATACCTCAGCCACGTGGTTACCGTGGTACACTGCTGTACGATACCTCGGCCACGTGGTTACCGTGGTACATTGCTGTACGATACCTCGGCCACGTGGTTACCGTGGTACACTGCTGTACGATACCTCGGCCACGTGGTTACCGCGGTACACTGCTGTACGATACCTCGGCCACGTGGTTACCGTGGTACACTGCTGTACGATACCTCGGCCACGTGGTTACCGTGGTACACTGCTGTACGATACCTCGGCCACGTGGTTACCGTGGTACACTGCTGTACGATACCTCGGCCACGTGGTTACCGTGGTACATTGCTGTACGATACCTCGGCCACGTGGTTACCGTGGTACACTGCTGTACGATACCTCGGCCACGTGGTTACCGTGGTACATTGCTGTACGATACCTCGGCCACGTGGTTACCGTGGTACACTGCTGTACGATACCTCGGCCACGTGGTTACCGTGGTACATTGCTGTACGATACCTCGGCCACGTGGTTACCGTGGTACACTGCTGTACGATACCTCGGCCACGTGGTTACCGTGGTACACTGCTGTACGATACCTCGGCCACGTGGTTACCGTGGTACACTGCGGTACGATACCTCGGCCACGTGGTTACCGTGGTACACTGCTGTACGATACCTCGGCCACGTGGTTACCGTGGTACATTGGTTTCTTGCCACACTATAGCCTCAAACGCCCAACTTTTCGTCTTGCAGCTGCACGTGATCGAGGTGGGCACGGCCCCTACCGGCAACCAGCCTTTCGCCAAGAAAGCTGTCGACGTCTTCTTTCCGCCCGAGGCCCAGAACGACTTCCCAGTGGCCATGCAGGTTAGTAGGGAGACCAGACTACTCCCCTATAACTATTGTATTTCGTTAAGCTGTATGGGGGAGGGCGTGTTTCGGTCTTTGATCCGGGGTTAGTGCACGAGACCCCAGGAGCCGTTTTCATAATCCCCTCATAAGTTACGCACGAAAAGTCCATTTTCGTCTTCGCCTCACCAGCTTGTCGTGGTGTTCATGATTAAGAAATCTTCTTTAATATAATTTTTGCACTTTCTTAATTCAAAAAAGGTATTCTGAACCCGGTAATCGCTCGACGAATGTTCCACTTAGCGTTAAGTCTAGTGGCGTAGGCTAAGTGGCCGTTATATATACGGCCCCCGATCAATAGGTCCTGGGTTTGAATCCGGGGCCCGTTTTATCCCTACATCCTTCGTCGTCCCGAGAGGTTCCTTGTCCCAGTTTTGCCCTTGTGTGTCCCAAACCGGCAAAACACCCAATCCATTGCATGTCGGGTCTTACGATGCAAGTATATTTCAACCCCATCGGTAAATATGAACCTAGGCTTTTTATTATTCCTGCCAAAATGGGTACTTAATTTCCAGTGCGTAGTCTCCAATTAAGGAAATTTGCGTCAACTTAGTTCCACATCTTTTCCCGATTTTTTTTTTTTGTATGTTACTTGGATAATTTAGGTCAACTTGGATCCCCATCTTTTCCCAAATTTCATTTCTTGTATGTTACTTGCTTGTTAAAAGCATGCTACTTACAATCACGTGTTGGTATATCATGGAGTGGCCCCGCGTGGTGAGCGGGTTGCTTCACTGTCCCTGTCCTGGTGGTCTGCAAGAGGCATTAACATAGGCACTGTGCCTGTTTTCCAATTGCCAATAAAATATGTTTAAACTGTGGTTTGCAGATCGGCCCGAAGTACGACGTGATATACGTGGTGACCAAGTACGGGTACATCCACTTGTACGATATCGAGACCGGCACCTGCATCTACATGAACCGCATCAGCGGAGACACCATTTTCGTCACAGCCCCTCATGAAAGCACTTCCGGTATCATCGGTGTCAACCGGAAAGGACAGGTAGGGGTCGCTGCCGTCGACCTGCCACGAGGCAATGTTTTATTGCTCCATCTGTCTGCCACTTGACGGTCCGCGAACTCGTGGTAACTGTATGGCGCGTGCAATACGTGGATGAGCTATTCGTCGGGACTGGGTCTCCCCCTCCCCCTTGAAGTCCTGACTGGACTGTATAACCACGTATAACCCCCCTATAAAGTCGAGACTACTTTCTATAATCACTCACGCCCGATGACGTCCAGCGTGTTCCCTATAACCGCGCCGTGTATAATCGTGTATAACCGCGCCGTGTGTAACCGCGCCTTGTATAACCCGTGTATAACCGCCCCCTGTATAACCCGTGTATAATCGTGTAAAACCGCGCCGTGTATAACCGCGCCGTGTATAACCCGTGTATAACCGCGCCGTGTGTAACCGCGCCGTGTATCACCGCGCCGTGTATAACCGCACTGTGTATAATCGTGTATAACCGCACTGTATAATCGTGTATAACCGCGCCGTGTATAACCGCATTGTGTTTAATCGTGTATAACCGCGCCGTGTATAACCGCGCCATGTATAACCGCACTGTGTATAATCGTGTATAACCGCGCCGTGTATAACCCGTGTATAACCGCGCCGTGTATATCCGTGCCGTGTATAACCCGTGTATAACCGCACTGTGTATAATCGTGTATAACCCGTGCATAACCCGTGTATATCCGCGCCGTGTATAACCAGTGTATAACCGCATTGTGTATAATCGTGTATAACCGCGCCGTATATAACCGCACTGTATAAGCCGTGTGTAACCGCGCCGGGTATAACCCGTGTATAACCGCACTGTATAATCGTGTATAACCCGTGTATAACCGCACTGTATAATCGTGTATAACCCGTGTATAACCGCACTGTGTATAATCGTGTATAACCGCGCCGTGTATAACCGCACTGTGTATAATCGTGTATAACCGCGCCGTGTATAACCCGTGTATAACCGCACTGTGTATAATCGTGTATAACCCGTGTATAACCGCGCCGTGTATAACCGCGCCGTATATACCGCACTGTATAATCCGTGTGTAACCGCGCCGGGTATAACCCGTGTGTAACCGCGCCGTGTATAACCGTGCCGTGTATAACTGCGCCGTGTATAACCGCGCCGTGTATAACCCGTGTATAACCGTGCCGTGTATAACCGCGCCGTGTATAACCCTGCCGTGTATAACCAGTGTTTAGCCGTGCCGTGTATAACCGCGCCGTGTATAACCCGTGTATAACCCTGCCGTGTATAACCAGTGTATACCCGCTGTGCTCCAGGTGCTGTCGGTGGGTGTGGAGGAGGACAACATCATCCAGTACATCACCAACACCCTCCAGAACCCGGATCTGGCCCTGCGCATGGCCGCGCGCAACAGTCTGCCCGGCGCAGAGGACCTTTTCGTCCGCAAGTTCAACAGCCTCTTCACCAACAGCCAGTACTCCGAGGCCGCCAAGGTGGCCGCCAGCGCTCCCAAGGTAAGCAGGCAACGCGTGTGGGGGTGGGTCACCAGCCTACAGTAGAAGGTGGCCTGCTCCCGTGTAAACTCCCGTCGGTGTGAGTGGGCTTAGGAAAGGGCTTGTAGCGCTCTGGAATTACCCTAATGTGAATAAATGATAACTGAACCGATCTCTTTTTTATCATCATCTTGATAGTTAATTCACGTGTAGATCAATAGATCCTGGATTCATGTTTCATCCATTCATCTTTCATCGTCCCGGGAGGTTCTTTGTCCAGTATAGCCATTGTTTTTCAACTTCACTATTAAGCACTGTAGACTGGGCTGTTTGCATGTATCCCCTGTTATCTGTGTTTGCAGGGTATCCTGAGGACGCCGCAGACCATCCAGCGCTTCGTGCAGGTGCCCGCCCAGCCCGGCCAGACCTCCCCGCTGCTCCAGTACTTCGGGATCCTCCTGGATCAGGGCCAGCTCAACAAGTACGAGTCTCTGGAGCTGTGCCGCCCCGTCCTGCAGCAGGGCCGCAAGCAGCTGCTCGAGAAGTGGCTCAAGGAGGACAAGGTACGTGTGGGGGCCAAGCCAGGAGGGGGGGGGGGGGTGGAGGGGCTAGTGGGGCAGAACTACCAAGGGTGGGGGTGGGTACCTTTGTTAGTGCCTGGCAAAGGTGGGTCGCGACGTTATTGTGCGAACACGCGCGTAACTAATCGGCTGTCAATTCAGATGAATGCGGTCGCTGGCGTCATTTTGTTTAGTGTTCTACTAATGTTCCACAGTTAACATATAGATCAACGTAATAAAAAATGCTTCAGCAGCAATCACAATTACCTATTCTGTTCTGCTTTATTGATTGCTTTAGTTGTATATATATTACCGTATATATATAAATCCCCCCCCCCCCCCGCCAAAAAAAAAAAATGACATTGAAAAAAAAAAATACAAATGAAAGATTGTTTTAAACAAAAACATCTGGTCTATTTTAATATATTTTGTTGTTTTGACAGTTGGAATGCAGCGAGGAGTTGGGAGACCTAGTCAAGCAGGCCGACCCCACATTGAGCCTGTCCGTCTACCTCAGGGCTAACGTGCCAAACAAGGTGATCCAGTGCTTCGCCGAGACCGGTCAGTTCCAGAAGATCGTGCTGTACGCCAAGAAGGTGGGGTACACCCCGGACTACATCTTTCTCCTGCGCAACATCATGCGACTCAACCCCGAGCAGGGCACCCAGTTCGCCCAGATGTTGGTGCAGGATGAGGAGGCGCTGGCAGACATCAACCAGGTCAGTATCTGTCAGATAAAACCCCTCAGTTGTATTCCGTATTATTCCGCTGGGGTGTGGGATTATTTGTAAATAATCGTTTGTTTTGGGAGTGGGCACCGGCTGTTCTTAGTCATATTCCTTTTCATATTGCTATGACATTGGTTTTGCGTGTAGATGACCCCGCAAGACGATGGCCCAATTTTGCCTTACCGGGCATAAAAGTCGCATGAAACACTACTTTCCCATACAAGCGGTGTGGTCACTATGTATTACTATAATTTTTTAGTAAAACTGTTTTCAATTGGACCGTCGTCGTGCGTAGTAATTGACGTGATGTAACTGTTGCCATGCGACACTTGTTTGAGCTGAGCTGTGACGTTGCTGTTGCTATGGTTTCAGATCGTGGATGTCTTCATGGAGTCGAACATGATCCAGCAGTGCACGTCCTTCTTGTTGGACGCCCTGAAGAACAACCGGCCCGCCGAGGGCCCTCTACAGACCCGCCTGCTGGAGATGAACCTCGTCCACGCCCCCCAGGTCAGTCAGTCACACACACACACACACACTGGCCCAGTATCCATCTCATATATGGTGCGACACGACATCATATAGCCTTACGGGCTGAGCAGTGCCGTGAAACCCCAAACATATAATATTGTTATATTTTTGTTAATGCGAATTTATTGGCAGAGGAGTGAATCCGGAATAAATCACCTAACCTTTATAACAATGATCTGAAGCCAAAACGTATTAAGAGAAGATGTAAGATATAGTTACATTTAAGAGATGATGATGATGATCTGACGATGACAAGGATATGGATAGTATCCGCATGAAGAGGAAAGTCGTGGCTTTCACACTTATATCCTGTATGACAGTGTGGACTCACACCCCGAGCGGAGCTGTTTTACCAGTGACCGTGTGCGCACGACACAGGCCACTTCTGTGAGACTCGCTGTTATACCAGTGACCGTGTGCTCACGACACAGGCCACTTCTGTGAGACTCGCTGTTATACCAGTGACCGTGTGCTCACGACACGGCCACTTCTGTGAGACCCGCTGTTATGCCAGTGACCGTGTGCTCACGACACGGCCACTTCTGTGAGACTCCCAGACTAAAGTAGTTTCCCAGACAAATGATGGTTCGATCAGTGAATCATAGTTTCACAGGTTAACAAACACTTGTTAAACATAATCCGTGTCGTGTGGAAAACGACAGAAGGTGATATCGGAGCGACTGACAATATGTAGGGCTATAGCTCTGGCTTGTGATCAGGAGTCAGGGTCAACGAACACCCTTTCGTGTTATCGTAGAATCGGTTATTGAATCTGTCATTTCCCAACCAAACTGAAACTGTCGTTACTTTGAGACTTGGAGACTCCCATTTATACCAGTGACAGTGTTATCAACGCACAGTCTCTTCTGTGAGACTCCCAGACTATAGTTGTTTCCCAGACAAATGATGGTTCGACCAGTGAATCATTGTTTCACAGGTTAACAAACATTTTTATCTTCTTGAAATAAAGGCCTTATCCCCCCTCCCCCTCTACCATGGACTATCTTGGTCGTGATCATATCATACAAATGAAAAATGACACAGTTCGAGGTTTAAAGTTAAGAAGTTAATCAAGGATTGTGATTGCCATCCTGCCCAGTCTGTAGCCTTCCCAAGCCAAGCCCCATGTCTCCCTCTTCGCAATGTATCTGTCACGATCCTTCGCTATCGCATTTGGTGTGTGGTTGATATGGCTCTTCGCTCAGATCTGTGGCATATAGAACAACATGTACGTAGGTTATTCATTTTTGTACATTTTCCTGAATATGACCATTCTTTAATTTGGATTGTTCCCGAGGAAGGGTTTGTTGCGTTCACTGGAGACTCGCTGTTATACCAGTGACCGTGTGCTCTCGACATGGCCACTTATGTGAAGACTCCCAGACTAACGGTGTTTCCCAGACAAATGATGGTTCGACCAGTGAGTCTTTGTTTCACAGGTTAACACACACTTGTACTTGTTTGGAAATGACGAACCCCCCACCTCCCAACAGCAGAGTTTCCTATCTTACAATTTCTCACAAAGACATCCAATCTTTATCCGGAGACACCACCTCTCTTCTCGTCTCCTAGTTACATTCTCTGTTACTCAGTAACCCCCCATCTAGCTCTTTGAGACTGGCTCTAGCACTAAACATAATCGTTGTCGTGTGGAAAACGATATAAGGTGATATCGGAGCGAATCATAAAATGACGACTATAGCTCTGGCTTGTGATCAGAAATAAGGGTAAAAGAACTAGTTATTCTGTTATCTTAGAATCCGTTATTGAATCAGTTATTTCCCAACCAAACTGAAACTGTCGTTGCTTTGAGACTTGGAGACTCCCATTTATACCAGTGACAGTGTTATCAACGCACATTCACTTCTGTGAGACTCCCAGACTAAAGTTGTTTTCCAGACAAATGATGGTTCGACCAGTGAATCGTTGTTTCACAGGTTAACAGACATTTTTACATTCATGAATTAAAATCCCTGTGGTTATTATGGTCGTTACTCATATAATATACACATATACACGTTAACACAGTTCTAAGTTTGACGCTAAGAAGTCCCCCATGATACGTCGTCTTTCGTGTGGGGTTATATGGCTCTCGACACCGATCTGTGCCATGTAGAACAAAATGAACGAAGACAATTATTCATTTCTACACACTTCCAAAAAATGGCATTCTTCGCTTCTAATGGTGTTTCGATCGATTCAGATTGCTCCCAAGGACAGATTTGTTGCGTTCATTGGTGACTCGCTGTTATGCCAGTGACCGTGTGCTCACAACACGGCCTCTCATGTGAGACTCCCAGACTAAAGTTGTTTCCCAGACAAATGATGGTTCGACCAGTGAGTCATTGTTTCACAGGTTAACAAACACTTGTACCTTCTTGAAATAAAGCCCCTAACCCCCGCCCCCCCCCCCGACTCTACCTTGGTTATCTTGATCGTAAATCATATCATATGCAAAAAGAAACCTTTAAAAAGTTCGCTGTTTAAAGCTAAGAAGCTACTCCACGATTTTGCTTACCGTCCTGCCGAGTCTGTAGCCTTCCCCACCCAAGACACGTGTGTCCCTGTTCGCAATGCATCTGTCATGAGACGTCGCTGTCGCCTTTCGTGCTTGGTTGATATGGCTCTTGGTTCAGATCTTGCATGTAGAACAAAAATGGACGAAGGTTATTCAATTCTGTACATTTTCCTGAAAATGGCCTATTATTCGATTTCGATTGTTCCCAAGAAAAGGTTTGCTGCGTTCATTGGAGACCCCCATTTATGCCAGTGACCATGTTATCAACGCACAGTGACTTCTCTGAGACTCCCAGGCTAAAGTTGTTCCCCAGACAAATGATGGTTCGACCAGTGAGTCATTGTTTCACAGGTTAACGAACATTTGAGTTACGTAGCATATATCAGGTGCCAAAGCTTTAAAACTAGAAAGTAATTATGGTTTTGAATTCCAGTTGTGACTTGTTGCGTTATGTTCACGCCTAAAGATACATAACCTAGGCCATGATATCTAACCTGCACAGTTGAAGATACCGACGAAGAGTGCTGGAATAGATCAATGCCGTTTAAAGTTTTGTTCCTATGAAACAAATTTTAAAAGATTGGAGGTCAGAGCAACTTCTTATGTTGGTCTCGAATCGATTTCATGACTGATTTGCTCCCTCCGAGATCAATCGAACATGTTCTCCAGACAAATGATGATTTTCCTCGTAAATCATTGTTTCACAGGTTAACAAACAACGTACGAAAAGGAAATAGAAGTTCCATCGCTAGTTTTCATCCTGTTACCACAAGCCGGGGTTCAAGTCCCTGAGAGCTTCCTGTTCCGGTCGTTCGTTAGCCCATGTGTACACTGGCAAGCAATTCATACTACCAAGGACATTTATTTGCTGAGTTGTCGAAAGCCCGAGAGATAGTACATGTACAAAGATTTAGCTTTCTAAAATTATCACAGAAACTATAAAGTGACCAGGGAGATATTACAGAGATTCTGCTTCTACAATTAGCACAGAAACTAAAAAAGATAGGCAGGGAACTATTAAGGAGACTCTGCCTCCAATGTTGGTGGGAACTATGCTGAAGAGGTTATTTTCTGTCATAGTTGGTGCGGGCCATGCTGAAGAGGTTATTTTCTGTCACAGTTGGTGCGGGCCATGCTGAAGAGGTTATTTTCTGTCATAGTTGGTGTAGACCATGCTGACCAGGTTGTTCTCTCTCACAGGTTGCGGATGCCATCCTGGGCAACCAGATGTTCACCCACTACGACCGCGCCCACATCGCCCAGCTGTGTGAGAAGGCGGGACTGCTCCAGCGGGTCAGTGGCGTGTACCCTTCGAACGCATGTGCATGATTTGTATGTAGTCTGTATCAGCGCGACAAGAGTTGGACAATTTCACCTTCGTGTAGTATACACATGATTCCAATACACGGTTTTACAAAGATACCCGGAACGCTATTTAAAAGTAATTAAGAGTGAACGATTAAGAAAGGCCTATAGTAGATTCAGATGTGGTAACCATGATCTTATGATAGAAAAAGGTAGACATTTAAACATGCCCTTAGAGGAGAGACTGTGCCCGTATTGCCTTGGAATCTGTGTTGACGAAGTCGAGTCTCAAATCCATTTCCTACTTAAATGTCATTTATACGCCGATCTTCGACAAAAGTATATTAGCCCCGTTTATTATAATTATCCATCAATAGACAGTTTTGTGCAATTGATGAGCAGCGAAAATGAGAAGACATTATACGGACTATGTAAATTTATCGTCGCTGCCTTGAGAAAGAGAAGGCAAGAGGTGTTATCTCCACATTAGCGCACTTTTGTATTTCTTTTTTTGTCGCTGTGTTTCTCTTTTTTTTTGTACTAATTAATTGTACCAGGGCTGGAGGCCAGCCAATAGTACGCAATAAACTACTTTCTATACACGGTTTTATTTTTGTGAATGCATCTAAATCTGATGATTTTGATAACGAAACAATAAATAACCCTTCTATGTGGCTTAATTAATTTAAATACAAATTCCTGTAAATTAACTCATTAATTTATTTAAATACCAATTCTTCACTAAGTAACTGTAGCGTAACCCTATTTTCTGGAATGCTGTGGGGTTTAGTGTCAACACGTTGATGATTCTCGAAGTAATAGATCTTTCGGTGCCGTAATCAGTGCGGCTTCAATAATGTTGTCGTGTCCGGCTCTCACTGACGTCCTGTTGTGATTGTTTTCAGGCTCTGGAGCACTACACCGACCTGTATGACATCAAGAGGGCCGTCGTCCACACTCACCTCCTCAACCCAGAGGTACGTCACACCCCCCCCCCCCCCCTGCTCCCGTTAGTCCCGTCCAGTCCTGGTATAGCGGATACCATTCTAACAAACGAACACAGCTTGAACCCGATTTGTCATTCCTCTGTATATTAGGATATTATCTGCCATAACTTCTAGCGTCAGGTCACAGTAGGGTCATTAGCCTACCTTAGCCCATGTGGTTCTTTATTGGGTTCTTGCTGTACTGCCCCCAGTGGGGGGGAGGGGAGGGGTGGGGGGGGGGCTCCCTGGTGTAGTGGTAAGCGCACCAGGCGATGATGGGGTCGAATCCAGGCTCGACCATCTAACCTGGGGCATGTTTGATCCATCCATCCCTCCTCACCCCGGTTCCTCCCGTTTAGCCCGTGTAAGCAGCCAGGCGATAACACTCTGATATCTTACCTCTCCAGTGGCTGGTGAACTACTTCGGCTCGCTGTCTGTGGAGGACTCGCTGGAGTGCCTCAAGGCCATGCTCCAGGCCAACATCCGCCAGAACCTGCAGGTCTGCGTCCAGATCGCCACCAAGTACCACGAGCAACTCACCACCAACTCGCTCATGGAGATCTTCGAGTCCTTCAAGAGCTATGAGGGTAAGTCAGTGCCCCCCACCGCCCCCCCCCCCTGTAGCCTCCTCCTCCCCGGCCTCACCACCAACTCGCTCATGGAGATATTTAAGTCCTTCAAGAGCCATGAGGGTAAGTCGGTGCCCCCCCCCCCACCCCCTATAGCCCCCCCCTCCCCGGCCTCACCACCAACTCGCTCATGGAGATATTTAAGTCCTTCAAGAGCCATGAGGGTAAGTCGGTGCCCCCCCTCCCCCCACCCCCTATAGCCTTCCCTCTCCCCGGCCTCACCACCAACTCGCTCATGGAGATATTTAAGTCCTTCAAGAGCCATGAGGGTAAGTCGGTGCCCCCCCCCCCCCCCTGTAGCTTCCCCCTCCCCGGCCTCACCACCAACTCGCTCATGGAGATATTTAAGTCCTTCAAGAGCTATTAGGGTAAGTCAGTGCCCCCCGCCCCCCATTTCTAAATAAATCCCCCATAACCCATGTGTTTACAAAACACCAATTCATTCCTTGAGTATCATGCATCTTTACATAAGTTTACTTAAAGATACCTCATTGTAGCCCAACAATCTTACATCAGAGAGTGTGAACATTATACCCCTTATTATCGCCTTTTGCCCACAGGTTTGTTCTACTTCCTGGGGTCGATCGTCAACTTCAGCCAGGATTCTGACGTGCACTTCAAGTACATCCAGTCTGCCTGTAAGACTGGTCAGATCAAGGAGGTGGAGCGCATTTGCCGCGAGAGCAACTGCTACGACCCGGAGCGCGTCAAGAACTTCCTCAAGGCGAGTACTCATCACTGCTGTCATATAACTGTATAACCCTGTAGGTGTCGCGTCGTGTTGCACGTCTAGACAGCGGAGGAATACATTACTTCAGCTCGTAACTAGCGTCACGAGAATGACCTATGACCTATTTGCGAAGCCTAATTGAAATTCATGCGGGTGTGATGAAATAATATTCAAGAAACAATGCCATAGAAGACTGGAATTTTCCGCTGCGAGAATGTAATCTATGGACCAAATGTATGGTAGCTTACAATGGCCATTGCTAGTCGTTTGTGTTCACCGCCACTCATGGTGAATGTCCGAGCCGATTGTGGTTTAATTTAGCCTGTATGCGCCGCCTGCTCCCCCTGTATCCACATAGCCTTGTGTGTTTTTTGCACATTATTGTAATTCACAAGGCAGTATGTAGTAGTGTGTAACTAGTCCCCTGCTGACCGCTATGTCTGTCTGTGTTGTTTGCACACTACATATTGCCATTTACAGGGCGATAGCTAGTAGTGTATCTGCCGTCACTCATGCCCTGCTGACCGCTATGTATGTCTCCGTGTTGTAGGAGGCCAAGCTGACCGACCAGCTGCCGCTCATCATCGTGTGCGACCGCTTCGATTACGTCCACGACCTCGTGCTGTACCTCTACCGCAACAACCTGCAGAAGTACATCGAGATCTACGTCCAGAAGGTGGGTGTGCTCAAGGTCGTCGCGGGCTGGGGGGTGGGGGGGGGGGGACTTGGTGACCATGAGCAATATATAGGTTATACATTAGATTCACCTTGCGATTATATATATATACATCACCTTGACTTTATCTGACCTTGACACAATCGAATATATACTTGACCTTAACTGTGTGACGTTGACTATGTGACGTTGACTATGGGACGTTGACTATGTGACCTTGGCTGTGTGACGTTGACTGTGTGACGTTGACTATGTGACGTGGACTGTGTGACGTTGACTATGTGACGTTGACTATGTGACGTTGACTATGTGACGTTGACTGTGTGACGTTGACTATGTGACGTTGACTGTGTGACGTTGACTATGTGACGTTGACTATGTGACATTGACTATGTGACGTTGACTATGTGACCTTGGGGTGCCCAACTATTTATTGAACCCTTTAAGCCTTGACTTTGCTTTTCCGTGACCTTTAACTTCACCCTGACCTTGCCCATGACCTTGCCCCTACAGGTGAACCCCTCTCGGCTGCCGGTGGTGGTGGGCGGGCTGCTGGACGTGGACTGCTCTGAGGACGCCATCAAGCAGCTGATCATGGTGGTGCGCGGCCAGTTCTCCACCGATGAGCTGGTGGACGAGGTGGAGAAGCGTAACCGCCTCAAGCTGCTGCTGCCCTGGCTGGAGACGCGCATCCACGAGGGTAGCGTCGAGCCGGCCACCCACAACGCCCTGGCCAAGATCTACATCGACAGCAATAACAACCCCGAAAAGTTCCTCAGGTCAGTACTATGGGCACCTTGCCCCCCCCCCCCCCCCACACACACACACCCAGTCTCCCCTTCTCCCAACCCACATCTCTTTCCACCCATTGCAGAATAAATTACCCATCCTTCTCATTGTCGCGATATGACCTTCAGAGGTTAAAGCGTTCTCCACCTTACCCCACCCCATCCCTTGCCACGCGTTGCGGGATAAATATGCCGTGTCTTTGTACCTTGATCCTTCAGATCATTGCAGAGCTCGGTAACATGATTATAATTGTATTATGTGTCTTGTCACCATGTCATGGACCTATTGGACCGGCACTGGGTATATGCTCATAAAGTTGGCTATATGCAAGCCCCCGATACATTCAACTCCACCCACCCATCTTATGCCTAGACAGCTTAAAAAGAAGTTTATTTCGTAGATTAATGGTCACTAGTAAGTTAAACACAGGCGAAACGAACACGTGTCGTCTAGTGATTGAGTTTTCTTTATTGTTAACATTTTCACATGTGAAATATTGTAGCAATGTGTGATGTCTGCTGTATCTCTGTGCGTGACACGTGGTTCTGGGCTCTAATGGCTGGGTCCCTTCCTTGCAGAGAGAACCAGCATTATGATAGCCGTGTGGTGGGCAAGTACTGCGAGAAGAGAGACCCCCACCTGGCCTGCGTCGCCTACGAGAGAGGGCAGTGCGACCTCGAACTCATCCATGTAAGTCTCAGCAAAAGATCGTATGGTATCACACTGTTGCCGTCTTTCACATATTGGCACTGTATAGTGCATCCACACGGTATGTGCTTGTGAAAGACTGGGAAGTCTACCGTACTTTATCTTATATATGTCTAACCTGAATAGGAGTCCTACTCATGTTATAGTGTCAACATGCGGTATGTGATTGAAACACTAGTGTTTCTAAGAAAAAATACCGTAATGTTTATTGTATATATGTCTTAACCTGAGTAGTCCTACTGTTTTTATAGTATGTCAAAAACGGCATCTGTTCGGAAGACTCGAAAGTGTGTTTTCAACTTGAACATTAATCCCGCTCCTGTTAACTCTGCTTGAAAGAGAAGAAAAGTCGTTTTCAACGGTCGTTTTTGGTATATAGGTCTTGGTATTTGGTATATACGTGCGTAACTCCCACTCCAGAGACTGAGACAAAGAGTTTGCATACCTGTCCCGTCTTCACCGGAAAAACAAGCTGCGACTTCTACAATGGAAAATACTGTAAATGACGTTGTTTTTTTCTTCCGCCACCAGGTGTGCAATGAGAACTCGCTGTTCAAGAGCGAGGCGCGCTACCTGGTGGGGCGTCGGGATCCGGACCTGTGGGCCAGCGTCCTGAAGGAGGACAATGAATTCCGGCGGCCGCTCATCGACCAGGTGGTCCAGACGGCGCTGTCCGAGACTCAGGATCCGGAAGACATCTCCATCACGGTGAAGGCCTTCATGACCGCCAGCCTCCCCAACGAGCTCATCGAGCTCCTCGAGAAGATCGTCCTCGACAACTCCGTCTTCAGCGACCACAGGTACCGTCACGCCCTCCACCCTCCCCCTGCCACCTGCCCCCCTCCACCCCCCCCCCCCCCAAGAAAAAAGTTAATTAATAAAGACAAAGAAAACCTGATAAAATCTTATTGAACCTTCGTATCTCACGTGTCAGTACATTGAATATTAGAGCCTGGTTGGCTCTCGGTGAGCTGTAGATCTACAGGTCAAGGGTTCGACTCCTGGCGCCTGCATCTGGAGTAAATTTATGATCAATCCCATTTTATTTCTCCCGGGAGGTTTGTTTACCCAGTTATCTTTGAAGTGCACGAAACTGGCTAAAACACGAACCCTCCCTTGTCATTTCGACCCACAACCATGTTCTAAGGCCGAAGTCTTGAGCACACACAAATTCTAAAGCAACCTAAGTTATGTGTAATTTCTTGTCCTGGTCACTTTCTTCAGGAACGGGAAGAACCCCCCCCCCCCGGGCACCGAATCTGAGGCATGCTTCATCCATTCTACTTGTTATCCTTCACCGTCCCGGGAGGTTCCGTGCCCGGTTTATCCCTCGTGTGCACAAAACCGGCCTGAACCACCAATTAATGTTTCTTTTTTCCTCCAGGAACCTGCAGAACCTGCTGATCCTGACGGCCATCAAGGCGGACCAGACCCGCGTCATGGATTACATCAACCGCCTGGACAACTACGACGCTCCGGACATCGCCAACATCGCCATCGGCGGCGAGCTCTACGAGGAGGCGTTCGCCATCTTCCGCAAGTTCGAGGTCAACACCTCCGCCATCCAGGTAAGGTCTAAGATCGAACGAGGCCGTGAAGGGGTCAAGGTTGGGGTCGAACGAGGTCGGGAAGGGGTCAAGGTCGGGGTCGAACGAGGCCGTGAAAGGGTCAAGGTTGGGGTCGAACGAGGTCTTTAAGGGGTCAAGGTCGGGGTCGAACGAGGTCGTGAAGGGGTCAAGGTCGGGGTCGAATGAGGCCGTGAAAGGGTCAAGGGCAGGGTCGAACGAGGCCCTGAAGGGATCAAGATCGGGATCGAACGAGGCCGTGAAGGGATCAGGGTCAGGGTAACTTTGCCAGGTTTCAAACATATCTCTACAGCGGCCTGCCTGGTGGTCAGATACTAAGACTCGTACCTCTAGCCGGGTGCCTCCCTGGTTTAGCGGTTAGCGCTATAGACCGCAGACCAATAGGTCCTGGGTTCGAATCCGGGCCCGGGCCCCTAATCTGGGGCATATTTCATATAGTCAACCTTCATCGTCTCCGGGAGGTTCCGCGGCCCAGTTTTCCCCTGTGGCCTAAATCATCAATTCATCACCCACTTCTGCCCCTGACCTAGCCTACCTGGTGGCCTCTCGCAGGTGCTGATCGACCACATCCGTAACCTGGACCGGGCCTACGAGTTCGCGGAGAAGTGCAACGAGCCTGCGGTGTGGAGCCAGCTGGCCAAGGCGCAGCTGGACGGCGGCCTGGTCAAGGAGGCCATCGACTCCTACATCAAGGCCGACGACCCCTCCCACTACATGGAGGTCGTCGACGTGGCCAGCTCCAACAGTGAGTCACTCCCTCCCCGTGGCCAGCCCCCACTGATTAAAGGCAATTGTTAGAGAAGCGAAAAGAAAGATGTCCCATTGCGAATAAATGGAGAGTCGTTTCAAGTTTTCAGCGATTTCCTGTGTCATAAGTAGCAGTTTATGTGCATTGATATGTTTGGGTATACATTTTATAGTATAGAGTTGAAGTTTTATTTGTTTAAGTCAAGTCAAATGGCAACTCAGAAGAATTCGGAAATAAGCAGAAATCGGAAATCTCTCCAAGTATACTGATTCACAGAGACAGTTAAATGCCTGTACTGACACGATTTACACCCGTTTCGATTTCATCATCATCATTATTTGTTCTTGTCATCGGGTCCCGATCGTGTCTCAGAGATTCAATATCGTCCGCGCGTTACCTGCGTTCGATTGATTTGTTCCCGAAATATCACGTATCCGACGGACTGATTTCTTTTCAAACTCTCAGTATCCCACCCTGTACCCACGTGTTCCACCAAGATATGTGTACCCCCCCCCCACCTCCTCCCCCCGCGTGGCCACCGCCACCGCCACCCAATGGTCACGTGTCTCCTTTGACGTCCACAGACAACTGGGAGGAGTTGGTCAAGTACCTGCAGATGGCGCGCAAGAAGGCCAGGGAGACGTACATCGAGACTGAACTGGTGTTCGCTTACGCCAAGACCAACCGCCTGGCTGACCTGGAGGAGTTCATCTCGGGCCCCAACCACGCCAACATCACCCAGGTAATGTTTGTCAACAGGGAGGGTATGGTAGTGTTTGTCAACAGGGAGGGTATGGTAATGTTTGTCAACAGGGAGGGTATGGTAATGTTTGTCAACAGGGAGGGTATGATAGTGTTTGTCAACAGGGAGGGTATGGTAATGTTTGTCAACAGGGAGGGTATGGTAATGTTTGTCAACAGGGAGGGTATGGTAATGTTTGTCAACAGGGAGGGTATGGTAGTGTTTGTCAACAGGGAGGGTATGGTAGTGTTTGTCAACAGGGAGGGTATGGTAATGTTTGTCAACAGGGAGGGTATGGTAATGTTTGTCAACAGGGAGGGTATGGTAATGTTTGTCAACAGGGAGGGTATGGTAATGTTTGTCAACAGGGAGGGTATGGTAATGTTTGTCAACAGGGAGGGTATGGTAATGTTTGTCAACAGGGAGGGTATGGTAATGTTTGTCAACAGGGAGGGTATGGTAGTGTTTGTCAACAGGGAGGGTATGGTAATGTTTGTCAACAGGGAGGGTATAGTAATGTTTGTCAACAGGGAGGGTATGGAAATGTTTGTCAACAGGGAGGGTATGGTAGTGTTTGTCAACAGGGAGGGTATGGTAATGTTTGTCAACAGGGAGGGTATGGTAGTGTTTGTCAACAGGGAGGGTATGGTAGTGTTTGTCAACATGGAGGGTATGGTAATGTTTGTCAACAGCGAGGGTATGGTAATGTTTGTCAACAGCGAGGGTATGGTAATGTTTGTCAACAGGGAGGGTATGGTAGTGTTTGTCAACAGGGAGGGTATGGTAATGTTTGTCAACAGGGAGGGTATGGTAATGTTTGTCAACAGGGAGGGTATGGTAGTGTTTGTCAACAGGGAGGGTATGGTAATGTTTGTCAACAGGGAGGGTATGGTAGTGTTTGTCAACAGGGAGGGTATGGTAATGTTTGTCAACAGGGAGGGTATGGTAGTGTTTGTCAACAGGGAGGGTATGGTAATGTTTGTCAACAGGGAGGGTATGGTAGTGTTTGTCAACAGGGAGGGTATGGTAGTGTTTGTCAACAGGGAGGGTATGGTAATGTTTGTCAACAGGGTGGGTATGATAATGTTTGTCAACAGGGAGGGTATGGTAATGTTTGTCAACAGGGAGGGTATGGTAATGTTTGTCAACAGGGAGGGTATGGTAATGTTTGTCAACAGGGAGGGTATGGTAATGTTTGTCAACAGGGAGGGTATGGTAATGTTTGTCAACAGGGAGGGTATGGTAATGTTTGTGAACAGGGAGGGTATGGTAGTGTTTGTCAACAGGGAGGGTATGGTAGTGTTTGTCAACAGGGAGGGTATGGTAGTGTTTGTCAACAGGGAGGGTATGGTAATGTTTGTCAACAGGGAGGGTATAGTAATGTTTGTCAACAGGGAGGGTATGGAAATGTTTGTCAACAGGGAGGGTATGGTAATGTTTGTCAACAGGGAGGGTATGGTAATGTTTGTCAACAGGGAGGGTATGGTAATGTTTGTCAACAGGGAGGGTATGGTAATGTTTGTCAACAGGGAGGGTATGGTAGTGTTTGTCAACAGGGAGGGTATGGTAATGTTTGTCAACAGGGAGGGTATGGTAGTGTTTGTCAACATGGAGGGTATGGTAGTGTTTGTCAACATGGAGGGTATGGTAATGTTTGTCAACAGCGAGGGTATGGTAATGTTTGTCAACAGCGAGGGTATGGTAATGTTTGTCAACAGGGAGGGTATGGTAGTGTTTGTCAACAGGGAGGGTATGGTAATGTTTGTCAACAGGGAGGGTATGGTAATGTTTGTCAACAGGGAGGGTATGGTAGTGTTTGTCAACAGGGAGGGTATGGTAATGTTTGTCAACAGGGAGGGTATGGTAGTGTTTGTCAACAGGGAGGGTATGGTAATGTTTGTCAACAGGGAGGGTATGGTAGTGTTTGTCAACAGGGAGGGTATGGTAATGTTTGTCAACAGGGAGGGTATGGTAGTGTTTGTCAACAGGGAGGGTATGGTAATGTTTGTCAACAGGGAGGGTATGGTAGTGTTTGTCAACAGGGAGGGTATGGTAATGTTTGTCAACAGGGAGGGTATGGTAGTGTTTGTCAACAGGGAGGGTATGGTAATGTTTGTCAACAGGGAGAGTATGGTAGTGTTTGCCAACAGGGAGGGTATGGTAATGTTTATCAACAGGGAGGGTATGGTAGTGTTTGTCAACAGGGAGGGTATGGTAGTGTTTGTCAACAGCGAGGGTATGGTAGTGTTTGTCAACAGCGAGGGTATGGTAGTGTTTGTCAACAGGGAGGATACGGATATACGGAATACATAAGGCAATATGTATAACAGTTGACCTTGTAATGTATTTCCTATATTATAGTTCAAATAAGAATTGTTTACAGTCGCCCAGGTAATATATAATGCAATATGTATACCATCTGGCATTATAATATATTTTCTGTGTTATATTTCAATAAAGAATTTAAAAAAAATTGTTTACAATGACCCCGGTAAGCTGGCAGCGGCTCTAACTCAGTGGGTAGCGCCCTGAGTTAGAGCCTATCACACCCCGGTAAGCGGCCAGCGGCTCTAACTCAGTGGGTAGCGCCCTGAGTTAGAGCCTATCACACCCCGGTAAGCGGCCAGCGGCTCTAACTCAGTGGGTAGCGCCCTGAGTTTGAGCATATCACACCCCGGGTCGTTAGTCTGCGCAGACATTATGGAGGCTGGATCTCGCGTGGTAACCGTAGCCACTGGGCGCGTGGATATTTGGAGAAAACAAGTGGGCGGACACACTTCTGACAACCAATCCGTCGATCTGATATAGGAAGAGTCACTTTCCCCAAACGTGGGTTGATTCCGTTTTAACGAAAAATCCTTTTCTCCAAGCGTGGAATGATTCAGCGCTTCTTGTACTTGAATTAGGAAAAAAACTAATTTTAATATGTTTGTTTGTTTGTTTTGCAGGTGGCCGACCGTTGTTTCGACAACAAGATGTACGACTCTGCCAAGCTGCTGTACAACAACGTGTCTAACTTCGCACGGCTGGCCATCACGCTGGTCCACCTGGGCGAGTACCAGGGCGCCGTGGACAGCGCCCGCAAGGCCAACAGCACGCGCACCTGGAAGGAGGTCAGTACCGGGGTCTGGGACCCTCTCTCTCTGTCTGCCGCCCATATACACACCCACACCCACCCAGTGGTGCACTGCGGTGACGTGGTAGTGGCAAAAGTGGCTGGAGATCAAGTGTTTTTGTCTTTTTGTGAATCGTCATTTAACAAGACATTTGTATTGAAGTATTTCTTGATATAAACCAGCCTTATAATAATATATATATTTTTATGGGGTTATGTGAGAATTTAATCCGTATAAACTATTTTACCTTATTGAAACGTATTTGAAACAAATGAACACCTACTGTTTGGCCCATGTCCCCCCTCCCCCCTCCTGCCCCATCCCAGTACCCGCTGACTATCCGTTGTGAAACCCCTCTCTACCCTATGTTTCCGCCCCACCCTGGGGCCGCCCTCTCTACCCTCTCCAGATGTGGACAATATAGAGTTCCGCCTGGCCCAGATGTGCGGCCTCCATCCCCACCCCGGGCCGCTGACCCCCCATTAACCCCCCTCTCTACTCGCTCCAGGTGTGTTTCGCCTGTGTGGACAACGAGGAGTTCCGCCTGGCCCAGATGTGCGGCCTCCACATCGTGGTCCACGCCGACGAGCTGGAGGAGCTCATCAACTACTACCAGGACAGAGGCTTTTTCGAGGAGCTAATCTCGCTGCTGGAGGCCGCTCTCGGTGGGTTCTGGCGGTGGCCAGCAGCCGGTCTGCCCTTAGGCACAAAGCTTGAGGTCTTCTGGCTAGCACGCCAGCTCTAAATGGGCGTGGGGGGGGATGTTTAATTTATCCAAAAGACAAATGTCAATCCAAGATTTCTGGCCCAACGAGGGAATCTTGTGTGGAAAAATGCCTTTCTTGTGCAATACGTCATCAAAAGTGGGGCATCGCTGCTATTGTTTGCCTTTTCAAATTTTGTACCGTGAATACAGTCAAATAATGTGTCCCCGAGACATTTTTCCAGAATATTTTAACAATAATAATGTAGGTGGGAAATTGCTGTATGAGCAGCTTTAAGAGGCTTCACAACAGTATTATTGAAGTTCCGATGTAACTATTCCAATTGTACATTCGTAGAATTTTCGAACCTATGTGTGGTGGCTAATACTGAAAACTGAGACTAAGCTGACATTGTGGTGACACAGAGACTGTGGGGACACAGAGATTGTGGTGACACAGATTGTGGTGACACAGAGATTGTGATGACACAGAGATTGTGATGACACAGAGATTGTGATGACACAGAGATTGTGATGACACAGAGATTGTGGTGACACAGAGACTGTGGGGACACAGAGATTGTGATGACACAGAGATTGTGATGACACAGAGATTGTGATGACACAGAGATTGTGATGACACAGAGATTGTGGTGACACAGAGACTGTGGGGACACAGAGATTGTGGTGACACAGAGATTGTGGGGACAGAGATTGTGGTGACACAGAGATTGTGGTGACACACAGATTGTGGCGACACAGAGATTGTGGTGACACAGAGATTGTGGTGACAGAGATTGTGGGGACACAGAGATTGTGGTGACACAGAGATTGTGGGGACACAGAGATTGTGGTGACAGAGATTGTGGTGACACAGAGATTGTGGTGACAGAGATTGTGGTGACACAGAGATTGTGGTGACACAGAGATTGTGGTGACAGAGATTGTGATGACACAGAGATTGTGGTGACACCCTGCCTTGTTGTTTCAGGCCTGGAGCGGGCACATATGGGGATGTTCACCGAGCTGGCCATCCTGTACTCCAAGTACAAACCAGAGAAGATGAGGGAACATTTAGAACTCTTCTGGTCTAGAGTCAACATTCCAAAGGCAAGTGGAGGGAGAAACACTCTTTGTCTTACCACTGCATTATCAAATGGCCAGTTTATTAACTTGTTAAACGATGATGTGTTTAATATATAACATGCATAGGTGATGCGGCTGATAAAACCATTAATTTATGATTTATATCTAGATATGCCAGGTTGTTACGGAAATTTGCTATCACCATCAATATCCAGCTTTATTCCGTGTGATGGGATTTGTACGTTTTAACATTAATATATGGTGCTAGTACCTGTTACTTGTTCTCGCAAGGGTTTTGTTCTTGCGGTAACGTCACTGCGGGATATTATTATTATAGTTTATTTCAAGGACACAATGAGCCCGAGGCCCTCGTGTTGAAAAGATGCAATACACATAATGACATGTGGCGGGTTCATACAATAGTACACTGGAACGTCATTCAGGTTCTCTCATCTTGCTGGCCAGATAAACATATTCAGACAATCTGTTCTGTAATTTCGTGCTCTGTGACATAACTAGTGCTAACAATTTATCTTTATTTGGTAGTCTCCAATAATACGGTGGGATTAAGCTCTCTCTGAGATTATCATGCAAGCGACATACAAGAACAAAGTGGACTTCGTCATCTAACAACCCGCACTCGCTACACAACCTCTCTTCCACGGGCAGTGGCTTTGGCTTGTGCCATCTCCCAGTTTCAATGCGGAGGCGGAGGATAATGACCATGGTGACGTCACTGCGTGATGGTAACCATGGTGACGTCACTGCGTGATGGTGACCATGGTGACGTCACTGAGTGATGGTGACCATTGTGACGTCACTGCGTGATAATGACCATGATGACGTCACTGAGTGATAGTGACCATGGTGAGGACAGTGAGGTGTGACCACGTGTGTGACGTGACGTATCGTTGTCTGTGCAGGTGTTGCGCGCGGCCGAGCAGGCTCACCTCTGGGCCGAGCTGGTCTTCCTCTACGACAAGTACGAGGAGTATGACAACGCCATCATCACCATGATGAACCACCCGACGGACGCCTGGAAGGAGAGCCACTTCAAGGTAGGAACCCTGGGGGCGAGGCAGGCATTCCCTGTTACTGCAGCCTGTCGCCAATACCCTCCTTTAAAGAATATAATGGACCTACTTTAGGGTATAACCTGTGTATCCGGTAAAAAGTCGCCGATTAACATTATTTCGTTTCGAGATAAATACGCTTCACTTGAGTCTTGAGGGAGCTGTCCTCCACTGGTTCGCGGAAGAACCACGAGGCGGCGCCACTATCAGCTGCGTTTGTCCCTGACCTGCTCACGTGTTTGTTATAATGGGGGTAATGTTTTCAGGCAGATTGGCTTTTATGGTGACGGTTTAAATGTATGTGTGTGAAGCCACGCCGTTCCCCGCCCCCCTGGGTAGAACTTGGCTGTTACTGACTGTTGAATTAACCCATTATACAAAAAAAAAATAGGTTTGTAAAAAAAAAAACGCCCTCTCTCCCTGGTATAGTTAGTGATTAGCGCACTAGACCACAGGTCAGTTGGTTCTGGGTTCGACTCTGGATCCTTAGCCAAGTTTAGACCTTGTGTCCGTGCAGACACAAAAGCGGCCTAAAAAACCCAGTTCATTTCTGTTTAATTAACCGGCATATACCGTGCATATCACCCTACACCGTCCTCTTTCTCCCCGTGTCGCAGGACGTGGTGACGAAGGTGGCCAACATCGAGCTGTACTACAAGGCGCTCCAGTTCTACCTGGACTACAAGCCCATGTTACTGAACGACCTGCTGCTGGTGCTGACGCCGCGCATGGACCACACGAGAGCCGTGACCTTCTTCCAGAAGACCAACCACATCCCGCTGGTGAAGCCCTACCTGCGCGCCGTCCAGAACCACAACAACAAGGCCCTCAACGAGGCCCTCAACGACCTGATGATCGAGGAGGAGGACTTCCAGGGGCTGCGCACCTCCATCGAGGCCTTCGACAACTTCGACAACATCAGCCTGGCCCAGCGCCTCGAGCGCCACCAGCTCATCGAGTTCCGCCGCATCGGCGCCTACCTCTACCGCGGCAACAACCGCTGGAAGCAGTCCGTCGACCTCTGTAAGAAGGACCGCCTCTTCAAGGTAAGCAACCCTGACCAGCCCGGCGGCGGTGTGTGTGTGTGTGTGTGTTGTGATTGGCTGGGTCTTCACGATTGTGAAGGGGTGTCTGTTATGTGGAGATCTTACAGAGCGCCATGTTGTAATACTCCGGGGAGTTTTTGTGTTGTTAAGTGCCGTTGTCTTGGTTACGGGACACCATGCAGTACTCCCGGGAAGGCGCTGTATTACTGTGTTGTTAAGTGCCGTTGTCTTGGTTACAGGACGCCATGCAGTTCGCCTGGGAGTTGTTATGTTGTTAAGTACCGTTGTCTTGGTTACAGGACGCCATGCAGTTCGCCTGCGAGTTGTTATGTTGTTAAGTACCGTTGTCTTGGTTACAGGACGCCATGCAGTTCGCCTGCGAGTTGTTATGTTGTTAAGTGCCGTTGTCTTGGTTACAGGACGCCATGCAGTACGCCGGGGAGTCGCAATGTTGTTAAGTACCGTTGTCTTGGTTACAGGGCGCTATACAGTACGCCGGGGTGTCGCTATGTTGTTAAGTGCCGTTGTCTTGGCTACAGGATGCCATGCAGTACGCCGGGGAGACGCTGTGTTGTTAAGTGTCGTTGTCTTGGTTACAGGACGCCATGCAGTACGCCGGGGAGTCGCGTAACGTGGACATTGCTGAGGAGCTGATCGCCTGGTTCCTGGAGGAGAAGAACTACGAGTGCTTCGCCGCCTGCCTCTTCCAGTGCTACGACCTGCTGCGGCCAGACGTCATCCTGGAGCTGTCGTGGCGACACAATATCATGGACTTCTCCATGCCCTACATGATCCAGGTCATGCGAGAGTACACGTCCAAGGTGAGAGCTCTGGGCCCCGGGCCGTCGCCGCCACCGCCGCCGCCCTCGCCCGCCCCCGACGGCGGCCACGATGGGCCGCCCGGCCCCTCCGGGCCCCCCGGGCCCCCCACGCCGCCCGGGCCGCCCGTGCCGCCCGGGCCTCCCGCAGGTATCTATTGGCCTGGCTACAATACTTAGCATGGCCGCCTGCGTGACCCCGTGACCCCGTTGCCTGTGTGACTGACCTTGAGGCTGGCTGGCTGGCTGGCTGGCTGGCTGGCTGGCTGGCTGGCTGGCTGGCTGGCTGGCCGCCTACTGACCACGTGCTTTCACTTGATGTTATCTCCCGTGTAGAGAGCGTGTTGCGCAATTAGCTGCTGCAACCCCCCCTCCCTCCCCTCACCTGCTCCTCCTCCCCCTCCCCGGCCTCCCTCGCACCGCCCTTACCCCCTCGACCACCCACCCACCACTTCTATTAACCTCTCAGCCCTCGTTGGTCACCCCTGCCAGCACTGTCATGGCCGTGCACCAGCCAACACGCCCCCCCCCCCCCCCACCCACCACCACCCTTCCATCGTGGCACTCTTGACGCAGTTTACGTTGGATCGATTACGTACAAAATCAGAAATCTGCGTCTCAGCCTTTGTCATTTGTAAATCGATTAAAGATGGGAGGGGTAGGGGTGGGGGTGGGGCAGCCTTGCCATTTTCGGATGATATCCCCTATTCGTCGAGGCCGCTACCCAGCACGTGTTCAAGAGATAATTAACTGTTAGCAAAGGCACTATAGCAATGTCTGGAGTGACATCAGAGCTGCGTCAAATCGTCCCCCCCCCCCCCCATCACCACCACTACCCCCATCCCTATTCCCCACCACCACCTCCCGCACCACTACCCCCACCACAGTACCCTCCACACCACCACCACCACCCCCAGCGCCAATGCCTCCACACCACTACCGCCCCCCCCCCCCCACCCCCCACTACCCCCACAGTGCATTCCGTGCTGGTTGCTCCTGTATTAGTCACTTTCTTATTCGGCAGCAGGTTAACACATGTCGTGATTACCATTAAAGAATTAACATCGGAAAGTGGATCAGTTTTCATGGATAATTAACCTGTTGATGCCTTGTGACTGCATCTTAGAACAACGAACCAACAAGCCAACAAGGGCGTTTATTTCTAACACCAACTAAGATGTGGTCCCACATTAACCTTTTTGTGCGATTTGACGATGCATAATTAATTTGTTTATGCATTGTGAAGTGCCTAATTAACATATTCGTGTGTTATAACGATGCATATGTTAACGGTAGAGTGCCCTAAAAACACATTTCAAAAGTCATGCATGGAGATTTCTTTTTTTCTGGAATGAAACTAAATAGCTGTGATGCAATCATAGAACTGAAGTACATGTTATGGATAGTTTCTAAGAGCAGAATAGGTTATTTTACTTAGCCGTTGAAGTTTTAGATCCGTCCGCATAGTAGTCATTAACGACTTAAGACATAGCTTCAGCACTGCCTAATGTAACTCTGAGGATACTATATTACACCTGTGGTATTTATAATGCTTAACACGGCGCGTGTGAGCTCTTTCTGTTCCTATAAAACCTAAACCAAATGTGTTTGATTTGTGCCTGGTGTCAGTACGGCTGAACCCTGTATATTGTCCTGGTGTCTTGTCCCTCTTACTTTTGTTGTGGACGGCAATTTAAAAAATAGTAAACTCCGAGATACAAAGGTGCTTTGCCCTTACCTTGCCCATGCGGATTGCCTCCTGCTATGTCTGACCGGACTTCACTGTCTGTTCCAGGTGGACAAACTGGAGCAGTCGGATGCCATGAGGTCTGAAGAGGAACAGCGCGCTGAGGAGAAACCGCTTGTCTTCAGTAAGTACCCGTCTGTCTGACGTCACAGATCCACTCTGACGTCACAGATCCACTCTGACGTCACAGCTCCACTTTGACGTCACAATTCCACTTTGACATCACAGTAAATACTCTTAAAGTCAGCTTTTCTCTTCACAACTCTTTTGTGACTTAATATATTATTTGAGGTTATGTGACG
Organism: Arenicola marina; assembly: GCA_964019135.1. Lineage (NCBI taxonomy): Eukaryota > Metazoa > Annelida > Polychaeta > Arenicolidae > Arenicola > Arenicola marina. The sequence continues at coordinate 34,493,770 of OZ025258.1, forward strand.
TATATCGTTTCTGACGCCGCATCTCGTCTCTCAGGTTTTGTCCTCTTTACTGTATGTGTTTTTTGTATTTTAAGTATACGTAGTACGTGTCCGTCAGTACGACTGATATGTGTAGAAACGACATAATGAACAGTTCGGAATACAGAATGGGATAAAATAAATGATTTTGAATCCTGAATCCGATTCCCTTGTTGTATATGCTTTTCGCTTTCTCCGGGAGTTCGTCCTTAGGATCGCACTCGTTACGAGCCCACTTTCGGCTGGAATAGGCATACGCTTCAAGGAGCGTGCACAGCGGAATATTACAATATTAACTACATAACTGCCATGACGTTATAACTCCATAAATCGACCCCGGGATATATCTTAGCCTAGTTCGCCTTCATGTGCACGGAATGGCCTAAAGTGCCCACATTTGCTTTGCCATGTTGCCATAGTTGCGCCTTTATACTCATTGTCTCTCTCTCTGTTTGTGTTTCTCCAGACGAGCCCCAGTTGATGTTGACGGCGGGGCCCGGGATCGGGGTACCCCCCCAGGTCTACCCCGGGGGCGGCATGCCGGGGTACGCGGCGGGCGCCGCCGGCTACCCGGGGGGCGTGCCCGGCTACAACATGTAGACCGCGCCTTCCCCCCCCCCCCCCCCCCCGTGACCCACCCAGCCACTCGCCCACTCACGGCACCACCCAGCTCCATTCACGGGCAGGACAGCGCGACCAGTGGGGACGGTCCGCTTGCTGCCATGGCGACTCCTCCGCTGCCATAGCAACGGGACGCCGCTTCCATGGAAACCACAAGCCGCGTGACGCCGCAGATCTCTCTCGGATATGTTGTTTGCGCTGCCATTCATGTATTTGTTTTTCCAGGATGGGCTCGCGTACGTGTGTTGTAGTAGTGTGTGCGTGTGTGTCAGAATGTGGGGCCTCGTGGAGCGTCGACGTCAGCCATGGCGACGTCAGCTCGTTGCGGAGTCAGCCCGTGGCGACGTCAGCCCGTGGTGACGTCAGCCCATGGCGGCGTCAGCCCGTGGCGGCGTCAGCCCGTGGCGGTGTCAGCCCGTGGCGACGTCAGCCCGTGGCGGAGTCAGCCCGTGGCGACGTCAGCCCGTGGCGGAGTCAGCCCGTGGCGACGTCAGCCCGTGGCGGCGTCACCTTGGCGGCGTCAGCCCGTGGCGACGTCTTCTCGTGGTGGTGTGGAGAGGGTGGTGAGCCTGACTGGCTATAGGGTGACACTGTGTAAGCGGCCCCCAGTCAACCAGCAGCATTGCATATGTAGATAGAATACATAAATAAATCAATATCTACCTAGATAATAAATAAATAAATATATGAATGAATACTGAAACTTATTCAAGTGAATGGCCAGGACGTATCGGGGGGTCCCCGACGGCTCCCCAGCATTGTGTGTGTGGGGGGTGGGTGTTGCCATGGTTACTAGGGACCGCGGCGGATGGAGTCTCGCTAGTTCTCTCGCAATCGCGCAATCGGGGATGTACAGTTATGGAAATTTATCAGTGATTTATTGTATTTTGATTGCTAGACAGTTGTTCTGTTGTCGTCCATCACGTAGTTAAATTATTGAAGGCCGCGACGTGCTGTGGTCCGCCCCGCGTCTGTGTTGGGGTCCCTTATGGGGGTGGGGCTCATAAAGGGACACCGAGCCAGGGATTCTTCAGCCCCCACCCCCCCACCCACTTCCCTTACCTCAGTCTTCGGTGGATATGACCTGTTTGATGTGGTGGTTCTCCCCGGTTTTTGTTTGTTTTAAGGGGGGGAGGGGGGCTTGTGGTTGGATGATATGGCACCCCCTCCCTCCCCCGGCACCTCACTACTCCCTCGCTGATCTCTATTTTTTGCTTCTTTGTGCCGAAGCCGTCTGTATTTTAATCCTGTGGGATGATTTGTTTGTGATGGTTTACAACAGCCCACTGTATTAGCCGGGATGGTGACCACGTGTGTACCGGTAACGTTCCACCTCCAACCACTGTCACGTCATGGGTAGCCGTGTCCTAGCAGTGGCAACCAGACACCGCCCGACCACACCCCGAACCCCCCACCGCCGCCACCCCCACTCCTGAAGGTCGTCACTTCGCCGGGGTAAAATAAAGGGTCCAACGCACACTGGTGCACCCCTCACCCTCACTTTCACCCCCACCTCTGTGCCCCTTCTTCACGAACCTTTCTCTTCCGCTCTTTGAACTGATATCATTTCTGTGAACATTCCACTCCAGCGTCCAATGGTCGGCAGACAGGACTTTGTGTCCGGGTGACCCCGTAATACACACCCGGGGGGTAGGGGTCCGAGTGGCGAGTCCCTTTGGGGGGGGGGGGGAGGGGGCGGGGTACACTGTCGGGCTCTTAACGGACGAAACACGCGTGTGGTGGCGTGAGGGAAGGGGAGGTGGGGGGGGGGTGATCTATGTCGATAAGTGAGCTACTTGTTTTTCGGCATTAACTAAGTCGAAGCGATTTGTTGTTGATTGAGTGCAGCGCGCCATCTAGCGAATGAAATTGTACATAGGCCGACGCACTACGCGTACTTATAGTTAAGAACAACTTTAGGGATGTATCTGCAAGCGATCAATGTGGGGGGAAATAGTGAGCCTGTGTCTTTAATAGCATTTGGAGCAGTGTTCTGGAGTCGCGAACGAATACAACATTTCACTACACCTGCCAAGGGATGTATTTTGCCTCTTTTTTTTTCGTACTTTCGTTTATACACAGTATGAACTCATTTCCTTATTCTTTGCTATTGACCCGTTTTATATGTACCACTTGTCTTATGTGTATTCTCGGAACGAAAATGTGATTATTATGGAGATTTCGCTGTATAAAGAAGCTAGATGCGCACGAGTGTCGTGAAACAATGATTTCCTTCTCCACACCGGCCCCTTGGTGACTGTTTGCTGTGGCAGTGCGCGTGCTCAAGCCAGTTGTCCGTGCGTCTCACCAGATGGCGTATCCATTCCGACCGTGGTGTGTGTGGCGCCATCTGGTGGGCAGTGTCTGAACTAGTCGTCTCCTCCATCGCAACACAAATCATTATTCGGAGAATCTGCGATTGGAAAATTCGCGAATTTAGAAAGGACAATTATAAATGAAGTCGCTTTTCTTTTGTTTTTTCATTACTCTAGTTTTCCGGAGGAATGGGGGTTTGTAGTTGATGTGGCCGCTCGAGCGCCCTCTGTAATTGTTAAGATTGTCTCCCAATGATTAGCAATGCGCCCCTTGGTAGAAATACACGGTAGATGTGTGTAGGCGGCGGGCGCTCTTGGTATCACCGGTCAACTCCACTGGGTGCAGTCAGCGCAGTCAGAATGATAAACAGTTGTTTGAATTACTCGTGATCATGATGTAATCATAAAGAGTTGACTTATATAGTTGCAGTAATAAATACCTTGAGTAACCGCATCTTGTGTTTTTCTACTGTTTTAAGAGTTTCTGCCTGCGTCATCCGCATTGTACATAGTACTATTGCTTACGTCATCAGTACATAGTGCAGTACTGCCTACGTCATCAGTACATAGTGCAGTACTGCTTACGTCGTCAGTACATAGTACAGTACTGCTTACGTCACCAGTACATAGTGCAGTACTGCCTACGTCGTCAGTACATAGTACAGTACTGCTTACGTCACCAGTACATAGTACAGTACTGCTTACGTCATCAGTACATAGTACAGTACTGCCTACGTCATCAGTACATAGTGCAGTACTGCTTACGTCATCAGTACATAGTACAGTACTGCCTACGTCGTCAGTACATAGTACAGTACTGCCTACGTCATCAGTACATAGTACAGTACTGCTTACGTCATCAGTACATAGTACAGTACTGCCTACGTCATCAGTACATAGTGCAGTACTGCCTACGTCATCAGTACATAGTGCAGTACTGCTTACGTCGTCAGTACATAGTACAGTACTGCTTACGTCACCAGTACATAGTGCAGTACTGCTTACGTCGTCAGTACATAGTACAGTACTGCTTACGTCACCAGTACATAGTACAGTACTGCTTACGTCATCAGTACATAGTACAGTACTGCCTACGTCATCAGTACATAGTGCAGTACTGCTTACGTCATCAGTACATAGTACAGTACTGCCTACGTCGTCAGTACATAGTACAGTACTGCCTACGTCATCAGTACATAGTGCAGTACTGCCTACGTCATCAGCACAGTACACAGTACAGCTTCCGTCATCCACAGAGTACAGTACTGCTTACGTCATCAGTACATAGTACAGTACTGCTTACGTCGTCAGTACATAGTGTGGTACTGCTTACGTCATCAGCACAGTACACAGTACAGCTTCCGTCATCCACAGAGTACAGTACTGCTTACGTCATCAGCACAGTACAGTACTGCTTACGTCATCAGTACATAGTGCAGTACTGCCTACGTCATCAGTACATAGTGCGGTACTGCTTACGTCGTCAGTACATAGTGCAGTACTGCCTACGTCATCAGTACATAGTGCGGTACTGCTTACGTCACCAGTACATAGTACAGTACTGCTTACGTCATCAGCACAGTACACAGTACAGCTTCCGTCATCCACAGAGTACAGTACTGCTTACGTCATCAGCACAGTACACAGTACAGTACTGCTTACGTCATCAGCACAGTACAAAGTACAGTACTGCTTACGTCACCAGCACAGTACAAAGTACAGTACTGCTTACGTCATCAGCACAGTACAAAGTACAGTACTGCTTACGTCATCAGCACAGTACAGTACTGCTTACGTCATCAGCACAGTACAAAGTACAGTACTGCTTACGTCACCAGCACAGTACAAAGTACAGTACTGCTTACGTCATCAGCACAGTACAAAGTTCAGTACTGCTTACGTCATCAGCACAGTACAAAGTACAGTACTGCTTACGTCATCAGCACAGTACAAAGTTCAGTACTGCTTACGTCATCAGCACAGTACATAGTAAAGTACTGCTTAAGTAATCGGCACGTGCGCCATTCAAAAAGACCGAATATAAGCGCACTTGACCGCTGATCAGTACGTCCAAGGTTCCAAGCTGGACAAGTATTGAGCATGCTTCAGAAGCTGAGGCACGATACAGCGTTCCAAGATGAAACTATATTTCATCCTGGAAATACCCGAATATTCATTCATTATGGAGGCTACGTAACAAAAGTAGCTAATCGTCATGGAAAAACACCATTTGGCCGACATCTATGTTTGCAAGTTTCATTGCACCGTTTTAGCTTTCAATATGGGAGGACGCCGACTAAGGCTTGACGTCGCGTCGTCGCATGTAGTTCCCCCCCCCCCTCCCCCACTCCCCCCACCAGCCCCCGACACAATATGTGGAATCTTTACGCGCTGAACATACCCGTGGAGAGTCCATTGGTTCAAACACATGATGTATATTGAGATTGAACTGACACGCTTGCGTTGAATCATTTGAGTTTCGAGCCCAAGTGTTTATGCTAAGAACACCCACCTGACATCGTTATGCTTTACCCAACACGCGAAATACATTGAACTGGAGACATTATGATAACTACTGAAAAACCCCATTTCGCTTCAACATTCCATAGGCAGTATATTAGTCCCATATTTCAATGTTCTTCCTTCTGCGTATTCGATTCTTCAACATGCTAATATACTCAGAATTATGTGGTTAGACAAAAACGATGGTTCGTGCTAACACCGACGATACTTTTGTCCCAGCAAAGCGGCATTCGTGATGAGGAGGCATACTGGTCATCTGCATGTAAGTCACAAGGTCTGACCGCGCATCCTTTAATGGTTCAATAGCGACGATTGTTGTGTAAGGGCGAATTAGGGATGTTGAAAAGTGTATCGGGGGGTGTCCACTTTTGATGAAGCTTTGGATGGAACTCTCAAAAAATATAGGTAACTACTACTCCAACATGAACTAAACAGTTCGCAGTTTAATACGTATGAATTATAATATGATTGATTAACTCTAGAATAAAAATATTCCAACTTTGCAATCAAAATGAACCATTAGGATTCAGGGAAAATCACAATTTTATATAGAAATATTCTAACTTTGAAATTAAAATGCACCACCAGAGGAACCACGGAAAAGCGCAAATAGAGCACGCTTCCATTATGATATTATACGGCTGCTGCACGAGCCAGTGGGGACAGGTGACGACGGAACGTTAATATTGTTACTTGTCACAGCAACCATTATCAAACATAGGATAGGACACCAGTTGTTCCAAGAGATACTGCGCCTCATTTCACAGCGTCCGGCAGTCTCCGGGCGCATCCCAGACACCTCACCCTTCGGCCGCGACTCCTGCAAGCCGCACCCCGTGGGGCCGGACCCCTCAAGATTCACCCCAAGGCACCTGACCCCTCAAGCCTCACCCCTTGGGGCCGGACCCCTCAAGATTCACCCCTAGGCACCGGACCCCTCAAGCATCACCCCAAGGCACCGGACTCCTCAAGCGTCACCCCTCAAGCCTTACCCTCAAGCCTCACCCCTCAGCCAAGCCTTACCCTTCAAGCCTCACCCCTCAAGCCTTACCTTTAATCCTAAGCCTCACCTTTAGGGGCCGGACCCCTCAAGCGTCACCCCTCAAGCCTCACCCCTCAAGGATCACCCCTCAAGTATCACCCCTCAGACCTCGTCCCTCAAGCCTCACACCTCAATTAAGCCTCACCCCCAAGCCTTACCCTCACGCCTCACCCCTGGGGGTTGGACTCCTCAAGCCTAACGCCTCAAGCCTTACCCCTTAAGCCTCACCCCTCAAGCCTCACCCCTCAAGCCTCACCCCTCAAGCCTCACCCCTCAAGTATCACCCCTCAGACCTCGTCCCTCAAGCCTCACACCTCAATTAAGCCTCACCCCCAAGCTTCACCCCTCAAGCCTCACCCCTTAAGCCTCACCCCTCAAGCTTTACCCTCAATCCTCACCCCTTTGTGGCTGGACCCCTCAAGCGCCACCCCTCAAGCCTCACCCCTCAAGCCTCACCCCTCAAGTATCACCCCGCAGACCTCTCCCCTCAAGCCTCACACCTCAATTAAGCCTCACCCTCAATCCTCACCCCTCAAGCCTTACCATCAAGCCTCAACCCTAGGGGCTGGACCCTTCAAGCCTCACCCATGGGGGTTGGACTCCTCAAGCCTCACCCCTCAAGCCTCACCCCTCAAGTCTCACCCCTCAGACCTCACCCCTCAAGCCTTACCCCTCAGGCCTCGCCCCTCAGGCCTCACCCCTCAAGCCTGGCCCCTCAAGCCTCACCCCTCAAGCCTTACCCAAGCCTCACCCTTCAAGTCTCACCCGTAGCCACCACATACGCCGGTCTCGAGATGGTAATCCTGGAGTACATTTGACAATAAAGAGATAAGTTCAAGATATATAGATGACAATAATATATAGTTTGACCAGCTATAAATTTAAGGCCTCTTGTAAAGTTCAATTGAAAGAGTTATATTAATGGCGTAATGTATATATGGTGACATCCAGGTTAAGGGGTCCTAGTTGGCTGTCTGGGTCGTCCTGGATTACACAGCGCAGGTCTGGTATGCCACTTGTTACGCCACCATCATTGACTCTCTCACTAGTGAAATATATATTATAGTCTTGTATAAATAAATTCCAGTGCTTTTCATTTTCAAAAATTGATTCGCGTTATGCCCGTAAAGGGGCTCTCCGCAGATGGCATATCGGTGTGGAATTTCTTTTGTAATAGATATATAAAACATTATTATAAGACACTGCACGTTAAAATAAAGTTCATGTTATTGTCAATAATGTAGAATTAGTTATATGGACCAAGCGCGCTGGATATGCTTAAGCCCACTGATGTTAAATCCCCCGGGGGGTGGGGGTACTTAATACATTGCTGGGCTTGGGAGGGTTCCCCCTTTTCACCTCCAAAATCCACTCTGATGGGACCTTTTACCGCCAAAATCCGCTCGGAAGGGCCATTTTTTTCCTTTGACCCGCTCCATGTCATTTCCAAGCTTTAAAATATCCGATCTATAGTGTTCATTTTAAGTATCCGCTCCCTCAGGCATCAAGGGGTTAAATCTCCTGCTGTGCGAAGTACTTTCAACACCACTTTCTAGAGGTATTAGCTTCGAGGGGTGATCGACTGACTTGCAGATGGAGACAATTTTGGGACAATTGACGTCACGTGACGCTACTATGATCGGGGGTGCCGGACCCAGGACTTCAGGCGATCGACACTGCCGGCAACTGAAATGTTCAAGAGAGAATATAGAAGGTCGAGATCGGTAATTTTGATCCTATCGAGGTAAAAACTGTCTTTTCCTTTATATATTCGAGGGATGCGTAAGGTTTAGTTTTAGTTAGGTTAAGTTCAGGGAAAGACGCTCGAAAAGAGAAGATACGTTGTGGCGGGTCCAGTAGAGGGAGCCACACCCGCCCACATCAATCTCCACAGGGGGCGCTACGGTCGCGCGAGTGTTGCGCCCTCTTTGTGTGATCTCATGAGCCAGAGACGTGGCTTTAATGAATAGTGTAGCAAACACACCCTTAACCCCACCCCTCTTTATTTCGACACCCCCGGGAAGACCCCCTCCACCTTCCATTCCCTCCTCCTTGAGAGGGGAGGGAAGGGGAGGGGTGGGTGGTTTGGTTTGGGGTGGGGCGAAGCCGCAGTAACATGTTGCTGGGGTGGAGGAGATCAGGGATGGGAGGGGAAAGGGGAGGGGTATAGGATCCCTGGGGCGGGTCAAGTGGTGATTGGGTGATTGGCCGCGACCCCCCTCATGGCGCCTGTGTGTGGGGGGATGGGGGGTGGGGGGTGCAGAGGTAGGGAGGGAGGAGGCATCCCCCCTCCCCGTCCAAATACCCGCCAAATACCTTTTCCCCCAAGTCTTGCAACCCTTTACGACTAGTAGTCTTCCCAAAAGCTAGCCCGTTCCCCACCCTCACTCGCCGAATCCCGCCCAACGCCCTTACCCACTCTTTTCTCCTTCTCTTTCCACCCCCACCCCACCTCTTTACCTCGTTCTCTCTCTCTCAGTCGTGCTCTAGCTGCTCACCCCCCCCCCCACCACGTGCACGACCGCTCCAGGGGTGGCAGTCGACACCGAACCGAGGCGGGGTGGGTCCCCGGGGAGTCAGCCAACCAGCCAGCCGCCAGCCAGGGTACGAGCAGCACAGTGGAGAGCGCGCCGCACTTTCACTCACTCAGTGACTCGCAGCGGAGAGGGGGCCGGAGAGAGAAGAGGGAGAGAGAAGGGAGACCCTTACTTACCTACACACAGGTGGGCGTCATTGGTTGGGAGTCCGGCGATTAAAAGCGTACCAGCCAGCCAGCCAGCCCTAGCCTCCATCCACCCTGTCTCACCTCACCCGCTAGGATAGCAGAGCAGCCCTTGGTCTGTTGCCACGGCAGCACGGGAGGCAGGGTGTATATAGTAACCCCCCCAACCAGCGTGTCTATCCTCTCAGTCTCAGGCTCAGCCAGTCCGCGCTGACACCAACCGCCAAAACCGCAGCGCACCGCAGCGCCCCCTTCCGTCCCCTACAGGCCACCCAACCGCACACCCAACCATCCAACCACCACCACTTGTGTGCGAGGCACTAGCGGCGGCACCGACCTGCAGCTCCTTGCTCCTTCACCTACCTACCGACCTACCCAGTTGGCTGGCTTTGTCCTTCCTTCCTCCTCTAACTTCTTTAGATAGTTAGACGGGTTCAAGGTTTGCCAGATCCCGTATTGCGACTCACAATACGGAGCTGGCATCGACTGTCGTTTTGAAAACAAAGGAACCCCCGCATAGACCCACGCGAGGTGAAGTCATTTTCACAGTCGGTGGCTCTCCGGGTGAGGACTAACAGCACTTCGACAGCTTGGATTCACCCAACCACTCCCCGTCACTTTGGGATTCACACACAGACTCAGTCGACACGAAGGTAGGCTATGAACTTAGACTGATATAACTTATATATGGAGAGATATATAAATTGCGACTTTTTTAGTTTTTGGATATCCTTAGCTTTTATTTGGATATCCTTAGTTCCTATAATGTTTTTGTTGCATTGACTGATTTTAGTATTAGACTCATACTATATCGTTGCATTAAGTCTAAGTTGTATTGCATTTCTCATAACCTTTGTGTTGCATTGGGTGAGTAGCAATGCTAAAAAACAGGATGAAATTTAAAGAAAAAACCGGGATAGGCATGAGCAGATGAGAGTGAAAACCTAGCTAACAGAGTACAAAGATAGACTTTCAGAGTACAACGAAAAGCAGTGATTAGTGTAAAGACCTAGTGTAAAATGTATCATATGCGGCAAAATGAGGATATAACTCCTCCATATCTCACTGTGCAATGATGGAAAACACCGCATGAAATTCCCTATTGTTATCACAGGATTAGAGATTTGAACCTTTGTTTTTAACCATCTAACAAATCTACTATTGCCAGCTTGTGTTCTGCCAACCTTGTGTTTTCCAGCGACAAGTGTTGCCAGCTTACCATTATGTGAGCAGAGGAGGGGTTGGGAAGGGGGCGGGGGGAGGAGGAAATTGGGGTGTGGGGTCGTGCATACCGATCACCGAGGGTCAGCGATATGTGTGGAAAGCCTGAAGCAAACAAAACTTAGACCCGTGTGTATAACACGAATGGCACACAGAACCAGCTGACGGATAACGTTTAGTGTAAAATGTTGGATTGATAAACACATTGTTTACGGCCAGGCTGTTTCTACAAGAAGGTGCGTGTCACACTCGCATGTCTGTGACTTACGGTATCACAGCGTGTGGCGAAAGGCTGGTGGCTGGGGGTGGGGGAGGGTATAGACTGGGGGGGGGGGGGGTGTCGGACTGCGGATAGTGCGGGGGGGGGGGGGGGGGATGGCGACGGGGGTGTTAAGCTTAATCTGCATACAGATTAGGATTGTGGTTATCAGTTTAGATAAAGTTCAAAGCTTCTAACTGTAGCTGTGCAGTGTGTCATAAAGATTAGTCCACAATTTCGTCCAATCCGTGTTATGGCCGTGCATGCAAGCAGGCTGCAACTGTTCGTGTGGGGCGAGACGCATGTTGGGGCGAGATTTGGCGTTCCTTCAGGGGGCCGAAAATTGTAGCGTGCCCACATGCCCCCGGCCCCCCTTCCCGCCCCCTGCTCTCAGGTCGTGGGTTCGTATCTAGCAACTGAATTTGGAGCTGAATTTTTCCCAATGTAGTCAAGATTATGTACACAGGCCTATGTAACACCAAAATGTCACTTCTGACCACCCTGCCTCTTCCACATCGGACAGGCATAGGATACAGCCGCTTGTACTTGTATGCTAGACATTCCTATGCTGTAAAATAGCTGTGACTGGTGTGGGTTTTGGCGGAGGAGAGAGAGAAGAAAGTGTGTGTGGGGGGTGGGGGGGGGGGGGCGGAAGGAGGTAGGATAGAGGAAGAATTATGCATATTTCTAATTTTGTGAATAGCTAGCCAAGTTTCAGGAAAGTTTGCGGATATTTATAGAACTTGTGAGGGGGGGAGTCAAAATTGCGCTTAGCTTAAGAACTGCGTTAATGTTAGTTTACAAACGTTACAAGTGATAGCGTCCATCGAACGTGACAATAACGACCGTGACGTCATCAGCTATAGCGCGACGGTCCATGCATGCATGACATACGACCTTGATGTCTTGTCTTTGAAGGTCAAAGCGGTTTGTGCGGCGGATGTAGCGTGTACGAAGATCAATACACCTTCCATGTACATGTAAATATTTATATATATATATATATACATGTATATATGTGAATATAGATATATATCTTTACTGTTGAAATACAAATCTTTAGAGGTGGTTCGGCGAGACTGGAAGAAGTCCAGACTGGTAATGGAACGAACAGCTGTCTGGTATTTACAAAAGTCACTCCCTCTCAGAATGCAAAACTACAGGTTTAAATCCAGAAACTGGTTCACGCGGCGCCGGCAGAATCCCGGAGTTCTGCTCGAGTCACGCGTCTGGGGATCCTGACGGTGACTAGGCCACTTCCGGTTCCACATGGACGTGTGCGAAGTCACACTGAATCCAGACGTGATTGCTGTGTAGACCGGACTGACTCCAGACGTGATGGCCGTGTAGACCGGACTGACTCAAGACGTGATGGCCGTGTAGACCGGACTGACTCTAGACGTGATGGCCGTGTAGACCGGACTGACTCCAGACGTGATGGCCGTGTAGACCGGACTGACTCTAGACGTGATGGCCGTGTAGACCGGACTGACTCCAGACGTGATGGCCGTGTAGACCGGACTGACTCAAGACGTGATGGCCGTGTAGACCGGACTGACTCTAGACGTGATGGCCGTGTAGACCGGACTGACTCCAGACGTGATGGCCGTGTAGACCGGACTGACTCTAGACGTGATGGCCGTGTAGACCGGACTGACTCCAGACGTGATGGCCGTGTAGACCGGACTGACTCTAGACGTGATGGCCGTTTAGACCGGACTTACTCCAGACGTGATGGCCGTGTAGACTGGACTGGCCGTGTAGACTGGACTGACTCCAGACGTGATGGCCGTGTAGACTGGACTGACTCCAGACGAGATGGCCGTGTAGACCGGACTGACTCCAGACGTGATGGCCATGTAGACCGGACTGACTTCAGACGTGATGGCCGTGTAGACCGGACTGACTCCAGACGTGATGGCCGTGTAGACTGGACTGACTCCAGACGCGATGGCCGTGTAGACTGGACTCACTCCAGACGTGATGGCCGTGTAGACCGGACTGACTCTAGACGTGATGGCCGTGTAGACCGGACTGACTCCAGACGTGATGGCCGTGTAGACCGGACTAACTCCAGACGTGATGGCCGTGTAGACCGGACAAGACGTTTGGTCTCGTACGTAAAGTAACTAGTATGAAAGCCAAATACTAGAGGGTGTATGTAGGTCTTCCTATTCTCTTTGAGCTAACCACCTCCACGTGTAATAGCACGAAAACATATGCGTGTGTTGATAAATGTCTACTGAAAACTCATCATTCACCGATATTCATAAGGCACTATTTTTTCGGTGCTGTAGTACATACGACTAATCACCGCCTGTCATGTCAAGGCGTCTATGAGCTGAAGCATCTCCCCATCTTTTTGCACGTAGTTGTATGTTATCACCGACAATCTATTTGTGAATAGGCTATTCTAATTACGTCGTTTGTTACAAAGGTGTGACAGCCAAACAAACAGTGGATACACAGTCTGCCGGTAGCACCAGGTTGCACAAGGAAACGTTTCCTTTGTCAGTATAACGAGCGAGGGATCACTGTAGCCTGACAACTCTTCCAAGATCCTTACACTGGATATGACAACACGGCCCACAATACCGTCTGTAATTATGTTACAAGGACAGTATTTCCAAAGACAAAAATAAATTGTAAGGCAATATGAAGAGGTATTATTATGCGCAAAAAAGAGTCGGGGAATTGTGAATTCAGCTTGTCATCATAATTTGTACGTCTGGCAAAAGGTTTCTTGAATAAAGCTGTCACGCACCGCTCACATGCACGCTTTGAAGTAAACCGACCGCAAACTTTTCCGCTTATTAAATTATGGGTAGAAACAAAAATAATATGTAGCGATAAATCCTGTGGATAATGATATTAATGAATGCAACTTTCTCCCAGGCTCTAAGAAAGTCGCAACTTCGCAATCAAACAACACGAAAACATATCGTTCAAGAAACGACCGCTTATAGCGATAGTTACCCTCCTGCAAGTTTTATTCGTATAACGATTCCTGCAACGGGCTGACCTCTCCAGTATAGCTAAATTGAGGTCACGTGACTCACGATATCCGGGATATGGAGCCGAAACCACCTGTGAAATCCAGATAATCTGTCCTGGATAAACAGCCGCGGTGCTCCTAGGAGATTAAGGGCTGCAGGGCGTGATAACTGCTCACACTCCACACTGAGCGGTCAGAGGAAGCCGTAAGCCTGACCGCCGGCCTAAGTAAAACTAACACCGGGCACCTGAGCGTCCTGCCTTGGTCCGCTGTCGTCTACCTCTATCCAGATCGAGCTGATTGAATCCTGGCGAGCCACACGTGGGGTTAGGATATGTACATAGGGGCGCCATTTGGAGGGTCTTCTGACAAATGCGCGCCATTTATCTAATATAACTCCTCACCGCCACGCTGTGGGGTTCTCTTGGCAGAGGAGGGGGGGGGGGAGGGGGTTCTCATCAACACCCTCCCTCTACCCCCCCCCCCCGCCCGCCGCCTCACCGCTACGCTGTGGGACCTGCCGTGTGGGGGTGGGAGGGGAGAGGTAATCGTAAGGGTTAATAGCCACGCTCTGGGTGCCCTCGCTGTACCCTCAGCGGGGATTTAAACGCTGGAGTGTCCCTTGACAGGCCGCGCCGAGAGCTGTCGACTGTGATGTCCGGACGACAATATCGTCTGGGCTGAGACCTCTTGGCAACGTGTTGGCGTAAACCCCCCTCCACCCTCCCCCTCTATACCCGCACCCTCCCCGCTCCCCCCGCTCCACACTATCAGCCCACCTCTCTCCACCATCACCTCCGACCTGTTCAGAAGTCTTCGCTTGCATGGAGGATGCGCGGTGGATGGAGTGGGGGTATGAGTTGGGGTGGAGGGGGTGAGCAGGCCTTACGATGGGCGGGGGGAGGGCGTCGTCTGTAATGATGGCCAAGCGACGCCGTCTCCACTCGGATTCCGTCGTGACCTCCAGCGACTCGGCGGTCAGTTTCATGACTGGCCCGGCTTGACGTGGATTGATGAAGCTTGGTGAGATCGCCACCAGTCACCAGGGCGTCCGCACGGGGCCAATATTGACCTGTTCACAATGCGCATGCGCGCCTGCTTGGGTGCGAAACCTGTGAATGTGGAATCAAAGTTATCATGTTATATCGGGAACATGTTTGGACAAAATCAACCAGTTCAGTTGACGAAGAATAATCCGAGGAGAGTTTTGTGATGTATCCCTTCCTGCACTTTCCTTTGTACAGTTCACTTTGTACATCTGCCTTTGTACACCTTCACTGGCACGGCTTGGTACACCACATTGAGGTGTGTACTTCACTGTGTACACCTCCCTTGTTACGCCTTGAGTCCTAGGCGTACATCTTCGTGGTACGCTTTGCGTGGAACGCCTTGTGTGGTACACCTTGCGTGGTAGCTCTGCTTGGCACACCCTGCGTAGTACGCTCTGCGTGGTACGCTCTGCGTGGTACGCTCTGCGTGGTACGCTCTGCGTGGTACGCTCTGCGTGGTATACCTTTCGTGGTACGTCTTACGTGGTACGCCTTGCGTGGTACACCTTGCGTGGTACGCTCTGCGGGGTATACCTTGCGTGGTACGCTCTGCGTGGTACACCTTGCTTGGTATGCCGTGCGTGGTACGCCATGCGTGGTATACCTTGCGTGGTACGCTCTGCGGGGTATACCTTGCGTGGTACGCTCTGCGTGGTACACCTTGCTTGGTACGCCTTGCGTGGTACGCCTTGCGTGGTACACCTTGCGTGGTACGCTCTGCGGGGTATACCTTGCGTGGTACGCTCTGCGTGGTACACCTTGCTTGGTACGCCTTGCGTGGTACGTCTTGCGTGGTACGCCTTGCGTGGTACGCCTTGCGTGGTACGCCTTGCGTGGTACGCTCTGCGGGGTATACCTTGCGTGGTACGCTCTGCGTGGTACACCTTGCTTGGTACGCCTTGCGTGGTACGTCTTGCGTGGTACGCCTTGCGTGGTACGCCTTGCGTGGTACGCCTTGCGTGGTACGCCTTGCTTGGTACGCCTTGCGTGGTACACCTTTGCATTACTTCCACAATGCGATTGACCTACACGTCTATATAATTGCAAAATTAGGCCATCAAAGGGCTGATTACATTCCATTGCTATTAGCTTTGTATTAGCTCGCCTCATGTATCCCTCCCCCACCACCCCCCGCCCCTCCACCACCACCACGGCCCCCACCCTCACACAAACTGCCCGACCAGACAAACTGGAGCACACTCCCACCCGGTTTGCACCCATCCGATCACCAGACAGGCGACCACTACAAGGAATGAGTTACTTACGACCCCATTGCACCCTCCCCTCCTCCCTCTCCCTCCCTCCCTCCCCATCCCACCTACACTATACGCTGTCTCTAGTACCACACCACACACACCACCCTCACACCCCCTCCACCCCCCAGAACCTCACGGCGACGTTGTCCCGCTCTCGAGATCCCACTCAGCTTCACGTTTGTTTGGGGACACCCTCTCCAAGTGCCCGACCCCTTGACTCCGGAGTCTCTGTTGTCGAAACCCAGGGTCAGGGGTCAGCCGCCGCAAAACTGCCTTCTGACACACTCTAGGTCTAATGTAGGTAACCATTATATTTATCTCGCCCCCGCGCCCTTGGCCCCGCCCCTACACCCGAGCTTAGCCCCCCAACTATTTCACCCTCAGCGGTTACATGTATACGTGACCTAATTATCGTTGGGACTTGGGGAGTCGGGCAGGGTGGCAGCAGACGTGGACCCAGGATTTCGTCAAGACAGAGGGCGGGGGTGGGGGTGGGGGGGGGGGGTGACGTATATTCGAAAATTACGACCACGGTCCTATCAAACCTCCATACCCCCCCCCCCCCGCCCCCACACCTCCCCTTACCCCTTGGATCCGCCACTGGATACACTGTGAAGCAAATAATTAATGCATTTCCGCCAATGACATTGGTGATTGTGCAGGTCCTGACCCCGGACCCCATTATCATCCACCTAAAATAAAATAACTTTTACTGGTATTGACGCATACGGTCAAAGGTTTAAATGGTTAACCTTAACACAGTATTTCATGCTTTTACCCGATTGTCTACCAATAATGTTATACACAATTTTAAAAGCGAGTTTATCTTGAATAAATCAGTTGGGGAGACCACTTGAATGAAGGCCGGTTTCCCATTATAATTAATAGGTTCAATTAAAAGCAAAAACTCGACCAAAAGTTCACGCGGATTTAAAAGATAAGCTTTTAATCCGGGTTATCGCTACGAACGGACGCATTACCCTGTATACATCCGAAGCACGCCATAATACTACACTCCCCACCCCCCCTCCCACGGCCCAGCCTCAGTCTTCCCATTCCTTTACTCGTCTTACGGTGGGGGACTGTTAGCCCCAGTTCTGTGGCGTTTTTCTAGGACGGGCAAGAATCTGACAGGACCCGTCAGATTTTTGCCTGTGCCACAGCCACATGACTGCTGCTAGGGGGTCGGTATGCCGAAGTCCGCCGTTATAGACCAGTTCGCACGATAGTACGCCCACAACATGGCCGATATATACCGTAGTTCTGGCGCTGCTGTTTTCTGGTTGTCTGGCGACGATAAGAGGTTGGCTTGGCCATGGAAGGTGGGCGGGCAACGGTCCTACCTGCTCAAAGTAGCGGCCATTGAATGTCGAATAGATCCAAGGGGGAGGACTTCCCCTACCCACCCCTACCCCCACACCCACTCTCAGCCCCACCCTCAGTCCCACGCCAGCCCCACCCCCAGCCCCGACCGGCCTTCTTGGTGACGTCACTCGCCCCGTGTTATCATGCCCCTCCAATGCCAAACAGCTCCCTTCGGCACTCTGCCCGTAATGTATCTCTCTTTAGACCACACTTTGCCACCGTAGACTAAAGTTATATCTCTTCAGACGAGATATTGCCACCGTAGACTACATAGGTCTCTCGTATTGCCCATCGTCTGCTGTATGTCGGTGGCACGATATAGCCTTACAGACAGAAAGTGCCGCTAATCCACTATGGAATCAAATCAATTGACCAATGGATTAACGCTGATTTACTGGTCTTCGTTACAAAGATACCACGAGTGACATCAGCCATTTTATATGTCACATCTCTATAGTAAATTCCCTTTATATCTGTTCCAGTAATTCGACACAGTAACTATGGCGAAAGTTGCCGTGACGTTGACCTTGGCGGTGTTGGGGGTGTTGCTAGCTCTGGCGGCCGCCAAGCGGACCCACAACATCCTGGCCCAGAAGGGGTGTAAGACGGCGGAGGCCCCACTCTGTTGTCAGAGCAAGAACAACACCTGCCGGGTCTACGGTAAGCGGGTTAACAACAAGGACAGCAAAACCTGCTTCTGCGACTCCGACTGCAAGGACCTTGGCGACTGTTGCCTTGACTACGAGGAGGTCTGCACACGTAAGTGTTTCCGCCATTTTCAGTCTTACTTCAGTTTAGCTTTTGTGAGAATTTTCTGATTTTTCTGATTTTTTTCATCTTCTTTGTTGTTGTTGTTGGGGATATCGTTATGGTGTGAGATGTGAATAGTCCTTGATCTATGTCACCTCCCAAATAATTCAATTCCTTCATCCCTTCGGCTTCCCTCCTATTCCATCATCCGCTCACCCCAGTAGATCGCCAATTCTAATGCCCACGAAAACCGGTACGGAATTCCTGCGCCCAGACTTGGGGTTGGTGCAATGGGGATTAACGAGATGTTCGCGAATGTTTCTGCTCCAATCATCCCGCCCCACCCCCCCCCCCCCTCCCACTCACACACATCCCAACCTCACCACCCAGAGAGAAACCGTTTTTTTGTTGTACGATGTGTGTTGTATACGTTGCTACCAGGTATCGCCTTCCCCCTTCGAGGTGGGTACTCCCATTCTCTGTTATCACAAACCTAAGGGGGATCGTCAGTGGAAACTCTGGGTGGGTCTCGGGGCGAATAAAACTGTCGAAACACCCACAAAACTGGGTACCTCCTGCCGGCCTGTCCCAGACCCCTGTACCAAAAGAAATGATGCAAAGAAGAAACTGTTGTCTTAACAGACGTCTCCGTTTGATGTCTGTCTCCCAAAGAAGATAGATAACACAAAACAAACCACTTGCTCCAGTGCGTCGTATTTTTTCTAGACGTGCCCCACATGCGGAGGTCTGTCGGTCACTGCAGTGCTGATCAATGCCATGGCGGTAGAGCCCAATGCCCCCCCCCTTCTAATCCAACCTCCATCCATGGTTGAGGGAGCCTTCGTAGCCGAGTGGTAGAAACCCGGTAATCTCGGGCATATTGCATCGGAATCATTCCTTGTTCCCGGAGGCTTCTTGGCCTTGATCAATCGCCCCAGCAAGCAAGTATATCATTATATTGGACATGATCCTTTATAGCCTATAACCACCCCCCCCACAACCCCGGGAAGCGCATGATGACCCCCCCCCCCCCCCACACACAGTCTGGCCATGTTTGAGCCTCTTCATACGACTTCTGATACGTATATCCTGGCCGGTAACTTGTTATGAGAGGTAACCTGGCCTTCTAGCAGTTTTGGATAATCTTAAGCTCTGTTAAATGATGGATACAAATCAGAGCCACATATCGGGGAAATATATGCTCTTTATTTTCGTCGCGTCGATTGATCGACCCGACACGCCGTTTGGTGGCGCCACTAAAGGGGGTTAGATATCTGCCGAGGTCTCGCACTGGTAAGGTCTCATGACACTCTATGGTGGACACGGGCATCAAACAGGCCTGCGGGCTCGTCGTAAAACCTTCGACGGTGAAGGCTAACACCTCGTAAACGCATTATCGCTCACGCATCCTTGAGTCTCTTGGGATACCATCCGGGTACCTTTCGCCGTTGCCTTGACACCCGTTGTCCACGTGAGCTTCCTGTCAGACGCGCGCAGTTTGCGGTCGACTGAGCGCACTTGAAAAACTTCTCTAAAATAATTTCCATTCACACCAGTGAGCCAGTCGTACGTACACCCCAGCCACAAACCGGTTGGTAGCGCGCACCATGTAACCTTGCGGGCTATTGGGTTAATGAGAGGTTTCTTGGTGTGAGCGGTCGGCTTCCCGGAACTCTTCTAATAGGCAATTAACTTTTATTGGTGAGGTACTAAATGGCCCCCTTCATGTTGTTGGAATTCGTTCATTCGGTCGAGTGACCTCGTAAGTACCGTAAAGTATATGTCATGCATAGATTTTTGTTAGGGCGTAGTTTAAATACAGCGGTAGTTTTTGAGGATGCGGAAACATCTAGCACAGGGTTAACTTAATTAAATACATTCCCAGCGATGTCTTTATATTTTTTCTTAACGGTTCCGCCATCTTCATTTGATGTAAATAATTATACGTGACGATCAGGTCAATTTGTGGTTTATATTTTACAACCACTTTCTCTTCGCACGCACGTCACGTAATATTATATCGAATGGGAGAGCTATTGTAAGTACAGCACATTGGCGATGAATGATGCAGTCTTGCACTTACTTATTGCATGTGCCAACGCCTTCGAATCGGAAGAGAAAGCACCCGTTGTTCGGCTGTTATACCATTTCCTTGACTACGGGAAGGCATTCGATGCGCTCCGGTGGCGGAGAACACGCTGCACCGACTGCGTGTGACGTCACAGCGCTCACGGTACAGCTTCGTCAGATCAGATACAAGATAGAAGAGAAGATGATCATGCGGTGTATTTTTTGGCGTGTTGACAAGGTTAAATGATGTCACAAGGACATTTAAGTGCACCCGTGTTTTACGCAGTAACACTCATGCTTATACGACCATTTGAACTTCAGTTCGGTGCAAGCGAATGTGACGCAGATTCTAAGCTGAAGTAAAGGATACACGCGATGCCTGTGTTGTATTAATTTCTCCTTGATGGCGACGTTCTCGAGAGCGTCCAAGATTATATAGCGAAACAGGCAACGAATGGCGATGTCTGTTTACATAGACTGGCGCTCAATGGATTGATGGAGGCGGTGGTTGGTGGTTGTCATGACATGGGATAATGATGATGTTACAGTGTTAATATATATATATTGTGTTCGACCATAAACATGCGCATATCATGTACACAGTGTCATCAACAAATGTTGACCCTGAGTAATTCGTTAAGTAAGTTAGTAGGCCAAGGGTCCCCTAGGGTCTCTGTAAACCAATTCACGAGTGGACCCCAAGGCCCGTAAAATCCATTGAATCTTGCCTCCTATCGGAGTGCGTGTTTAAGTGACATCATGCTGGCAGGAAACTTCAATGCAGCTGGCTCTTTGTTGATATATCTGACACCTATCGCTCTTGCAATTATACTTAATGATGTCTATACAGTATATGTGTTAAATACCCTGGAGGTATAGCATTATGGCAACAAAGACTGCACTGAGGTTAACTGGGCACTAGAATTATGTTTCGGTGCAGTTGTGACGCCGCGTGCAAGCATCAGTCCCTGCCCCTGCCCCTCACTCCTCAACTATACCCCGCCCACCACCTCGATCCATTCAATGACATGCAGTACACATCAAGCCTTTGAATGGTGTGTTTCTTTGTTCTCATTTAAATGTTACGATCGCGTTGCGGTCAGTAGCGTGAGCCGTACCCAAGCCCTGTGTAACCTGCGCCGTAGGAAAGGCATTCGTTTTTTCTCGGAACGTATGAGGTTAGCACAACACGCTCCATGGGTGACTTCAACGCCGGATGCATTAACCTGTCAAGTACCCTGTAATGTGGACATGAAGAGGGCGTTTGATTACATTGATTCAGATGTGTCAGTCATGGTGGGTGGTTCCCGTGAATTTAAGGAGGATAGAGATAATCCTTAACGCCAACACCAAGATCCCCACGGCAGTGTCCACAAAAGGAGAGAAGTCAGTCCTGTACTTTGTATGCCGACCACAGACCTCAAGTGTTGTTTCGCTCAGTACATGTCAACACTGCTTCAAGGTGCACTAAGCATCTCTCATAATCAAGATATGTCAATATGTCAATATCATATTTTGTCAATGTGATACACCGATGTAGGGACAATAATATAGCCGCAACATACACTCGGGACATCGTCAATATCTTAGGTCAATGGCAATGGCAGGACAGTCATAACATTGCCAAAACATTGTCATTGTCAATGTCGTCGGCCGCTTACGACATATCTTGCCAGACGTCTTTAGTTTACAGTTATCGCCCTGTCTGCCGTGATGGCTAGAGAAAAGAAGTTGGGAGGGGGGGTGGGGGGGGGCGTAGTTTCACACCACAGGTTCAAAAACAGTCGGTCATCTTGTGTCGAGGGGAGGGGAACAGAGGGGGGGGGGGGGAGGGTCTAAACCACTTAGATTTGCATTGGGCTGTCAACCTACTCTGTAAGTGCCACTGTTTGGGTTACAGGGTCTATCTGTTCCTCGACGACTGTCCTTGACACAGGGTTTTTATATATTTGCCAACATAGACACGGGAAGTTGCCGCGGGCTTACTGCTTCTTCAACAAAGACCTCGACCGTGGCCTTGACCTTGGCTAGATATCCGCAGACACAACGCTATTGTACATGGAACTCGTAGTGTAAGAGCCGTATAGGCGATGTTTGTGAAAGTATAACACGAGAGCTTCTGTGGCAAAACGGTCAAATAAACGACAATGACACATTTGCACGTAAACCTCGTCTGTTTTACGGGGGGGGGGGGGAGGTTAAATTTCGTTATGGGGTGAGTCTGGAAAGAACAACCCCCGGGGAACAACAGTGCTTTATTCGAGAGAGGAACAGGCACACAATGGGAGATTACGGTTGGATGTGAGGCAACCGGATCATGCGGTCGTACACATGTGAATACAAGAATAGGTGTTTTGGGCCACTTTTGTGTCCGCATGGGGAAAAACCGTCAGGCCTGTCCAAAACAAAAATCGATGACGAATTGTAGTCCTTGAGATTACTTTATGACAACCCATAAAGCTGTGAAATAGGTTCCCGATCCTAGAACAGTTTTCATGTCATTCACCTTATTCATTTAAATGAGATATAATTGCTTCCGACGTCCACCGTTTAGGGGAGGAAATCATGTTTTGGCAGGAGGGATCGGCAGGAAATGGCTTCTGAATGTTGTCTCTATGTTTATGATGTAAACGTCGGTATATGATGCATGCATGCCACCTGGGAAATCAGTGACAAGAGTGATGTACAGACGACATATGACGGCGCTTTGGTTGTATCAGCTGCCTC
The DNA here is from genome assembly GCA_964019135.1 of Arenicola marina. Lineage (NCBI taxonomy): Eukaryota > Metazoa > Annelida > Polychaeta > Arenicolidae > Arenicola > Arenicola marina. The sequence goes on from OZ025258.1 coordinate 34,516,703, forward strand.
GTTTTTCCCGCGCGATGAAGGCTGTCAGGAGCAGACGAGATTTCGTCGCTGGTTAAGTGGGGCGTATCTGGATTGTGTGTGGTGGGGAGAGGGGTGATTCTGTCTCTCCGACCTTTGAAGTGGGCTGCTTGGGTCGGTGGGGGGGGGGCAAGGGAGGGTTGGTGATGGTCCGGCAGTCCGGGATAAAACAGAGACACTCCCACTGACTCCCAGGTTGTAGTCTTTTCCCACCGTCGACCCAGTTATTCACATAACTAAGCCGTGGGTGTCGTCAAAGTTGCTGGTTCACACCGTGCATTTGGTTCCAGTTTTGTCGAGCTGTTTTTGTGCATCGGTATGAAACGAAGTAAGCCTAACGACTTGCCAGTTCGTAAGTCGTTCGTGTCGCTCTCTAACATTCTGGAACGAACCATAATGAGTTCATTTCAAAGTCCATGAAACTCGCGGGAATCTGGGCCAACATTGCGAAGATCCACCGCTAGGCGGCGCCGTGTATTTCCCGCCAAACATCCATCGATGTCTTACTGGCTGTGATTGGACGGATCTTTCTCTGGCCCATTCATATATCGACGAGATTCTGTGCACATGAATGATGAACTTGGCCCCAAAACACCCCAATGACCAACGGGGTAGGATGAAATGTCCCACGAGGGCCATGCACCGAAAGAGAGGGGAAGGTCGCCCCCCACTAACATAGAGATCATTGGTGCAAAACTGGACTCTCTTAGTGGAGATAGCAGCAGTGCACACTGGTCAGTCAGTCACGGACGAAAGTACAGATTAGGATGGAAAGGCCACATGTGGGGGTGGTTGGGGTGGTTGGGGGAGGCGGTGATTGGGAGAGTTGGAGGGGGGTAAGCGTGGAGTGAATTGGAGAGGAGGAGAAGTATGGGCAACACTGTCACGACCACGTCAAACAGGGTTCCCCTCCTCACCCAGGTGGTCAGCTCTCACATAGTCCGCGTTCTGCCCTCCGGAGGTGTGGAAAGCATCCCACCTCAATCGCCATGGGCGGGCGCTTGGGTGAGGGTTTGGTTGGGGGGGATGCAGCGGACATCTGCCGCCGGGACTTGGCGGCGGTTGGGTGGAGTCCCTGAAGAAAGACCTGGAAGAAAGTGCGGCAGGTAGGAGGGTAGTGTAGTCCCTTGGGAGGATGTAGAAGGGTGAATGGGTGGAGGAGAGGGGGAGGGGGGCTGGGGAAGGTAATTGAGACGTAGCGGGTACCAACCAATACATACATCCATCCCCCCTAATCCTTGTCTAAACCAGCACCCTGTGGCTCACGACCTTCTCTCGCAACACGGGTTGTCGGCGGTGGGGTGGTTGGTGGGTGGGTAACTGTTTGGAGTGGTGGGGTCTGGTTGAGTGCGGTGCTGTCCAGTGCTGTCCAGTCCCATTCAAGGTGGGGGGGAGGGGGGCGCCGGCCGTGATAAAAATATGAACCCACGGTGTGTGTTTATCGGGCAGACCGGTCCGCTGACACACCAACATCGGGCGGCCTGGTCCCTTTCTGCTCATACAAACCTGCCGACTGACCTTCGCCACTCTAGTGGTCAGTCCTTGTCTCCTTCACCCTGTATGTCCCTCTCCCCTACCATCCTACCCCTCCCTCCAACCCAGACCTTCTTGTCTTCCTCCCCGTTGTGGACGCCTATACCCTCCCCTCAACCAACCCTCCATACCCACCTCCAACACCGGAACTCCTATCTCCACATGCACCTGTTTGTTTTGCGGAATGCCAGGCTAGGCCAAGCTAGTCCAGCAGCAACCTAGGTACCTCGCTGTTTTCCTGCTAGGTCTCTCGTTCCCCATGGACTCTCTGGTTGGTGCGTGCTATTCACTGCTGTGGAATAGCATGGACCCAATCTCCACCGATGGTCGCAGCCTTGACCGTATAAAACGCCAGTTCGGCACGGGGTTGTAAAATCGTTGTCACGAACAAGTTTTACAATTTCCATACGTAACTGTCTGGTTATTCCGGCTTCCGGAGTTTTACCTATCGTTCGCTAGGCGGCGCGCGAGCGAGTCAACAATTAACATTGATTATGTGTATTGTGTTTCAAGTTGCCATAATAAAATTTTGTCTAATCTTGAACTTTCAGATTAGTTGCGAAAGACAATCGCTGTGGTTCACAAAGAGCGTAAATCGTCGCTTAACACTATGCAAATCGATTTGCATCATTACCTAGAATTATTCCTCGTTTTACATTTCCACTGCGTGGATCTGAAGTAGTGTATTGTCCGAGAGTCGTTGCCTTGGTAACTCAGGGTAGTCTGGAGCCAACGAATGTGAGCTGATGTATGTCTGCCCTCCCCCTCCCTCCACACCGCAGCCCCCCCCCCCCCCCCCACGTATCCACCAGGGGCGATTAACTGATCAAGGCGAGTATGGAACGTCCAACTATGAATCACGCCAAGCTGCCGCCCCCTCCCCCTCTCCGCCTCCAATGTCAGCCATCGCCTAGCAACAGCAGATAGTATGGCATACTGTGATACTCCCAGCCTTATCAAAGGTAGAGACAGACAGACAGACACAGATAGAGGGAGACACAGAGATACAGACACAGATAGAGGGAGACACAGAGATATATGACCAACAAAGAAACAGATCGAGTGGTAGTCAGTGAATGAAAAATTAGCATTAACATTCAACAAAACTGTAACATTGGCTTTAAAATGTTATGCGAAACATTGGAGAAAAGGTATTTTTGCTTGACAGCTGACAATAAGTTGGATAATTAAATGATAAGAACAAATCTGGCCTTAAAAATGTAACAAGTTTTGACCCTGGCCTGATTTTGGCCGGAAGCAACTGTCCGAATATCTTTATGAATGGTAATGGCGGTACAGCATGTCATTAGTACTGAGCTAAAATCTCTGAGGCCATATATATATATTGCACAAAGGAGTCTATGGTTGAAAAAAATCTAAGTATATGACATATGTGTTCTTATGGCTATTCCATCGTGCTGATATACGCGTCTCTTGACGGAGAGCAAGCAGTGGATGGTCCTTATTTGGTGTTGGTGTCATATCCTAAGGCGTCCCGCGGCCTGTCTCTGCCTAGCAATTGTCGACAACATTAAGACGCGGAAACTCTTGCGAGTGGTAGGGCCATTGACCCGGTCGATCTATTCGCTGGATTGCTCGATACGTTTCGCATTTCTTTTTATGTGTGATAACACAGCCTGACAGCAGACTTGTATATATATGGTAATCCACTGATATTAAACGTAGGTCATGGATTCAATACATGGTCCACATTATTTGTCTACTGTCATATGTAATTCACACAAGAAAATAAATTCGGTATTGTGTTTTAAGGTCTACTTATGATAGACCGTGGGAACTTTAAATATATTTTAATATTATCACAAGGCTATGGTGGCGTTTGCACCAAATAATCAAGTGATATTTGTCGTAAAGAAAAAAAAAATCGTCCTTTCATTATTCTGCTTATTTCTATACTTTCAATTCGCCCTCCAATATGGAATTGTCGCTAAAGGCTGGCTACTACCAAAGAATGTAATGTGAAACATGTCCTCCAAGTTGTAAAGGTGCCCTAAACGTTCTCTCTATAATGTAGGTATAAGCTATTAACAAGCTAAGGGTGGAGACGCATGCTATGCAGTCTGCGTGAGAAACCCATTCACAACAATATACATACCACACATCTCTATGATAATATATTCAGGAGCAAAAATACTACCTGGTTCGTGGACAATTCTATAGGAGCTAACGAAGCTTGATACAAGGAGAGCCCTTTGGCGCATATCGCTCGACTATCCGCATTGCTGACGTCACAGGGGATTTAATAGGGTATGTAAGTGACATCACGGACAGCGCGCGCTCACCTCCAGCGAATTCGGTTTTGGGTACATGACGCTTCATCGCCCCATATACAAAGCATAGGGAGCTCTTTGTAGTGGTGTGAAACGCACAGAAAACCAGCGTCTTGCGATTTAAAACTAGTACGAGTATGAAGGTACACCCCCAAACATTTATTCCATATGGTTTTCAAATCTAACATTGCATTCATATCTCAAACATCAGCGTCTTGCGATTTAAAACTAGTACGAGTATGAAGGTACACCCCCAAACATTTATTCCATATGGTTTTCAAATCTAACATTGCATTCATATCTCAAACATCAGTGAGTCTAGTTTGAGACCCATAGTAAAGTATAGGGACCCGCTGACGCGTTGTACCCAGAACGGTTGTTTCTAGAGGTGAGCGCGCGCTGTCTGTGACGTCACTTACAGACCCTATTTGGCCGCTAGGGGACACAGCCCCTTCCCGTGAGTCAAACCGCGTCTGGCATGAGGACTGAAGTTGTGGCGATGTCTGTAGCGTAGGTGTCTGCAGTTTACGAGTGCGACTTTCTTTTCTTTTCTTTTCAATTTCTCATCTTCATCTCAGTGTGAAGTCTGCATTGATGAGCATGGTTATAATAGCAGAATATGCATTGAATGGTAGGCTATTAATAAAAGATGTGTATGACATTTGAGGTCAGATCTTGGTCGCTACTACAGCGCCTTTCAGTACATAGACCAGGAATATACCCACCCAACCCTCCTACTTTTGATAATTGTATCGTCGAAAGATGCTGAACACTTCCATTTTTTTCACCATGTTCCTCGATTGCGGTCGGTTGGATCTTGCACAACTTTCCGAAGTACTGTATACGCCCTTGTTAAACTTGATATTGTTGACATATCAAAAAAAAGTTCGCGCCTTCTGATTGGTCAACCATAAAATCCAAAGCGCGGTGCACCCGGTCACGTGGTCTAATGACGTCATAACCACCTTTGTTGATGCTGATTTATAAAACATACGATGTACGAAAACTGGTATATTATATAAAGTCACTCACTGCAATGAATCGGACTTGCACTACTGGATTGGGTCTTGCTGACTGCAATATCTGAAACTGGTTTTGAATGAATATCTGCTTGCGGCCCGCAGTGTGATGTTTGGTCGCAGGCATTTCTCATTTGTGTTAACTGTGCTGTGAAATGGGACGTTGCGTTTCAGATTTTGTTATTACATGCAACTGACAAAAAACCTGTGATGGAGTCTTACTCCCAGTCTCTTTGCTTGACTACACGCGCTCCTTTTTAAGGGCAGTGAAGGGTGAAGTGAGTGGGCGTCAGTCTGAAACACGTCTAACAAGATGAAGGTGCTTCTAATTTTCCACCTGACTGTACTTCCAGATCACATCAATAAGACATTGCGATTGAAAACCTCTTTTAAATTAAAGACACACTTGATTATTACTCGACTGAAAAGAAGGCGAAAGAATTACAAACCTTCAGTTATTTTTGACACAGTGACATGCTTTTTCCTTTGACATGGTGGGGTCTGCTATAATGATGAGCGCGCAGCGAGACACCACGTGACCCAGCGAGATTTAACGCGGTGTAACGAGACACAACGGTCTCCAGTTACGCCACAGATAGGTGGAATACTATTACAGAGGACTTTGTCAGTCTGGCATCTGGAGATACTTGTGATTTCGGGAGGAAATGCTTGCTGAATGGCGTAGTTAACAAAAGGAACACTTTTAACACGAACCCTTATTTGCACATCCTGCATGGCTTCGTGCGTCGAATCTGAAGTCTATGGGTATCTTTGGGTGGAAACTTCTGCCTTTTCGTGTGATTTAATGTTTTCGCAGTTAGCCCTGTAACATGGCCCAACGGCTGCACGGCGGACTTTGGTCTGCTGGGTGTTGGTTTGTAAGATTTTCTCGGAGGATTCCCATGCAGTCAAGCCGCCAAACACCAGTCAAATATTTTCATATATACCGAGCAACCTTATTTCAACATTTTGGGTCTTGGGTTCGAATCCGTGCCTGAACACCCAATCTGGCACATGTTTTATTCATTCATTCAGGCTTCGTCGTCCCGGGAGGTTACTTCACCCAGTCTAGCCTTCGTGGCCACCTAAATTGGCATAAAACACAAATAATTTCATTTACGTTATGTTGTAAACAAAAACATGAAAATCCTGTAAGCCTCCCCCTCCGCCTCCTTCCCTTCCGCCTCCTCCCCTTCCGCCCCCATCGTCTTCATACGCACAGCCGTCGTGATCCGGAGAGCGTTAGTGGGCAGAAACTTTGGATCCAGATTGAATGTTCTCGCGTTAGGGTGGATGGAGAAGTGTATACGGGGGGCGGGGGGAGGGGGCAGGGGTCTGGAGGGCAAAGGTCACATACATGTTAAGCCGTATTATGTCGGAAAAGCCCGTGATAAAAGGAACGTTGTTTACATATTACCGCGATACCGTTGTTTAGCGTTCAGTGGCCGTGGTGGTGTTTAGACTAGACTGCAGTAAACAACGTGCTACAGCCCCGTTATGGTAAAAGGCTCAGTCACACCGAGGTGCTGTTGGGGTTGGTCTCATGTAAACAGAAGACGCCGCCGTCGTACAAGACCATTGTACACGTTGTTACACGTCGTGTGTGCAGATCGGATTTAGGTGCAGAGGGAAAGTGGGACAATACACGTGCGCGTGCATGTTACCCGCCTAACGCATACATGTGCTGGAGCGGAAGCCGCCCGCGCGCGGTTGTTGCTGTAGTTATAGTTGCCTGGTTCGGGGTGCATTCCTGTGTAAACTGGTGCAGTGCGCGTTGCCGTTACAGTACCTATCTAGACAGACGTCATGTTGGTTCACCTGGATAGAGAGGGGGTCGAGGTATATTGGAGGGTAGGGAGATATGTGACTCTCGTGTGGTTCACGCCAGCTGTCCTCCAGATGTTGGGTGCGTGCGTGAGAGACAGAGACAGAGGCAGAGATACAGAGAGAGTCCCCAAGAAGTGCTGTTATCTGTGGAGACTGGACCACATACCACCTGAAGTGAAGGCACACTCTCTGCCGTTTTGATATATGTAGTCGTCTCGTGTGTCTATGTCACGTTTATGGCCTACATATCGTTTTCCCACACACGTTATGACAGGTGTCACCACCAGAGGGAGACACAGATTAAGCGCCAAATCGAGATAGATAGAAGGGGTTGAGGGGGGGGGGGGTGCTAGACGTGGAGACAGTGGTAAATAGTGAGGGGGAGATGAAAATGAAGGAATTGGCATCGTCTTTTCTGTGTATACGGGCTACAGTGAATGACTTGCCCCAGGTTACATCGCCTAGACCACTCGGCCGCTGAGGTAAGAGAGAGATGGATCTTGAGGCTAAAGTAGAGTAGCAAAGAGGTTGGAAAAAAGAAGAACGACGGCGAAAAACGTGTGTTTATCAGAGATGATGACAATAAGAAAAACACCTCGATGACATCCCAACGTCAGATATCAAAACACGAAACATGATGACCAAGAAACAAAGACTTTCTTCATTTGACCTTAATCCCCCCACGTTTCCGTCAGCCTCATTCGGCACGTGACCGGACTGTTGCGCGCGCCGACGGCCTGAGCCTCGTCCAAGGTGGACGCTGGGCAGGAGACACCTGACAGTGAACCCTGGGCAGGAGTCACCTGAAAGTGGACGATGGTAGGAGACATCTGACAGTGGACGCTGGGCAGGAGACACCTGACAGTGGACGCTGGGCAGGAGACACCTGACAGTGGACGCTGGGCAGGAGACATCTGACAGTGGACGCTGGGCAGGAGACACCTGACAGTGGACGCTGGGCAGGAGACACCTGACAGTGGACGTCACGAGCCCCACGGGAGTCGAGAGTGACAGTATTTTGTCTCGCCAGCCGTTCAAACGGACGACGCCTCGCCAACCTCCACTTGACGGCAACGGAGACGTCGGCTTCGAACGACGCGTATTGTTTAAGTGTGCGCGACTGGTCCCGTCAGCTTGGAGACCCAGCAATTACACTTAAGGCCTATACACGCGTCTTTCAGGGGGTGAGAGGGGGGGGGGTGGTTGTGTAGTGTAGTTCTTTGTAGGAAGTTCTCAGCTCTATAGAGCTCGGTGCACGATGTGTTACAGAAAATATGGTAATTTTCTTAGCCGCATTCTCCACCAACGAGAGGAGACTAGTCGTTTGCGGGTTGTCCTGGGGGCAACTGGCGCTGGGTAAGGCGCTTTCGTAGTAAGTTACGTATCATAAAGATAAGCGATATTGTAAGGTGAATGATGGTCTATCTATGAGAGGCCAGAGAGTTTTCCTAGTGATTCATAGGAATAAAGCACACAAAGTGCAGCCCAACAAATATGGTATGGAATTCTCATATGATCTAAGATGGTGCAAGACTTGTTACATTCACTAACGCCTCCATGTATCTGCTTTGGAAGTAGGCCTACATGGACATTTTTCACAACGTGGTTGATTCGTCACACATGTGCCAGGGGAGAATCGCAAAAATATGCGTTGAGAATCCTTGCGCTGGCTATCCCACGCATGTGCAGTTTTGAAAATAATTTTTGTCTCACCGATTATTTCCTGCAGAGCTATGCTCTATAGTCCAGTATGTGACTTGTTTGCACGGTGAAAGTAGCTGAGGAAGATGTTTTATAGATGAGGATGCACGTGAGTAAGGAAGAAACTGGTGGGTGTCCCATATGCGTCTAATAAAGATCCATTCACTGACCGCTTTACACGTGCAGTAGCCGGTCGCAGGGGCAATAACCCGTGAGCTCTAGTCTAGAAATGGGAGATGATCATAGTGGATCTAATCCTAACTTGATAATTTAGTCAAACAAAGTTGACATGGGGTTTCCGTGTAATCGCTTGTTACCACGTTATATCTGTCCTGCACTGAGTAGAACTGGATTATCGCGTCTCACAGAAGTAGGACGGGGATTACTTTGATAAGCGCATAATCTAGAGGTGATTCGGTCCAGGCGACGCGCGCGTACTAATCGCAGTGGTGTCGCCATCTGGTGTGCACTATTACAAACATATGACGGTTATTTAATGCTTATTCGACTGTTATGAAAATAAACTTGATCACGTGATAGGACTTTATTTAAATGTACTCTGGATGACACTCCTGTACGTGCTCGCCGCTAACCGCAATTTGCACGTGGCGCGTGGTTGCTTAGCAACATGTCCTGAAGCAGGAGTACGATGTTTCTGTGTTGTACATTTCAATTACTAGTACGAGAATGAACGTCAAGACACCTCTCGGATGACGCCAATCCCCTTAACCCAAACAAACGCCAAACGGTATGAGTGATATGTTATGGTATTTATCCAGGGGTTGTAATGCTATAGCTGGCTGAAATGAACTGGGCGGAGGTTCCTCCAAGTGAAGGACGACCCGACCACACCCCTAAGGGTACACATTTCACAGACAGGTGGGAATGCGAACGTTTTCCAGGGATGGGGGTGGCTATAGGGGAAATCACAGCCGACCGCAAGTGCGATTCCATCAAGGAGGTTGGGGCGGTAGCGAGGGGAGGGGGTGGTGGGGGAAGGGGAAGCTCTGGGTTATCTCTGAGCTGGGTTTGGCATTATCGTCGTTAAGAGCCAATTACTTGCTCCTTTAATCACAATATTTAGGGCACCCTAGGCTCAAGATGAATGCATATCTGTAGCAGCTACCCAGACCAAACCCCCCCCCCCCTTCCATACCAGCGGCGCTCTTGGTGGGTAACCACCCCCGGGGCACTAGCCACCGCGATCATACCGTTAGGGTACTCATCTCTCACCCCCACCCACACCCCTCTGATCCAGCCAAGCTAACTTCCTATCGAGAAGTTCTGTTATTTGGATCAGCCGTGTGGATGGTAGTAACAGGCACAGGACTCGACGAGGACGAGAGAGGGAGAGAGATTGTGTGGCACACCGTGTCCTTCAAGCATGCAATGCTGACTGAATTGGTGCGGCACGAAGCGAGGTCAATGCTTCGGGGAATGGTTGGTGATCAGGATGGCGATCGCCGGGGTTCCTCAGGAGGTAGTAGGGGTGGGGGGGGGGGGGAGGGAGGGAGGGGGGACCTATGCAGAGGCAATACCGCCCGTCTCTTATCTCGACATTATTGTGGGAAAAATTAATGGAATGCAGACAACGTGTGTGTATGAAGGATTAAACTGGACCACGACACCCCCCGGGACAGGGAGGGAAATGGGGTTCGATGCCCCCCCCCCCCAAACCAGATGAAGGTGCCGGGGCGCGAACCCATGACCTGCGGCTCTGCATACGGTGGCATGATTCCGCACTGAGCTAGGGAGGATCAACCCGCAGATTGCTGGTTGGTATTAGGGCGGTGGAGGTGGGGGGGGGGGCAGTTATTACCAGGACGGGCCTGCTTAACTCGCTGGATAGTGTCTGCATGGTGTCTTTTTGGAAGAAGACAAAAAGAAAAGAATCTTGGTCGATGTAACCCAAACTGGCCATAGGATCCTTAAAGTTTCCGGTTTTAGCACGTGGCAGTGAGACATTTAAAAGAAATGCAATATTTTTAATTCGGTCCATATTTCCGCTTCCGGTATCAATGTGCTGATGTTTTGTGCAAGCGAAACATGTCGAGAAGACTGATCAAAAATGTAAAATTGAAGCCGCCCTAGCATTTCATCTGGCAGGGTGTGCATCTCTACAATTTTCAGGAGGCTATGCGACCAGCTGTAGCCCATATGTGTACCAAATGCGGGCTAAACACATGTCTAATTATTTATCGCCATGTCAGCAACGTTATTAGTCAAGTATGGAAGTGACGTATGTGCACGTAAGTGTATTTGCAGAGCTGTGGGATAAGATAGTGTGCTCAACGCTATTAACTATCTTGACCGACAGTTCAGTGACCGATCGCATTTGGAGAGATTTGGAGCGTGGAACTAGCTATGACGGGGAGCGGTTTTCCCATTAGCAACAGTTTCCAAGACAGCTGTGCCGGGAGGCACCCACTCTCGGCGTTGTCAGTAGACCAATGCCCCCACCCCCCGCCCCGAGAAGGGTGTAGAAGGGAGATGTCAGATGCTCTGCAGGACGGGATAGAGGCAGATATCGCAGCCGTTGTGCCACTAGGGGGCGCGCCGGCCGCCTGCATGCCTCGTACGCCATTACTACGGACGAGTGCCACGTGGTCAGGGTCTAAATGCCGAAATCACCGCAGACGGTCGATAACCAGGCCGGCTGGCCACTTCGATGCCCGGGGGCAGGAGGTCAGGGGCCCATTACAAGCTACACCCTGCCCCACCTCCATGACCCTGACCCCCTGGGGGAGTATGGAGGAGGGGAGCCGCGGGGGGAGGGGGGGGGGGGCGGGGACGAGCGGGTAGAGGGGCTGGCTTGGCGGTAGGGGTCAGTCACGCCCCAGGCTGTTTGAGCGAGCCCGGGTGGTTTGGTGGGTGGTTCACCAGTGATTCACAGTTCGCGAAAACTTCCCTGGGCAGTCCCCGATGGGTTCCCACCCCCACCCTCCCTGCCCCCACCGCCGCCCGTGGACAGCCAGGTGGCCCGGCGGTGGAGCGTGGATGTTCCCCACACACCATGATGATCCACGGGGGTGAAATGCTCCGAATTGTGTAAGGGTTAGATCTAATTTTCTTGCCACGTTTCCATACACATTTGACATGGTGACTATCTGTTGATCGGGCACTGCAACACCTGTTGGTAAATCCGGCTTTCTTTCTCTGTATGCAAGTCTGTAGGCCGTCTTACTTATACGTATGCATCCCCATGTCATGTGCATCCCCATATGTCTACTTAACCCTTCCCATTACCGTGATACAAACTAGAGGTTAAAGCGTCCTTAAAACTGGCGATTAAACAAACCCAACCAAAAATATGCCTCATTTAATAAAGCCCAGCTATTACAATTCCTTTGAAACCCTCAAACCCTCAATATCCCACAACTATGTTTCTCCTGAATGGCACGCACTAGATCAGTCCGGGGTTGGAATCCGGGCCTTGGCACCTAATCTGGGGCACGTTTCATCCAATCCTCTTTCATCGTCCCGGGAGGTTCCTTGGGCCAATTTTGCCGTTACGTGCACAAAGACGACATAAAGCAACCAATTTATTCAATTTTTCTCTGCAGCCGTGGACTGCGTGCTGTCCGACTGGGGTCACTATGGTGAGTGCAGCACCCGCTGTGGCTTCGGGATGAAGGAGCGGACGAAGAGGGTGCTGACGGAACCCCAGAACAACGGCCAGGCGTGCGGCACCCGGCGCGAGAGACTCGTCTGCTATGGCAACAACTGCAAGGTGCCCCGAGCCCCCGAGGAGGGTCTGGCTGTCCTGCACGGTGAGTGACGTCACGGCGTCCCCACGGGAGTCAACCATTGCAGTAGACTTGTGTGAAACAGGTTCTCGTTGAAATACTTATTTAAAAGTTTCACGTTGAGATACTTGTTTGAAACAGTTTCTCGTTGAAATACTTGTTTGAAATAGTTTCGCGTTGAAATACTTGTTTGAAACAGTTTCTCGTCGAAATACTTGTTTGAAATAGTTTCGCGTTGAAATAATTGTTTGAAACAGTTTCTCGTTGAATTTGACATGTCTGAAGCCGTTGACCGTTGAAATCGACGGTGTTTAACCCTTGGACATTTGAAAGCTATATATTGGGCTACTGCATTCCGGAGCTTGTTCTAACTCCTGTATTCCAGGATCGTTGACGTGGAAGATTGCGTAGGATACCGAGGACTAGTATAGCGTAGCTGCAACGGGTTCGATTAAGCATATTAAGGGGCAAAAAGGGCCAATGTTTTTTCATAGTTAGCAAAAAAAACTCGTCATTTTCGAGACTTATGATTGTTTAAACGGGTGAAATGAATGTCAAGCGGACCTTGGGATAGAACCGGTATCAGGATGAAAGGATTAGATAACAGACAGATATCAAGGCCGCTGAGGTACTTTTCCGGATAGGCGCCCACGTTCCACGGGCTTTCCTGGCACTAGATGGCGTTGTGGTGATCCCCCGGATCCGGTCCGCGGGGGGTCCCTATTTACCCTCTGGGCCACCCGACCACGTGTGGTGGTGTGTGGTGCAGACTTCCAGACGTCCTGCTTGTGAAGGTGCCGAGAGCTGACATCAAAGGCAGCAATACCGGGGCGGGGTGGGGGGAGGGGGATGCAGCCCCCGCTTGAACGGTTAACAATAACATCGAGAGGAAATATTGTGAGAAAAAAGAAATACATAAAAGAATAAAGTGGCGAATTGGCCTCGTGGCTGGGAGACATTAAGCCGCGCATGACTGCGCATGCGCCTGAGGAAGAACAATGTGTCTAATGTTAAAAGGTCAAGGTTACAGAAGCTCATTATGAGATTCTAAATTCTTATACAAGGCATATGCCAGACTTTACCCTGGGGGCCGGGAGGGGATATGTGTCATAAGGGTAGTAAACACACCCTTTGCTTAATACACCTCAGGCAGCTTGCTATTAATGGTGGACTAGAAAACACTTCAACATAGATTCTGGACCATTTCAGGCGCACTTTCCATTTCCGTTTCGAATGTTATCAAGGTAAATACGTTTGACTTATCACCAAAAAAGGGTTAAACTTCAGTGCTGCCGAAAGGTTTCGATAATTTCGACGAGCCCCGTAAATAAAGCGATATCAGAAGGCGGTAGAAGGATAGTTTCGCTTGTATGAGTGTCCGAGTTAGGCGGCTGCGCTATTCAATGTGTCACGACACACTGCTTTACATCCGGGATCTGCAGCCTCCGGTCGAGTCTGGTCGAACCGGAAGTGGACCGTGTTAGTTATTCCCCGCCAGGTGGCGATCGGTTCGGTGTGCCCGGCCGGCCGGCGTACGCGTGCAAGGCCATCTGTGTGGAGATTGATATCCAGCGCCTGGTGGCGGATTGGAACATTACGCTATCGGAGTTTTATCGGGTCTCCTGCGCTCTGCCGGACTGTGCGCATACGCGGTATGCCGAGAGGAAGAGAGAGAGAGAGAGAGAGAGAGAGAGAGAGAGAGAGGGGGGGGGGGCATGGGAAGGAAAACAACGTGTGAGGTAAGCTTGAGCAAGCTTACAGCTGTGACCGCAACAGGTCAGCGAGGAACTGATTGGTAGAGGTCAAAATGCTTGGTTCCGCTTCCGCCGCGGCTCTCAACCCCACTCCCCACCCGTGTGCCACCCACCCCTCGCTGCGCCACCCACCCCTCGCTGCGCCATTGACTCACCAGATTGCTCCGACAATATGGTGTCTGGCGTAGTAGAAAAAGTAGTGATATGGTTATACAGATGTACGGGAGGAATGGGGCGTGGGGGTATATATTTCATGCAGAACAGGTCATGGTCATATTCAGTCCATACTATAGAACGAGTTATGAACTATTCGCCCAGTCGGTTATGTGTGTGGAAGGGGGGTGGGGGGGGGGGGGGGGGCAGCGGGAAAGATGGGGGATGTGGGTGATTTACCCTTTAACAACGTGTTCTAAGAAAAAAAAATTAAAATTTATTAAATTGTGTATATCAATATGTAAATGTATACAAACATGAATCTCAAAGCAAATACTTTTTTTTTTTTTACATTTTCTATTTAAGTTTCGGTGAGATGTAAGTAACGTGCGCTAGATCGCGGCGCGAGTGAAACAAAATGCTGGCTGACGTTATACCTTGTCACTTAATAAGAAAACCTGTCCTGATATAATTGTCATCATATATTGTATCAGTCCATATGGACCTGTTTTCCCCTACGAGTCCGTTACTTTCGTGCATGGTTTACAGGGTCGAGGCGAGTGCAGCGCACGCCACCGCGTGCCGCTCGCTCGGAACGCCTCAAACCAGATAAAACGGAAGGTAAATCGAGTGCATCTGACAGGAACACGTGACTCAGCTGTGGCAAACACGTGACCCAGCTATAGTGAACACGTGGGTCTGCTGTAACACGTGACCTACATTTGGAAATACATGATCCAGTTTTTTTGGAACACGTGATCTACCGTAGGAAACACGTGACTCTGTTGTGAAACACGTGACCTTGAAGAAGGAACACGTGACCTACCGTTGGTAACACGTGACCTGTACAGGAAACGTCACCGAACGGTAGTTGACATGTGTTTCCGCTGTTGGGAATGCGTGACTCAACTAGAGTACACTTGTGTTGTTCACAGCTGTAATATGTTAATTTTGTATTTTAACACGTTAACCCGACGTGCACAGTCCAGCCCCTTTGTACATAAATACCTGACCAACGTAATGCAACGTTCAATCATGATATATTCTTCTACTCTTTGACTAAACATAATTTTAGGTGGTGCAGCATAAATCCTATTTACCTGTAACTTCGTAGCAGATAGTAACACATTTACATATCTCAATACCGGCTTACAAAGCTGCAACATAATATTTAACTCGTGATACCAGGTTATAACACATTATCATGTTCTCAACTTATATCATTATTATGTCTAATCTGTACGAGACTAAAATGCATACAGCATTACTCACTTAATATTATATATATTGAATGTACGCCCGCTGTGGAATATAAGGGAAGTTTTTTTTGCTTAAAAACAGTTGTACATGGGTAAATCACATCAATGTTATATGAAGATACTCTTTACTGGGGCGTAAGAAAAAGTTCAAATATGACATGTACACACATTCTGTTTCTATTACGATATATGTACACAATTTTCATATGTGCACATACAATAAGTAGCTCACTTATTGCACGTGCACACATGCAACTCAACACAATTGTTGACGCATTAATTATACATCAGGGCCACATGTATTTTTCATGCACAAATGTCCTACATCTTTCGTAATTGCAAGAAACATGTACACATCTTTTGTAAATGTAAACGAGAACACTTTGATCGCTGTTAGTTGTTCGCACCGTGCATGTCAGTTTTGTACCCATGAACATTGTGCACTATTATACCTACAGCTGGGGTCTACGTGTACATTGTGCACTCATTCACTCCCAATTTCTATGTCTAACTATATTTTGGGCCGTTTGTCATTGTACATAATGGGAATTACTCTCCGTTGCCTTACCATTTTGTTTTTATGCTTATGTATTCTGTCAACATTTATGAATTGATATGAAAATGATATACAAAAATTATGCGTCCCTTTTCCCACGCCCCATGTACTAAGTTTATGACATCCCTTAGTATTTGAGCCGCAGTTACCTCCGGAGGGAGCATTATTAATTTTATATCAGTGAAGTAATGCGCGTCGCTATGCTGCAGCCATTTTACAAGAACGGGTTATTTAACCTAAACAATAACAGTACTTTTTACTGCAATAACCTTTCACAATCGCTGACTTCTCCTCATGGTTATATTGTCACTCCGTAGTTCCAGATGGCTTTGTGGAATGTCGCTGTTTTTAGCTCATAAGACGCGCTGAGGCATTAAAGTTTTTTTCCTAATGCCTGCAACATTTGATGTGAGCCTCCTCGCTCTATTCATGCCCCATTCAATTTGATGAAAAGTGTTTTAAAAGCACGATCATGGGAACCATACACTTGTCATTCGAGAGCAGTTATAGAGCAGTTGCCAGCATTTGAGATCAGTCAGGCGGTTGTAGTGGCCTCATCGTGCTCTTCGCACATTACCGAAAGTCTGTCGCAAGTCGAGGACCCTTTCGAGCATAAATCACAAAAATGATTTTTAACGAGTAATTTTTTCCTGCGGTCGACTTTTAACCGCCCGCGGTAGCCTACCGTGGAACACTGGCGGGGCAAGGTGGCGGCGAGCTATATAGCCCGGGAGACGTTCTTGAGATAACAAATAGTAGCAACAGTCAGCAAAACTGGCAGTCACTTAACGCCAAGGCGAGATAAGTAAGGTAGAACGTCTGATCGGAGTGGAGTGTCGTCTCCTGCAAGTTTTACTCTATCTTGTGGCAAAGAAAGCCCCAGTGGTTGTTATAACGGCTACCAGCATCTATAGGGGCCCATGGTGTCAGTATATAAGTGTGTGTGGTTGGGGATGATTATACAAGCATCACGAAAAAATTGCCTCACCGCGTATTGTATTAGTATATGTGCAATCGAAATGTGTCAGGTTACAGACTTCTGCTTGAGGTAAGGAAAACTATTCTCGCACCTATTTTTGTCATATTTTATCGCGTATGCGTCGTAGGCTTCTTAATTCTTGTACGTTGTCGCAGATCCTCAACTATTTCATGGGGTCGAAAATTGTTTCCTTCGATTGGTTATTTCAAAGAGGATCATCTCGTTGACAGCGGTCACCATAGTCTAGATCTTGCCCAGGTTTAACTAGGTGTAGATATGTCCAATGCCTGATTTTATTCAACCTCTTTGATCGCTTGGAGACAATTTTCCTAACGACTGGAGATGAATTCGAGTGTTTGGAGGCACCTACAAAGTTTAGGGACCGTTTCGAACTCTTGAAGACTCTTTCAATTGCTTAGCAGGCCTACCTTTCTTCAATGCTTGCTTGGAGACACTTTCCAACGGTTGGATACAATTTTCAACGCCGAATCCTGTTACGTTGGATGATCTTTGCCTCCGCTGTAATGTCTGCCTCCCTTCCACAGAGACCGGTAAGATCATCCCCGCTACCTACGGGACCTGGCGCGGCGACAAGCTGTACAACCCATTCAAGGACATCAGGAGTAACCTCTTCCACCATTACAAGTCCAACTCCATCATCACCAGACCAACGTGAGTACAGCAACCTTCCATTCTACCTGCTGACATGTGTTGTCCTGCTGGACTGATCCACCTTTCTTCTGCTGATTACTGCCGTTTATTTTGGGCTCAAAAACTATCGCGACTTTTATAACAAAACAGGCGTCTGTTGTTTTGCTTACATTTTTTTGGTTTCCTTACTTTGTTTCTTTCTTGCCAGTTGCTATCCGCATGGGGGATCCATGGCAATCTGTTTCACGAGTTGTGTATAACTTATCGGTACAAAAATGTATCATGCCCTTTGTGTTATGTGATGTTGGTTAACTTCGAAATTCTGGGAACTTTATCTGCAAATTTGTCTGCCAAATTCGTGAACCATATTTATGCAGCAATTGTGGGTTAAAACCTGCATAGTCTCAGTCCAAGCGAAAAAACCCTTGCGCATGCGCAGAGGCAACCTGCACTCGCAGTATGTACATTGTTGTGACCTGGGGGTTTTAGCACCTGGCGTTTTGTTTTATGCCATGATACTACGTGCGAGTGCTGGTCTACTAATGCGGATGTCTCAGACGGCTCCTCAAACACTCACGTAGCTGTACGTCAAGGAAGTATTCAGCGCAACAAATCACATGGGTGTTGCCTGTGTTAGCCTTTTTGCTGGTGGAAGTGGGGAAAGATTTGTGCGTATCAGGTGGCTTCATTCAGGAAAAAGGGTTACAGACAGAAACTGAAAAAAAAACATGGTACAGTGTGTTAAGCAGCGCGAATAAACGAGACCTTTTGATGACTGGGGGATGCAGCAATTGGAAAGCGGAAGATCTTCAGATTCCGTAGACAGACTGCCAGTTTTGCAGGACCTGTCTGCTGTAGTAGCTCGTGCATGAACCGAAATGGGCGAGAACCAGGTTACTTCGGGTCCGAGCGCTTTGTGAACGGTGGCGGATCTGGGAATGCGAAAGTGGTCTGCCATACGAATTGACTCCCTTCTCCGATTCCGCTGTAAAAAGTTGTGTAATTACACGCTAGACGAGCGCCTCATCTGCTTCCTGTAATGGTAGAGCGACCAGTGACCATGGCACCCACACCGAACGAAAGGCCGGGCGGGGTAGGGCGGAATGGGGCCTGATGATGGGGTGTGGGAGGGGGGTGCTAAGTAGCAAGGGAAGTAAACGAAAACGAACTGGAGAGTAGATGAGGTCGGTAGAGTAAGGAGATACGATTCCGGCAAGGAGCGAGCGGGCCAGCCGCGGAGGGCAAAACTCAGCTGTTAGCGGGCCATAAGTTAAACTGAAGGCGTCCGTTCCTAAGACAGACGGGTTTGTACGGGAGATCCATCTGCGTCAGGAGGTGTGAAGACCCCGGATCCCATCATGTCGGCACTGCTCGTCTCCCAGCAGTGGCGCCGTGTTTCTCGCCTCACCTTTCCGCGGCTAAGTATCGGGCTTCATTGCGAGCTTCCACGGATTGTACTGAGCGCTTTCACATGTTTGGCTTCAGCTGAAGCTTCCACGTATCTCTGGCTTCCTCTGGAGCTGTCAGATCGCTGGCTTCCTCTGGAGCTGTCAGATCGCTGGCTTAATCTGGAGCTGTCAGATCGCTCCACCTCGACCTTCCATGTATCTGGTTCTATCTGGTTCTATGCATCTGGTTCCATGTATCTGGTTCTATGCATCTGCTTCCATGTATCTGGTTCTATGCATCTGGTTCCATGTATCTGGGTCCATGTGTAGCTTCCGAGCCCCTGGCTTGAACTGAAGGACCAGGCGTAATTTACTTCTATAATATCAATGTATCTGGCTTCACTGGGAGATTTCGCCAAGAGTACGCCGGCAGGTGTGTGATGTCACATGAAGCTTCCATTGTATCTAACGGCATTCTTTCCCAGTCCCATTGCTGCACATACAGCTTCCAGTCTCATTATTTCAACTGTAAGAAGGAGAACCCTCCGATATTTAACTTTACACGGGGCTTCCAGGTCCGCGAGTTTCCAGGGTCTGCTCTTACACTCTCCCACCTAGCTGCCACTACTCACGGTCTGCTCTAACAATCACCCCCTCTCCCACCTAGCTGCCACTACTCACGGTCTGCTCTTACACTGACCCCCTCTCCCACCTAGCTGCCACTACTCACGGTCTGCTCTAACAATCACTCCCTCTCCCACCTAGCTGCCACTACTCACGGTCTGCTCTAACAATGACCCCCTCCCACCTAGCTGCCACTAACAATGACCCCCTCTCCCACCTAGCTGCCACTACTCACGGTCTGCTCTAACAATGACCCCCTCCCACCTAGCTGCCACTAACAATGACCCCCTCTCCAACCTAGCTGCCACTACTCACGGTCTGCTCTAACACTGACCCCCTCTCCCACCTAGCTGCCACTACTCACGGTCTGCTCTAACAATGACCCCCTCTCCCACCTAGCTGCCACTACTCACGGTCTGCTCTAACACTGACCCCCTCTCCCACCTAGCTGCCACTACTCACGGTCTGCTCTAACAATGACCCCCTCTCCCACCTAGCTGCCACTACTCACGGTCTGCTCTAACAATGACCCCCTCTCCCACCTAGCTGCCACTACTCACGGTCTGTTCTAACAATGACCCCCTCTCCCACCTAGCTGCCACTACTCACTGTCTGCTCTAACAATGACCCCCTCTCCCACCTAACTGCCACTACTCACGGTCTGCTCTAACAATGACCCCCTCTCCCACCTAGCTGCCACTACTCACGGTCTGCTCTAACAATGACCCCCTCTCCCACCTAGCTGCCACTACTCACGGTCTGCTCTAACAATGACCCCCTCTCCCACCTAGCTGCCACTACTCACGGTCTGCTCTAACAATGACCCCCTCTCCCACCTAGCTGCCACTACTCACGGTCTGCTCTAACAATGACCCCCTCTCCCACCTAGCTGCCACTACTCCTTCCACACCTGGTTTTGGTGGTGGCCAGGCGGTCCGAGACTGGTTGAGCAGTTGCTACTACCGTTTAATGTCCCAGCGGGAATGAAAGAACCTCTCCACCGGTGTTGCTGGGCCAGTCACTGATGGCATGACTTTTTTTAGGAGTGTATACGCGGCAGTTAAGTGCCAGGAGCACACATTCGAGTGGCTGTACTCGCTCCTGGCACGGGGTCAGCGGTACCTGTTGTCTGCAGACTGAGGAATGACATGCCTGCCTACACATGCCTGGAGCCAGCCAATCTCGGCCATCCGAAGTGCCATACCAACTGAAGGAAGCGACGGCTTCATGTCGAAAATAGTACAAATAGAATGTGATTCGGCTGTATGCAAAATATCATGCAATTCGTTTCACATTGTGGCCTATAGTATTTGTTACTCCTTTAGTGCACTGAAACCTCAAAATACAACTAATATAATCAGTTTATTTTCACAAAAACAAAATACAAATTACCGTCATTTTCACGACCCTTGTCTCACGACACGATCAGAAGTCAAAGGCTTATTCGCTTTATTTTGATTTGGATGCTGTGGATGAAATAGTTAGCTGTTTTTGAGTATTCATTTATATTTATATTTCTAATCCAAGTCCGTCTACACTATGTTAGACCGTCTACACTATGTTAGATAGTTCTTCTAGAATACCTCAGATCATCGCATCATGACGGTACCACTAATCTCAGGTCTCCTCTCAATTCTTCGAGTATGCCTCGCTTTAACCCCATCCCTTCTCTTAACTATGATACCTTATAATGTGTCTCAACGAAAGTAAACTCATAAGGAGTGGAAATATGAACCTTATAATGTTACGTCTAACAGCTGGGGTTCGGATCCGATTAGACACCGGGAGACAGTTACCACAGTTGCAGCTGCTTACCAGCTCCCTTCCACACCTCACCCCCATCACCACCCCGCCAGATTTCAGAGGCCAACGAAGTCCAGAAAATTTGGTATAGGACTGACACCGCCCCCAAAAAAACATGTGCAAATTATAATTTTGAAAGGTTCGGCTCAACGCTGAAGGTTGTATAAGCAAGGGCAAAAATACACAGGAAAGGCTTTGTGCGTACGGCTTGCATAATTGAGGATAGGCGTATATGTTTTTTTATTTGTAAACGACTGCGAGGAAACAGATTAACTGTTGGCGTACGTAACTGTAGATTATCAGGCGGGAAAACAGCTGCCTTTTGCTCACTCCTACACATTGTGGTTGCTTTTCTAAACTCTGGAGGTATTATAGAGGCACCCCCCCCCCCCCATCCTCTCTCTCACCGCATACCCCCATTTCCCTCACCGTATCACCGCATCCCCCCACCCTCGCCTCGATGACGCTATCTCTCAGAGTGGCCGCCTGTTTTTTGACTTCCTCGCTTCAGGGCATACCGTTTCTTTTTCTTCTTTTGGTATCAATGAACTTATGTTATGTCCGATTATGGACGCCATATATTTCGGGTGACAGATGCGTGACCGCTCCCAAAGTCCCAGCTGTTTATGTGAAGCCGATCCGGTTGAGCCTCTGTGTCTATTCATGATGTTTCGTCGATGCTTTGATAAGATGTCGTCACGAATCGTGGTTAGCGTCCTCCCCCGTCTGTCTTTCTTTTAGCCAAAAATGTTTGTCGTTTCCTGGAGGAACATTTTACAAAATATATTGTAAATATTTCTGCCAGCTCACGTGGTGATCGGCCGCTCCATGTGTCCGCGTGAAACCGTAAAGATTGGAAAACAAAAATGACCAAAAAAAATGGTGATTGGTGAAGTCCGGAAGGTACAGAACCGAATAGACCAGATAGAAAGCATCTCAAAATAAATCATTTCCAGAACGGGAAATGTCCCAGCTTTAGTGCTAGCTCTGACAACTTTTCTTTGCGGAAGCCAGGTGGGTGGTGCAGTTGGCTCTTGTGGCGTTATAGTGTGCACTTACGAGCTGAACTCCGTACGCTTTACGCGTTTACACGGCAGCATTCCTCTGCGTGGTACTCACTTATTGGTTACCGTGGTAACCACGATTTCATGACTTCTCGAGTCGCCCGTCCCTGGCTGTATATGTCTGTGAGGAAAAGAAGGATCGCGGTGCAGTGCATATACCGAGGAACAATAAACTTATCCTATACTTAACATTTCCCAGATTTTAATGTATTTCTGTGCGTGAACAAAAAACGGAGGCATTCGGTCCTGGCTTGAAAGAAACAACAAAAACGCGGTTATCTCACTATGACAGTCAGTCCAAGAGCTGCTCTGGTGGATATGTTGCCTCTATTTGCAGCTACCGCGCTGCATACCAATGCATAACTATTTCGATGGGTAATTGTATTTCTATGATTTGTTCCTGTTGTGTTTATCAAGCTTTGCACCGTACGGTATAAGGAGCAAAATAGAGCGATTTTCAGCGTAGGGCGGTTTTCAGCATAGAGCGGTTTTCAGCATAGGGCGGTTTTCAGCATAGGGCGGTTTTCAGCATTGGGCGGTTTTCAGCATTGGGCGTTTTTCAGCATTGCTTCTAGCGCTATCTCTTAAAGTAAAGGGGATGCCTCGTGGCGGGTGAAGCTATGTATACCAAGTGGGGAAATGCAGGAAATGGTTTCACTTTTTACCTCTGCAACAACATGGTTTTACGTACCAAATGACAACCATTGTGTACGAACAACTCCCCTACCTATTGTATTAACCACTGTTGCAGAAGCCCCAATTATTCATTGACTAAAATTTGCCAGATTTTCTTTTTTCTTGTTGGTTGCTCCACCTCGTCCGGCTTGGTGGGGCATAGCGTTGACACCTGTCACGGGAAGGGGTCATTCAAGTTGGCAAAGTAAAGAAAAAAAACGGTTTCTTTCGCGTAGTGTATTTTTTGTGTCCAAGGAGTTGTGGCTTCGGAATTCGCTGCGAGCGACTCGTTGCATCGCAAAGCTTGGGTAACCCCACAGCTCCCGGCTGTAGCCGTTAAAACAGAAGGGGTATTATGGGTTAGCTGGCTACAGTCTGGCTTCTGTCACGGCCGCTGATGGTGGGTAGACGAGTCAGACAAAGCATCTCACCGGTCACGTAAAAAACCAACAAAAGAACAACGATAATTTCTGTTTACTTATTATAATACGTGAGGAGACTTGATCATAGGTGCGACACACTGCCATCCTTATATATGTGTCAAGGCAAGTTTTATTGCGGAGATAACGGTCGTGCATACTAATTAGTTGTTTGACCTCTTTGAGTATTGTAGTCTGTGATATTCGATATTAAAAAAAAGCACATCGTAACCATTTTTGTTCGCATTATTTGGTCAGAGTCAGAGTCTGGTAAAATAAAATATGTAAAGCATGACACAATTTCCATAAAAAAATAAAGGGGCGTGGCCGTTCTGGATTAAATGATTTAATGAGCACAGACCGCTACTAATGAGATGCATGTACAAAGCAGGAGACAGGCGGAGGAGAATAGAGAGAAGGTAGGGACGAGTACTGCCAGCAGACTAGATGAGACATTTACGAGGTCTTGGCCCCATAAAGCGGAATATATTAATGTCAGTGTGTAGAGGCCCCTACACCATCTGTTTGCCAGACCCAGACGCTAGTTTACGGTGAGTTATACGCGAAGGGGGTAGCACCGCATTGTGTCTTCTTATACACACAAACATCAATCTAATACCCTAATAATAAATGACTATACAGAAGCCTATCAAACTTAATGTAGGCCCCATCGCTGTCGCTGCAGGACTTCTCGTACAATTTAGCTGCCAGATCCTTTTTAAAACCCATAACATACGTTAGAACGGTGTTAAGAATGTGTAGGTCAAGGACGTGCGATGACCGCCATCGCGCGAGTACCCGGATGAGTGGCTGGAGGCCTACGCATACGGGCTGACCTCGTACGTTGACAAATTTAACGCCCAACGAAAGATCCTTGTTGAGATCTCTCAGTCCAACAAGGTCTACTCGAAAGAAGGTGGGAGGGGCTTTACTTCTTTCTGTTTATCAGTCGCGTTGAAATGTTACAAGTTAACGCGAGAGATAATGTTTTGATACAGATTTGAGAAGGTTGTTAAGGCTAGACGGAGTACTGACCCATCTGATAAAGCCAGCGTCCCACCTCGTCTCGCCTCGCCTCGCCTTGCCACGACTAGCCAGCCGAAGGGGGGACGAGATAACATCTGCCCACCACGAAACTCCTTGAGAGATCAAAGCGCTGGGCCGACGTGGGGAGTGGTGGAGGAGAGCATCCCAAAAAGCGGCTACGTGACAGAGATAGTTGTAAGGTAGAACGGGAGAGGTGGGGGGCTATGAAGGGGTTAGTGGGGAGCCCCCCAACACCATCAAGATGGGATGTGGTGCGGGTAGTATGTAGTAAGGGTGGAAGAATCAGAGAGCTTTTAAGAGGTTGGTCACTATTTTTATGGTGCCCCGAAGGCCGTTATTTGCATCCAGACCGCTTTGCTTGCAGTCCCAGTGACAAGTTGGTTAATTCGCCACCGTCTGTGGACCGAGCTGTAAACTGGCTTTGGTCATGTAAAGAGACGTAAGATGTTATCTGGCCAATGGGTGTTTAACACAACTGAAGGGAGAAGACGTCTTGCCTCCGATTACGGCCGAGTTAACATCCCTTCCATGGAGACTCGATGTAAACCCCTTATAGACCCCATGTAGGCCCAGGCCAGGCCCGTTTGAACCGCGGAAAAAACCCGAAAGATGTTTTCATATATTTTTTTTGAGTTTTTTTTTTTGATTGATCACAAAAGCGGCCTAAAACACCAACATTTCATTTCGCCGTGGTGCGCAATGTTTGAGAGAAAAAATTATGTAGTATACGTTGACCACAAATGAAAGTGGGGATAGCTAGACTGACGTTCCGTCTCAAGCAGAGAAACAGAACGCCACCTGGCGAATGGAGTGGGGTGAGCCGGACCCCCCGTGCATTGGACCAATGAAACTACCTAAACGACACGTGTAATTTTACAATCCATAAACTTCCCGACAAAGCCATTGAAAGGGCTGATGCCCCCCCCCCCCCCCGACGGGTTAAAGGGTATACCTTCCATCGGGTGCGATGCGGGTGGTAGTGTTATATAACTTGGTGGATGATAGCGGTTATCTCAGGCGCCCTCTGGTGAGATATTGGCCTGTCAGGCCATAGAGGTCTAGGGGGCAGAGTGTTTACCGCCGTGCAGTCACCCTCCGTGATTAAGGAAGTTTATGCCACAATTACGCTCACTGCGCCGGTCTCCGGGCATTGGGTGACTGATGGGTGTGACAGCGCATGCGCATGCGTCTGCGCCTGCGGGTTCTCCCAGCGGCTCCTTGAGAGTGTGCCATTCGCCCGCGGTCATTAGAGTTACTTGTCGCAACCAATTAAACCCTCGCCGCTGCTAAATATAACATATTGTCCCCTTCAAAAGGCCGCCGCCTCCTGCCTCAGCGGTGGTCTCTCTTGTTCCCGTGTCGAGACCACGCGTGGTTTCATAATATATATATTCTGAATTATCGCCCTCCTTTAAGATGTCGGACCGGGTCCCGTTGTGGGGAGTAAGGCCATACCCCCTCTTGTCCCACAACCAGGGTTATTAGTGGTGTCGTTAACTTGACCTTCGCTTTGACACTGCGTCCTTGAATCGTGCGGCAGACGACAATTGGACAGGCGTAGCCGATTGTGACCGATTGTGCCTACCCGCTCCGCCGATTTTCTCCTTTCAAGAGTTTTTGTCAGTCTCTCTTTCTCTCCCTCGTTCTCCCTGTCTTCCCTAGCTCTCTCTCTCTTTCTTTTATCTATGATTTCTACCTTGCTACATCATTCCCAATCTATGTTGTTTTCTCGCTGATAAGTAACATTTTTTCCGGGTTTACAAATATGCCTTTGATACCGTCTCCCCTAGTTCATGGTTGATGTGCTCGCCCCCTCCCCACCCCCCACCCACCGCGGTGTGTGGGTTTCGAGTGCCGTATTTCAAAGGCCAACACCCAGCCCTAAATAAAAAATCTGGCGTCCTTGTGTGCCATGCCAGTTGGCCATGATGTAGGCATTCGGGATCCGGTCTCCGGACGCGCTATCCGGACCTCTCTGGCTGCCTCCTTCAGACGCCCGCTTGGCTGTCGGTTATGGCAGGACCAGGATTCACTCAACTTCTTTCACCTTTGGGCTGAGATATGACGTATCTTTGCCTCACACCCAGCCCCGAGGAAGCGTCTGAAAAATATCTTTTTTTTTTTTTGGGGGGGGGGGTGGGGGGGATACAAAAATATGACTGATGTGATGTGTTGGGTTATGTGGTGTGTTTGTGGCGCTGATGGCCAGCGTAAGATGCCGTACGCTAGCGATGTGTTTTACACCGCGAAAACACCAACGTTAACAGAATGATGTTTGTTTGCGACAACAGGGCCTCTTGTTTGCTAAATACTCCATATCCCTAACTGACACTATGATAAGCCAGGGGCCTTTTTTTGTCCTAAATGTTTTTGCGGGTGACGGTGTGTAAGAACTTGTAATCCCGGTAAAAACCTTACGTGTTCGAGACAAAGACGTGTTGGCGTTGTGAGAGTGAAACCGGTATTAATACAGTACCGTGAACCCTACACTGATATTCATATATATATATTCAAAGTATATTCAAGATATTTACGCTTTCACCATCTGTGTGGGAAGAGGAGAATTCAAGGAAGAGAGGAGCCTTGTCTTCGAGTGTAACACCGTACTATTGCGAACAAAGACATGGAATCTGAATCGTGCACAAAGATTCGAACAACGCACCGTCCGCTTGGGCTGGCATAGCAGAGTACACACGCCAATAGCCAATCACGCTACCTACTGGACCACGGGGCGACCCCTAGATCAACTTCATAATTTGTATGATGATACCATGATATTATCGCCTGTCTTCTGTGGTAGGTGGGACTTCTATTGGTTTATCACCACTCTATTACTTAATCCATGAATGAGGTGGTGGTGGGTGTGGACACACATGTCCAGCTGGCTGCTGTAGACTGAGGCTGTGGCTGGGAGGAAGGGGGTGGGGGAGCTGGTGTCACAGCTCCGGTGGCTACCGTATATGTTTAACGAGAGAGAGAGGCACGGGGGGGGGGCGGGGTGTAGCACATGTCAAGATGGCGGTGTCTGGCATCTGGATTTTGAAATCCTGAATTTCCAAGTTTACGTAAATCAAGTGTTTGACCAGGAGCGCCGTAAAAGTCTTTCAATCGCGCCATAAAAGTTGACGTCCCTGTATCCGCCCAGCGCCAGCCACCCTCGGTGTTTAGTCGCCCGACGATTACCCGAGCAATGAAACTATAATACGACGGGACAAGAGACGGGAGCCAGAGTTCGCGTTGACCGGTCACGTTTCCTAGGTTACGAACTGTGTACGGATGGAGATAGACGTGAGTACGTGAGACGCAGGTGGGGGGAGGGGGGGGGGGGTGAAGGGATGGGAGGGAGGGAGGGGGGGGACTGCTATAAAAATGTCGACGACTCGACAACTCAAGCGTCACATCATCGCCTATGTCCCTGGTAACCTTGACAGCGTGACCTCTGTCTGACTTCAAATGACCTTAGAGCGTGTGCCGTGTCATTTAGAGGACACGGAATGGGGAAATGAGATGTAACCTCACAGATGTGATATAAATGCATGGACATATGGGCCACAAGTTCAGGGGGCTTTAGTTTATGTCTCCATTGTATTGTTGGGGTTATGGAATCTAGAGTCCTACTGCTACGGGCGGTATCAACCGGAGACCGCCCACTTCTACCGCTAGATGGCGGCACTGAAGAGGCTTTAATATTGTGGCCATTGCGCTACCAATATTGCTCGGATGGGCACGCAAGGTCGGCACTTCAACCTTTATTGCAGGCCCTGATGGGCTCATGGTAGCGCATGTGGTGCCCATGTGGTGCTTGTGCAAATCCATAGCATTATATATACTAGCCAGATATTCAATGTGCACATATCCATCCCTGCCTGACCTGCTTCACTTTAGAGGAAAGTGCATCTTCCGTCGAGTTGCTAGCTACGGCCGTCAGAGGCGCCACTGGTGCAGTCAGTCAGTCTCAAGCAGCTGTTTCGCTTTGTCAGTGCCCGACCCAAACCTCCCCAGACATCTCACATACTTAATCCATTTCCTCCCTGGCTCTACATATATACACGTGATATACCCGCCCCCCCCCCCCCCCACGCCCCCGTCAGTCGTCGGTCCCCGCCTCCGCATTTTTCGGCATCTTAAACCGTGTCGTCTGCATATCCCAACAGTTGGATACGCCAGACCCAAGGCCAAGGTCACGCAGGTGATGCGGCGGACCAACTGCTGCAGCCTCTATCTCTGATAAGATGAGCGGGAGGGACGCTAAGGTTACCGCCGCACACATCAGATACTCTTATCCCCGGGCTGTTCGGGTGTAGCTATACTGCGGGGTGTAATTGGAATTTTAGCGTATAGTTAGGTGTCGTACTGATCACTTATTATACATCACTCATGTATTGCTCTCGATATCTTTATATTATACACCTTTGTTCTTTCCTTAGAGGGAGGCCTCTCTGGTGTAGTGGCGCACTAGACCGCAGATCAATACGTAATGGGTTAGAATCCGGAATATGAGGCATGTTTAATTCCGACATGCATTCATTCCTGTCCCGAGAGGTTCCTTGGCCCAGTTTAACCCCCATGAACCCTAGGCCTATGAAACCACCAAATCCACGTCTTTTCATTCCTTGGATGTAGCTTTGATTAAATTATTGCATTGTGTCGGCCTGAATATCTCTGACGCCCAACTTTTAATTCGCCGTTTGATTTGGTGGGAATGACCTCGATCAGCTAATAGCTAGAGCCTCCGTTCATCTGATACGAGCGGAGGGGTAGGCCCGTAACATCAGCAGCCTACCCCTGCCTGCCACCGTGACCCCACACCGAGGGCCCGAGCAGCCAATGACCCCCCCGCCCCCCCTCCCAAGCCGTCACCCAATCTGTGTGTGCCTGGCTGTCTGCCTGGTTGATGGGTCCGGGCTTATCTCTCCATTAATCTCTGCCTCCCCCGGACGTAATCGTTATAAACAGAGGGGGTGTGGTCTGACCGCAGACAGATGCCCCCACCAGACCCCCTCACCCGTCAGGCTTGGCTGGCTGATCACCCTGCCCCCCCCCCTACCCCTCACCCCTCACCTTACCTTTCCGTTGAATAAACCCTCAAGTCACTTCATCGCCGCCTGCGCCCGTATGACCTTGACCCTGTTCCATTCAAAACGACCTTGAACTCTGTATAAAACGTATGCGTGGGTGTTTGAGAGTAAAACTTGATTGATTTCTTTCGGTGAGATTGATTTTCATCTGTGAGAGGTTTGTTGATGCTAAGCTCGGAGCTGATACGTTGAGTTGCTTTAGCTGGAGTTTCTCTAATTTCTTGCCAAAAAAAATCTTTGTACAAAATTCGAGCCTCATACATCTTGGAGCCTCCGGTTTCAAGCGGAGGGAATGTAGAGAAACACGCACCCTTCAGTTTATGCTACTGATATTTGGTTGTAAATACAGCCCCAATATAGGCACCAATGACAAGTGAATGGGGTAATAGTATAGCATGCACAATGCTTTGTACATTCTAGCGCACTGTGGCGGCGGATCCACCGATGCCCCTGATCCCCGTGCGTGAATCCGCCTCGGATAGATACCATTATACAAAACGATGCCCGATATGCTATTTCAGCTGTTACGCCTGTGTCAGGGGTGTACAGTCGGCGCGGATCCGCCCCCCCCCCCATCTTTTTTTTGGTTTGGAGCGGAAATGACTGGCCTTTGTCACTCACTGTATGCCAGCCATGTAAGATATGGACCCCCCGCACCTTCACCTTTTTTTGTTATCGGACCCATGTTTTGGCCCCCCACCGTCCTCGCTCATAAAAAAAGTTCAACAACAAAAAGCATAGCTCTCCCGCTGCACCTTCCATCCCGGTATCAAAAGGTCCGTCCCTGGGGAAGACACTATGGAAGATGTCGGACACACTGCCAGGTTGATGACTCGTGATTGTGCACATTGCACGTTAATGCCCACCAAGCAGACGCCAGTTTTCAGTTACACCGGTATCAACACTATTTATATTGTGCCCTATTTCCTGTTTTTGCATTATACTTTTGAACAAAAACATAACATTTTTGCTGATGTGTGATGTGACCAAAGATAAGATGCCTCAGCCATTCATCGCTGGTGTGCAAGATATTTGATACGTTGATCTTTGCTAGTGTGCTAAGGCTGTGGTTTGTTTCTGCTCTCCGCACCCTCCGCACCGAGTCGAAAACGCGGTCGTAATGTCGTCTGCTGCGGGGGCGCAGACGACACAAGTCTGTGAAGATCTGTGACACGCACTCAGCGGCGTTTGTTTTTCAGACTTAAGAAGGGAAATAAACAGAGCTGTGGCCGCGCCAAGATGACGGCGCGTTTTCGTCCATGCATTTGGTTATAATAAGCTTATACAAAGTTTTGTGGGGGAATTTTAACAGCGCTGATACATAAACCTCCCGGCCATGTCTTTTTATTCGTTGTGTCTTTTTTTTATTTTGGTTGATGATGTTTTTGTTGTGTAAGAACAAGGTAAATAATAAGTGCGCATACGATGTTGAAAAAAAACGCGTATCGAAATATGTGTGTTGCGCAAGAATCTGTTTTGTCTTTGTTTTTTTGTTATTTATCTTACCTGGATATGGGGGTGGGGGTGGGGGCAGAGAAGGGGTGTGGGGCGGAGCTCCATTTCAAGCGCCTCTGCCAGCATGAGGAGAGCTCTCTCTGGTGGTGCCCACAGAGTAAACAGAGAAAGCGCCCCCATAAGTAGAACTAAATTAGCAGCTCGGCGTGTCCTTACACCCTGAGAACATGATCTATTATGCTGGCTAAACAGGCTTTGGGTTGTAGCCCTGCCAACAGGTCAATTTCGTCTGGAGCGCCTCGAAGGTTGGCGGGATGATTGAGGGATATCGATGGTACATATATATATCTCTAACTATATATATATATATATATCAGCCAGATTCATTCCTCACGGGGTAACGTAAGGTACGGAGGCTTAATGTAAGGGACAGCTGAGTGAGAGATGGGAGGCGGGGGGGGGGGGGGGGCTGATGCCAGAGTGTGTATACATATAGCCCTAGCTGGCTGGCTACGCCCTGCCATCCAATCCCCGATGCCCTCAGTTCGCCTCGTGCGCTGACGTCTCGGCCACCCTAAGGTCAACCGTCAAGGTCACGTGATCGCGTTTGCTGCCTTTTTTTTTACATATATGTATGTGTTTCTATGACAACGCTCGTGATAACACGTAGGGCCTCATAATTGGTATCGTCGTAAAACACCAGGAACGACGTCTGTGCGTCATTAAGTAAATCATATCATGTTGGCACGATTCTTTTTGCGTAATTTCCTCGTGTCTATTCACCTTATCAGTGTTCTATTTTTACCGTGAATAAAGTATTAAATTTGTGATATTTTCTTGCCTTTTTACATGATATTTATGATATATTAATTAAAACGCTTGGGATGCTTGACCCTGATTTGTTTCTATGTTTTCTCGGCAACCCACTTTGTGGAGAAAAAAAATTAAATTCTCTGCATGGGACCAGGTAATCTCAGGTCCCTGGATCAAGGTTACGAGGGAGCTTGGCATTCCAGACGGAGTGAGAGGATCCGTCTGGGATCGAAGTGGAATGAAGTAGTCCAGTCTGCCATCTGAATTGGCCACTGTCCTGGGATCCCGCAGGCGGTGTGGAGGCCGCGTGGTGGCGTGGGTGTGGTGGTGCTTAAGCGGCAGACAGACAGACACCCGGGTCCATAAGCTTAAAACAGCGGGGCCAAACATCTCGCCCAGGTCCATGCTAATGTCCTATTCCAGGACGAAATATTCAGCCTGGACCGTTTCGACCGTTTCAAATTGATGGGCCCTTGTGTGTGGTGTCTTGTATGTAAGGATACGCGCTTTAGACCACATTGATGCAAACATGTGCTTAACCAGGATAAACTCAGGTCATGGGCTCGCACCCTAGCTGGCCCCTTCACAATGATGGGGGAATGGTGTCACTAAGGGAACTAGGGGGGAAAGGGGGTACGGGTGAGTTGTACAATTGACACCCGCCCGTTTGACATATTCTTCATATGATATGATACGTCCTTGCCTATGTGACCTTTGACCTGTCCCATGGTCCTTTCACGTTTGAGCCTCGATATGGCGTATGAGATATTCCCCGCTTTTTCACCGTCAACCGAACGTGGCATCATAATTTACACTGTACCACTGTCATTACTTCTGACACATATATTATAACGGGAGCACCCATTGGACAATAACTGATGCTGGGTCCCTGCCCTAGCCTGAAGGTGGTACCGGCCTTGGTCACTTCAGGCCTGGTGCGAAACAGTGCAATCTTGTACGAGATATGTGTGCCTCGTGCTACAGCTGTCTACAATTAACTGCCCCATGGATATAATTTGACGCAGCAGGCTTCCGAGATAAGAAAAGTTTGCGTGAATATATTTTGGATGTTTTCCGAAGCGGTTGGCTTTCTCTGTTGATTGAGACACATTGCTGACAAGTCAGAAACGACAGCCATATGTATGTTCAGTTACGTAGGCATACGGTTTGGTTTATGACTTTAATGGTTAAACATAAGATCTCTACCGCTTGGTGTAGTTTCTCATGGAATTATAAATCCTTGCCTTTGAAGATCTCGCTGGTGGCAAACTGTCTCACAAACATGAGACATCTTTAGACATAACTTTAGACTTCACTATGAACAATAACAAACTGCCTCCCCTATGTGTCTGGCCCGATCTCCCAGACATTGGCAAGCTCAACTTGCTTATACGTCGCTGGGGTTCGAGGAAAGTTATGTTTGAGTGCGCACACATTTCGAGAGGTGGTTCGGGAACAGTTTCTGTCCTCGGTAATTAGTGATGCGCGGACAGAGGCGTGCAGAATGTATTCGATGAGGGTGGAGTATTGTATTCACTTGGTGGCGCACCTGTTCACTCTGAATGCGGAGGGTGGGTGGCAACAGTGGAGGGGGGGGGTGTACAC
Organism: Arenicola marina; assembly: GCA_964019135.1. Classification (NCBI taxonomy): domain Eukaryota; kingdom Metazoa; phylum Annelida; class Polychaeta; family Arenicolidae; genus Arenicola; species Arenicola marina. Next base: position 34,550,161 of record OZ025258.1, read on the forward strand.
CCCGTGTATATAGAGAGGTGAAGGGGTACCCACTAAGAGATGTTAACTGTATAATGGGACCCATCTGTGACACTGTGACGCGTTGCGGATGGGGCAGTTGGGGATGTACATGTGCCCTGAGCCGGGTTATAAGCCAACCGTCGGAGACGCGCGCCATTTTGTTTCTTTTGTGCGTGACTTTCTCAAATAGGTCGCAGGTTCGAGTCTCATCTGTATGGTGCTAAGCACAACCCGACTTTGCCAGTATCGCACCAGCTACTCCCCTCCTCAAAATCACTCATTAGGCCTTATTTAACGGTCGTGTACGCATAGCTTGCCTAAAACAGCAACCGCTCACTTCCACTCTCAACAGGTTTAGCTGTCTGTTCGATATAGCGATTGGATAGAGAGCGCTTTAGTTGAAGCATTATGCTTAGTTGTTGTAAGTATTATGCTCTATTGAGACTCGATAAACTATATTCCATGACGGCTTCAACACAAGTTATTGATGTCAGTCGCAAGTGATACTATTCGTGACAAAGCTGTTATACAGGAAAGAGCCTAGAAACCCACATCAGATGAAATGTTCAAGTAGAAGGCGACTAATCACTTCACAACAAGCCGCTTACTGAAGAGAAGATCACTGAATTATCTTTAGTGCGATGCGACAGTCCGTGTCTTATTACTGCCGAAGGAACCGTAGCAATAACACTGTAATGTGACAGGGAATTGTAAGAGGGACCTGGAAGTTGAAACACAGAAACCCCATTCACTGCCTAGTAACTGAAGGTGGCTGTTTCCATCTCTTTCACTTGGGGTCCAGTATCCGTTTCCTTCACTAATCTCTCGCACCAGATCGATTTCCACGGGAAAGAAAGTGGGTAGGCCTAACCCACGTGCCTGGACAGATTCTGACGGCATGCAGCCGTTACAAAGGCTGGATCTACAGGTGGTGGAAGCACTTGTCGACAAAGTGTGTCAAACAAAGGGACTTTTTTTATCATTCAATTTCTTCCTATTATCAACACGTGGCAACCACCTTTATCGTGTTTCCCGCGTTCCTGGAATGTCCAAAGATGGCGCTGACTCAGTCTGCACGATAGGTTTTATCGGGGTATCGTTGGCCAGAGAAAGTTTTCCAAGGGAATGGTACGGAAAGCGATATTTGCATTTGCCGCAATATTTAGCAGGGTTGTAAATGTAATGGAAATTAAAATGTTAAAGGAAATAAGATATATTTTTGGTATATAATACGGGGCCACTCAATTTAGGATAATTAAGGGAAATAAAGTATAGTGACACAAAGCAGGGGGATGTTAGGTCATGAAGTAAGGGGAATTAAAAAGAAAAGTTGTCTTGGAACCAATAATGGAAAGGACAAAGATGAAGTATGGGCGGGTGTAAGGGAACCCCACGATCTAATAGATGATTCACGTTGACTTATATTGCAAGATAGGGATACTGCAAACTGAATACGCTGATTCATCCATGTATGTATTGCTGATTGCTCAATTAGACTACATATGTACAAAGATGACCTTAACCAGGATTTTTTTGCTGAACCCCAAATAAAACGCAGTAAGTAAATACCAACACTTCTGCGCACCGCTGTAAGTGTGTCGACCCAAACATGAGGTGCCCTGCTGGATGACCTCCTTGGCCTATATACCTTATGACAGAGCTGCACCCTCGCTGGGAGGCGAGCTGCTGGCGTCATAATGACCTTCTCGCTTCCCACCTGTTGCTGATATGCGTACTTCAGAGGGGGGCCTTGGCTTGTCTGGGGCCTTCCACCCCGCCTTCAACACATTGAGCCGTATATCTAGTTGGTAGGGGGGAGGTGTAAGCAGAATGTAGTCCCGAGAATTCCGACAGTTCTGTACCGCCATGGCCTCAGTGTTTACTTTCTGGATGGTTATTTTGAGCCTGGTACGTATTCCTTGGAGAGTTGATTTGCGCACATGTGACGCCTCCTTCTGTACCTGTGCACTGTCCTTGTTCCATAATCTGTGTTTCGCGTCTGAGAAGGTCAGTGATGCAAGGTAGTATTATATGCATGGAGTTTTATGCTCTGTAATGTATGTACATGTGGCATATATCTTCCGACATAGTCTGTTATCTAATAAACTCCCATGTCGACAAGCCGCTTGACCAATACAAAAAAAGAGCCACGCCAGTTAGTGTTGCGATTCTGCCTGGAGCGGCAAAACGTATCGCGCTAGATGTGATCTCGCGAGACTTGACATTGGGTGTTGAAGGATGGCATTCCAGACGGGTCGGCGAGTGGATCGGGATGTGGAGTGATCTTTCGGTGTCTCATGGGAGAGGACCAGGTTAACCTTGCCCTCTGACATTTCCGCGATCTGAGAGGTGGCTCCCCCTGTGGAGCTATCTGGTAACCTCCGTGGAAGGTGGATGGTTGGTGTTTTAGACCACCTTTGTGCACACATAGGCTGCTATAGTCAGCTTCAGAAACATCCTGGAACCATGAGATAAATTTTTGTGAACAGTTTCACAGATCTACACAGATGCTGAGAATTACGGCTTCGAACCCGAGACCATCCGTGTGAAATATAGTGCGCAAACAACTGGGCTATGGCTGAAGTTACCTCGCAATGACTTGGAACAATGTCAAGCCCCTGCACACACACTGACATTGGTACAGGTGACGCAGTTAGTGGGATCTTACATGCCACCAATGTATATCAGGGCGAGTGGGTGGGTGGGTGGTTAGGGGGGCATGATGGGGTAGGGGTAGGGTCGAGGGTGGAGCAGGAGGCAAGGGTCTCCTAGGGGACAATCGTCCCGGAACAACGTGTGGGTGACGCTAGTAACATGGAACGAATCCTGGTGACCTAGATCTGGATCTCCGGACTCGCCGCACTCCAGATCGCACGCGCGCGCACTACCGCTGACCATCCAGGGTCCGGAAGCTGAGTCACAGCGGAGGAGCACCCCCCAACCCCTCTCCCCTCTTACCACAACTCCTCCCCCCCCCACCCACTCCAACAGGAAATACCGCACCAGTGACCAGCCTAGGAAGCGATCGGGGCGTGACAGAGCGAGACAGACAGAGGGGTGTGTGTAAGGGGAAGGGAGTGTGGGGGGGGGGGGGGGGGGCGGCTGGTACTCTGCCCCGATTAAGCAAATCTCTGGAGCTTCATAAAAGTTTATCAGTCCTTGAAACCATAACTGTTTATCGCCACGCCATGTGTGGTGGTGGTGATGGGGGGGGGGGACTGCCGGTGGTGGGGATTTAGATGTGGAATGTTACACATGTGAGCTGCGTATTCTCCGGGCGTGGAACTAATTGTTCTGGAACAGTGACAAAACCCATTAGCGACAATCACTAAAGGCTGCAATACTGTTGATTACGCGTACGGCAGGTCCTCTCTACTTTATTCGCCAGAGAGCACCAGTCTACGTGTTTAATGCCGATGAGATACGGCGACACCCAGACCAAGTACCTATTACGGGACGCACTATTTGGACTGGGAAGGGGAGGAGCAGGGGAAGGGGGGCAGCTACTTTAAAGTAATAAAGATACCTTTAAATGAATAAGGATAAATACTATCAAAATTCATTTCGCTTCAAGGAATATACAAGAGATTTTTTTTAGAAATGACATACTTCATTTTCGAATTTGACCCCCCCCCCACCCCGCCGCCCCTCCACCCTGCCTTCAAATAAAAATGGCCTCTCCCTGGCACTGTTTGGGTGCCTGGACTGGCAGACTGGATGTCATTTACAGGAGTGAGCCTTTATCCCGCCTGTCTGGATGCCATTTGCAAGACTGCACCCTTATCCCGGTCGGCTGGAGTCTGTGTCCATAGCAACGTCAAACAGGATTAGTCTGAGAAAAACGAAGTTGATATACGCCAGGTTCGCGATATGGAGGACAGTTTGGTTGTGCTGGAATTTTTGGACACGTGTAGGTGGACATGTGTTTTGGTTACGTGGCGTGTTAAGGCTGAGCTTATGGTGTCAGTGGTTGACTGTCAATGTCCTCTTTATCGTCATGCAATGAATGTTTTACGATAATGCGATATGCCACAAAAGAGATAGTTCAACTGTATTAACTCTCGGATTCCAGCAGGGGAGGGGCCTCAGCGGCTGTTAAACTGAGTTTCAATTTACCGCCCTCAATGAAATAAAGTCACAGCAACTTGACAAAATGCCTCAACAGACTCCACATAGAGGTGTGGGGCGGAGGATGTTATATCGTGAAAGGGTGAATTGGTGCGATTGGTCCCCCCGCTCCTTCGTTGGGGTGAGTGGGGGGAGGGGGGGGTTGGACTAAGTAGCAAGAAGCGATGTGGGAGGTAGGAGTACATTAAGTACATCTGTCACCCCCCCACCCCGCCCTACCCCTCCCCCTACCCCCCTATCCAACCCCCCAATCTCACCCCAAGTCGCCGAGCACAGATCCATAGCGTATGGTTGGCTTAGGGAGGGGACGGGGGAGTGTTGGGGGTGGGGGCGGGGGGGGGGGAGGGTGAAATCCTGACATTACTGGTACATCATGTTAGCAGAAGCTGCATACGTTTTTTACCTTTTTGTCCGGCGGGAAGTGTGATACATATTGGTCGTGTGGCTCTTGTGTGTGTCTCCCGGGTGTGCCTCTAGTGGGTCTTGATACCGATCCCAGCTGGGGTTAGCAGAGGGGAGGGGGGGGGGAGGCTATTAAAGGAGTGACCCCAGCTGTAAGCTATTAGGACACACCCTTCCCTCTTCACTCCCTCTCCCTCTCCCACCCGCCCCGTGGGAAATGGTCTTGTAGCTGGTGTTACTGTTAAGTTAACATCGGGGAGCCCACTGTGCTGGCGCCTGCATAGCCCGGAACGGATTTATGTTTCGGTGAAAGAAACATCCGTAAAACGTCTAGAAATCCGAGTGATTATGTGTAGGCACCTGCTAGCCCAATATGATGGAATATATTCGGAAATATCACAGTTAGCGCCTGAAATGTAAGCTTGAACCGAGACCTGATGGAGTGGGTCTCCCGAGGTTACTGCTGCTGGTGGTTGCGGTTGTCATGGCCACAGTCCCAGAAGACACTACACCAGACCAGACAGACAGACATGTAGCATCACGTGCTGCATCCCAACAAAAATTTAATTCCAAAATGTTAAATCACGGATCATGACGAATCAGGCGTTAAGGAGAAGGCCTTGCTATTATTACGCAGACCCCGCCCCCTTCTATGAATCAGTGTTTATGCCATCGTTAGAGACAATCGGACCAAGAACCTCCTTAGTGAGATAGTGACATGGCGATAAGTATTTTCCAAAGTCAGAAGCCCCCTCCTGCCGTCTTCATGGATACGAACCTAAGGCACAATAAATCACATCCTTCGGACGTTAGTGACAGTTTAGACGTGTGTATAGCCAACATAGGTTCTTATTTTAAGACTGTTTGCTGCGATCCCCTGGCCTGAAAGTGGTTCACTTTGAGGACAAAGCAACATTTGATCGCAAAACAGCACCTACGTGTCGGTTGTGACCTTGCGTTAAGGTCACACATGTGGAGTCGAATAAAAGCCCTTCTAATGAGGACCAGTATCGGGCTATACCCCCCCCCCCTTCGCCCCCCCCCCACCCAATCGTCCCTAGACGCCTGTCATCTGAGGCCAAATGTTAATCTCATTTCCTGCAGGCACGGTGGGCTTATTTCCGATCACGTGACGTCAATCGTATGCTGCTGGAGCGACGTGATTTTCCAAGTCGTCTGTGGGATCTCCCCTCAGCAGCTGTTCCCATTGGCTTCCTCCCTCCCCCAGCAGCTGTTCCCATTAGTTTCCTCCCTCCCCCAGCGGCTGCTCCCATTAGTTTCCTCCCTCCCCCAGCGGCTGTTCCTATTGGTGTCCTCCCTCCCCCAGCGGCATTGGTTGTCTCCCTCCCCCACCAGCTGTTCGCTTCAGTTTCCTCCCTCCCCCTCAGCGGCCACAAAATATCTGCCGTCAACAGATGTTTTTCATGTGTCGCCCAGATAAAATATACACTATTACAGAGGGCGTTCCAGTGTAATTTCCACTGGAGATATCAAATGACACAACAGAACATTCCTTCATACCGACGACGAATTACATATAAAACTACTAGTCTGCTCGCGGAAATTAAGTTGTTCTGTTACCAAACGCTGCTGACGATCAACTGGAAACAACGTTTGGGGTGCCGCGGAACAAATATATTTCCCAAAAGAAACGTAGACACAAAACGAGTCAAAGGCGCGGGAGTTGAGTAACCAACTGTGTGACGTCACACGAGGGCCAGACGACATATCGCGTCTGGTGACCTTGTTGTTTAGGGGCTATGTAAACAAAGCGAGTGCAGCCGTCATGTTTTGGCGATTGTTTGGCGCGGCTTTCTTGACACTTGCCTGGTTTCTTTTTGCCTTTTGTTTCTCCTGCATTCTTTCTTGCAATGATGCATGTATGACCTGTCGTGTGCTTGTACTCGCACCAGTCTATGTCATTCGTTGAAACCTGAATGGTTTGTTATCAGCGTTGCGACTGAATTTCGCGCATATTATATTGATGGGGAAATAGGGAAAGGTTATCAATCCTGTTGTCTGTATTTTTATCCTATGTATCAGTATTCATTGGAAGGGATATAAGACTGTACTGTACAAATGACAAGTCTGTGTTTCAAGTAAATACATAAATAAATATTTTTATACTCATTATACACGGGAGAAATGTTCAATGTTTCTCAGTGCCTGCTGAATCATCTCCAGATAAAGTCGCAAACTTCAATTCTTCCTATATCAGCTGCTGATATAGTAACAGACTGCAGCTATATGGAAATATTTATATCAGTCATGAGATGATGATGATTTGTATCATATATGATTTATTCATTCACCAAATATCCTATATTCTGTGTCGACAGGTACTGTGCCCGGTATGAGATCTCCAGCGCCCGCAAGTCGTGCAGCACTACTTTCTTTGCGGACTGGGCGCCCCGGATGAAGGAAGGCAGCACGGTCTGCGTGGAGTGCCAGCAGCTGGCCATGCACCGGGACCTGGGCGTCCGTTGCCGTGGACACGGGATCTACATGCGCGAGACGCGTTGGAACGCCGTCACAGTGCCCGGATGTCACGGCGAATGGGTGCTGAAGACTCGACACGAAGAGTGTCGTTGTAAACCCGACGAGGAGCTCTCCTTCATCTTGCTATGAGCGGCGAGAACCCACGTATATCGTCCACCACGAGACAGTCTCTTATTAGTATAAACTAGCGAGTCAACAAAGGTGAAACGAAGCGAACAACTTTGAAAACAAATAAAATGCCTGAAATGGTAGTAGCCGCAGTGCATTTGGAGTGCAGATGCAAGCTTTCTGCTCTGTATTTTTTATCTTCTGTAGGAAATTATTTAATAATATCTCACTGAGTTGACAAGTGCATGAAATCCTGATGTTGGTCGGTTGGTAGTTGGACAAGATACGGTTTAGTTTGACCTTCAGGGAGTAGAGTAAGCTTGGACAATGAACAAAACAGAATGTTGCTTCAATTAGTATGACCCTCAAAGCGATGGGGGAGCTAACGTACGGATTCAGCAACAAATGCCGTGTGTGTCGATGCCTAGAGCTGAAAACTGAAAACAGCACAATGGCTTCCACACCTTAGGTATGACGGGACAGCGGTCTATAACTGCGCGCTCGTCTGGTCCGTTCCTCAGTAAACGTTCGTATAATAGACGAATGGTTGTGTCACGGTATGAAGCTCTCGTGTTGATCCAGATCTATTCATAAATCTCTCGTACGTATAGGCTATATATGCGTCAGCCATCATTGGTCTGTGACATCTTTATACACTTGATATCTATGACGTCACATTGTGTCGTTCATATCGCCCGGGTCGATAGCGTCGGAACACTTTTCATCCGTATCCCGCTGAGTAAGTAGATTGCTCTTGGGTGACTGACCATCATATTTCTGCTCTTACAGCAGGTAACTCATATACTATAATATTACTATGAATCACAGGTTAGCGGTGCCATTTTTGTGTGCAGTTGAATGGTGAAACACTCTGGAAAACTGTATCTCAGGTTGCATATTCTTTGCACAATAGTGTCATTTACCATTAGCCCATAACTCACCACGGTGCTGCGAAGAGAGGAGAAGGTTAGTCTTTTTTGTACCACACATTTGGTGAGTCCTATTTTTTAGGAAAGAGTACTGTACTATTGTTACATGTTGCTTGTTGACAATGACCATCGGCTTGGCCAGTACTGGGTTATATCTGCCATCACCATCACCAAATACGATCATTGTCTACACTTGATTATACGTTCGCTGTCTTCACTTCCGGTTTATTCGGATGTGTTGTACGTACGCTGTACACGTACGTATGCAAGTTGTACACCACATGGTCATTAACAATAGCGAAGAGCAGCTGGTGGAGCTGCCAGTAGACGCGAACAGGTTAAAATATAACAACGCGAAGCGGTGGCGAAGAGGAGTCTGTCATGTCACCTACGAAATCCCCCGCCGCACTGTACATAGTGTGTATAGATTATTGCTAAGGTAGTATTTGTGTAAAGATTAGACACCATTTTATTGTCGTAATATATATATTATATGCAGCCTGGTAGCTTGATTGCTTAGGAGGTTTTTGTACGTACTTGCGTTGATAACTTCGAGCCGTCATTACTGTTCTAATGTAGGCTTTCGGGAAGGTGACAGGACGTGGTGTACTTATACATTGTGGAGATGTGGTCATGATGTGTGGTCTGATGCCTGTCGAATCTCTGTGAAATCACTGCGCGCTCGCTCACAACGACGAAATGACCCACGTCCCTCTCTCTATATACGTGTGTATGTTCAGCAGCCATGGAGATTTTACACTGAGGACCTTGGAGACTACCTCGCTAGTGAGTGCCTTGCACACCTGATGTCACGTTACATATACGTCATATCCCCATTATGTTATTAATGTCACAGAATGGGGACCAATTATCCTGTGGTGCTGCGCTCTCCTTCTTGCGTCCATGCTGACGTCATATCCTGTAGATGTCGCTCCTACATACATCGGGCATATATTTGTTACCCGTTACCATGGGAACAGGACATGCCTGGTCAAACAATCTGGTGCATGTTGGTTTAAGTTAAAATTCAGTGAGAGGGTAGTATTGCCAGTGTATGTAGTAAGTGTCAACGTTGGACTGCAAGAAACATTCTATTTATAATAATATTCATGTGTTTATGGGTGTGAACTAGTTAATGAAACAAAGACACAAGAAAAAAAACATGATATAATGCATCCTTTTAGCAGTGTAAAGTAGCGTACGCTGCCAGTTTAAGACGTTTCACCACACAGTGACATGGACAATAGATAAAGGCGATGATTCTGGCATTAACGTCACGAATTCGGGAGGTTGTGGAGTGCCACAGAAGCCAAAGAGGCCGTCTGTATACAGCTGAAGCAACAGGACATGCTATGAAGGCCACTGACGCTGTAATTATCCTCTCTCTCTGGCACAGAACAGGATTCGTGGGTCCGTCTCCTGGCGTTACCATGGCGTCACCATGGCATCCACTCCACTTCACCTGTCTCTGAGATATCTGTAAATTACTTTTATGGCTTCTTTTTGTGACTGAAATTTACAATAAATAACATGTTTTATGATATTTATCGACGTCTGTTGTTGGTACATTTGTTCTGTACTGCCATGTGACTAATTTTTGCCCGTGATATACCGGTAATTGTGACAGTAAACCTGTCAGCAAGCTTCAAGTCAATCCGGTTTTACTTACGTTAGTTTACGAACTACATAACATACACAAAACATAAATGTCACCATCGCAAAGCCCAATTTAAATCCGCTTTATACAATATTTTAGTTAGTTTATTTGGCAACTGGCGCCGGCAGAATAGAGGGGTGAGAATACAGTTAGCCATGCACTCCGCAATATTTGCGTTAGCAACATTTTCTCCAGAAGACAATGCCGGTGCCACACCGGCAGTGTGGTAAGTATCACGGGGTGCGTATCCTTGCCAACGGGCTATGTAGCGATTCATCCCAACTTGACAGCGCACCGTTCCAGACCGCGCATGCGCCGATAAGTAAACACAATGGCTTCGACGCGGTTAAAAACGGAAGAAGAAGAAGCAGAAGCAGAAAAAAAAGCTTCAGTTCGCACTGGAAACTGAACTTCGCACCGGCGATGCTCCCTCCTCATCTGCCCGTTCGCCCCTCCCCCCCCCCCTCCCCGCCGCCCCCCACCCCCCGCCACCTCCTCTGCCCCATCTCACCCCATCTCACACAGGAAGACTTATTTTTTTGGACTGCTATGACATGCATTTTAAGTAAATGCATCGTGAGAAAGACTGCACAGGCGTCTCGAGGGGATTTGACTGACTGACCCGCCAGCTGCTCAGTATAAAACATGAAGTCTATCTTCTCGGGTCGTTATCCTGGGAAGATTTAACACTTGCACAGTTTACTGGTGCTATATTCTCCACCCGTAACCCTCCAGTGTGCTTAAACGGCCCGAATTCTGGGGGCGGTAGGAAATATATGTATTACATAAATAAGTATTATATATAATATAGGGTTTAAATGCAATACAGAGGTGACAGGTTACAAATTATATGTCATATTTTCTGGCTCGTTAAGACGGATATGTTAACCCATATTTAAGGCGTGATCGGGTCTATGGACAGGACCAAGCTGGGGAAGTCGGAGCCACCTGCGGCCACCTGCGGGCACAAATATATACATACGCACAATGTGGCGTAACTCCCGATGGCGAACCAGGCAGAGGTGCTTCATGGCCATATTGGCAGCCCCTCCAGTACGTAGATTACCTGCTATAACGGTATTATAGGAGGGTATATCTGTGACTATAAGTGGAAAAACCGGGGGTGGGGGTAGTCGTTTGGGGGTTGGGCTAGTAGGTTGGGAATCGAAGCTTACGTGGGAAGAGGGCTGGGGTTGTGGTTGGGGGAAACTGCGGGGAAGGAGTAGCGGTAGTAGGGTAGGGGCGGGGGCAGTAGGGTAGGTGAGGGGTATACACGGTGGGAAGGTGGGGGTAGTAGGGTAGGGGTGGGGGCATACACGGGGGGAAGGTGGGGGTAGTAGGGTAGGGGTGGGGGCATACACGGGGGGAAGGTGGGGGTAGTAGGGTAGGGGTGGGGCATACACGGGGAGGGGGTGGGGCATACACGGGGAGAGGGTGAGGGTAGTAGGGTAGGGTGGGGGCATACACGGGGGGAAGGTGGGGGTAGTAGGGTAGGGGTGGGGCATACACGGGGAGGGGGTGGGGCATACACGGGGAGAGGGTGAGGGTAGTAGGGTAGGGGTGGGGGCATACACGGGGGGAAGGTGGGGGTAGTATCGAAGGGGTGGGGCATACACGTGGAGAGGGTGCGGGTAGTAGGGTAGGTGAGTAAGGGTAGAGGAATCATGTTGTGGGCAAGGTTGTGTCGCTATAATTCAGGCGTTGCGCATTAAGCCCTTGCTGCTATGTTCGGCCCACTTTGATCGGAACTTGGATATCTCACCTCATTCAATCACTGATATCAGCGCTGTTTCCCTCCGGCCAATATAAATGGGCCGCCAGGTAAAGGTAGCACACCCGTAAGCACTGTTTTGCGTAACAAGTGTAAGGGGCGGACCATTTGATTTCAGGGGAGGGAGCATGGGGGGTGGGCCTTTTTCGGGAGCATTTTCTTTATTTGTTTGCGTTCTGAAAGGCAGCAAAACGCTTTTGGGGCATTTGATTGGATACTTTCTATAGTGTTTGTACTTGTACACTTGTACACGTGGGATGTGAGCCCAGGCTTCGGCGGACAGGTTGATTTCTCGCAGTCGTCAAAAACCGAACCAATCTAAGTCTTCAACGCATTCCGCTTAGGGCTACCTTAATTATGTCTCTATTGTCAGCTCCTTGTTATACTATTTACGGCTTTTATGCTAAACATTGGAACAGATGACGATTTATTGTTGAGATTTATAGCAGTCAATGATTACCGTAGTAGAAAGAATCAGTGATCTGAGCGTTTTTCAAGCAAACATCTTGACAGTAGCCGCCTGAACTGCTTTGATCCCTAAAGAGGCTCGCCAGCTGACTTGCTTTCCCATGTTTATCCTACACATACTGGACAGACGGAGTAAAGTGAGTTCGATGTTCTATTATTAAATCGGGCCATTTCCCTCTCCAGTATCTAAATGTGTGCACAACAATGACACGAAACACATATTCTTCAAGCGTACGGGTTTTCCACAGGATGCGCAGGATGCGTGTGACCTTGCAGAGTGCAAGGTCACGCGGCACGTGTATCTGGATCCATGAAGTCGGCTACTACGTCTTAGCACCTAACGAATTTCCCGCTCGAGACGCGCTTTTTCTTTGCAACGCGCCTGAATCTTAAAGAATAAACTTCACAATGGAAAAAATAAACTTTAGAGAAGTCGTAGAAGCTTATTACATAAGTGGGTTCGTTCACTGCGTAAAATATCGTGGCACTTAAATACCCCTAGGGCATTTTTTTGGCGAAAATCCAGGTGTTTGACCACAAACACTGCGCAGAAATGGTCACGTGGTCTACTTAACCCTAATACGATCACGTGGAAATAACGCTGTAAGTGTGAAGGTCATGCACGCCGGGTGGTCGCGGATATCGCTTAATTAAAAACAGTTGCGTCACAATTGCGAACACTTCAAAAAATACAGTGCCAGGGGCGGATCTCAGACTCTGAAGGGGAGGGGAGGGGGGGCATTGAAAACATGCGACTGCATCGGGGCTCTCTGCTGGGAGGGTTCACCAATGTTTTGACGACTGGGTTGGGGGTGGAGGGTGGGGGGTTGGGGGGGGGGGCTTAGATTCGCCACTGAGTGGAGACTCAGTAAGCGCACCATGTTTGAGCCCCTGGTCAGGGCTACCCGTGGACATGATAACTCAACGGTGTAATGCCTTATTTACGAACTCGTGTCATAACATTCCTATGAATACTGCCCCCGTTATATTCTGCATGGTTGGTGGCAGGGTGATGGAGAGTAAAAAAAGACTTTAACAGGTTTATTTCTTCGATCGAAGGTAATTAAACTTTTATTCGAAAAATATTGCGCATTTTCTACCATTCTAGCATTCTGCCCCTGTCCACACTCCGATAACACACAATGCCTAAGGTAACGGCATGAAGGAAACACAGGGGTCAACCCATGGTCTAGTAGGTACTGCGTTCGGCTATATTGTTAATAATGCTATGCTAATCCAGTCTTTCCAATCCACCTTTGCAAGCGTCTATGTTTAGGCAGAATAAAAATCTGATGTTTTTCTTCGCAAAACTCACAAAGATATGACACATTTGAAAGACATTCTGCCATACTGGTTCAGATCCACCTTTGCAAGCGTCTATGTTTAGGCAGAATAAAGATCTGATGTTTTTCTTCGCAAAACTCACAAAGATATGACACATTTTAAAGACATTCTGCCATACTGGTTCAGATCCACCTTTGCAAGCGTCTATTTTTAGGCAGAATAAAGATCTGATGTTTTTCTTCGCAAAACTCACAAAGATATGACACATTTTAAAGACATTCTGCCATACTGGTTCAGATCCACCTTTGCAAGCGTCTATGCTTAGGCAGAATAAAGATCTGATGTTTTTCTTCGCAAAACTCACAAAGATATGACACATTTGAAAGACATTCTGCCATACTGGTTCAGATCCACCTTTGCAAGCGTCTATGTTTAGGCAGAATAAAGATCTGATGTTTTTCGTCGCAAAACTCACAAAGATATGACACATTTTAAAGACATTCTGCCATACTGGTTCAGGTAAGTGCTGGGATGTTGCGTTCTTGTGCATCACGTCATCAGAACTTGTTGCCGGTATTTTTGCCAGTTAAACTAAAGTTAAAAGTCAGAATGTTGATAAGAGAAGGCCAACATTCTCTTCAGTTCAGTCTTACAGACATGTTTCCTGTTCTGGCCATGGAACCAACATAATCACATAATCACATAATCACATAATATCGCATCAGCCAAAAAGTTAAAGCAATATACTTACATGCTCCATCTTAGATTTTTACATTTTAGAATCAAGACTAAAAGTATCTCAAAATTATGATACATATGTTTTATATCTCTTTGGTTCTGTAAAACAAACTTTTCAACATAAATCTGCGCGGTCTATTTTTATCGCGCGCGGACGTGATAGCGAGCCGCGGTCGACATCACACACAAAATACCGAACGGCGAACAGGCGCGCAGGGATAAAGCCGGCCACCAACTTCTGCTCCGGTGACCAAATTGCTTCTCTCCGGATAGCCCACAAGCTTTCAGGATTTAAATTCAAGACAGAATGTACTTATTTGACATGGAAAAGAGGTTGGTAATACAAAAAATTACGGAATATATTGCTTTAATGGGTAAGCCCCTAGCAGAAATAACCTCTGTTCTCAAGACGAACATCCTGTATTTTATACTCTGTGCCCGGATTGGGATTCGAACACTCTTTAGGCTTACTGAGGAAAGGATGAAGACCCCAGCACGGGCGAGAGGACAGTACTACGCCCCCGAGGCTATCAGCACCTGAAGCCCCCCCCCACCCCCTCCCCTTACAGTCCCTCCATTGTGCTGAGTACTATGAGTTTAAGCAATCTTCGTGCTCCAGTTTCTTCGCCTGCTTAATATTATATCGATTGTTTTTATTGCTTTAAAATATATGTATATAAGGGAAGCAGTACAAAAACATGTTGGCTCGCCTTATCGAAAATCTATCACGAGTAAAAATTCTCACAATACGACGAAAGCGACGACACAGTCTTGAGGAACACTGGAAGGGGTACATTAAACAGACAGTCAGCGGAGGCAAATTGAAATAAACTTCGGTGTTTGGCCTGCGGCATTGGAAGAGAACAAGAGGGCACTGACTTGAGCACTGACTGGAGTTTGGGCGCGGCGGTGACACACAACGGTGACCTCTGGCATTGGTACTGCCATACCCGCTGTGACGTCACTGCCTGACAGCCATGGCATCGTGTGTGCTACGAGCACGCCTGGGCTTATGGCTGGAGTCCCGAGAACTTAAGGATGGGGGCGAGATAAGGCAAGAATGCCTCACGCACTTAAGGTTTCAAATCTCACACCATGGCGTAATGTTGATGTATAGTTTTGCCTAGAACCGGCAGCGGTGAGCAAATATGGCTTGTTGGTAATAATCTATCTGGCTGTAAGTAGCTGTGTAATGTCTAACGTAACTTGCGTACCTTTGTTAATTCGGTCGTGCTTCCATGTTGTATTAGCATAGCTCACGTATAACCCATTTTTATCTCGTTTGCACAGCGTGTGTGCAAACGTACACCATTCCGGAATGATAGATAGGTTGTAAGGTAGCAATTTAGCGGCTGCTCAAATGCAAGGTGTTTCCATAGCGTTAGATCATAAAATAGACGATGGGTGACGCACAGAGAGGGGGGGAGGGTTAATGGGGTTAGGCCACGATTTTTACAGTTATTAAGTGATGATTACAGCGACGTGCGGCTTCTCTGTTACTGAAAAAGTGATACGTACGAAACCTATTATTAACGGACAAAACCAGCAACTACGAAAATACTTGCTTTAAGGCGCATGTTACAAAACTACGAACGCAGAGGGGACGTTGGGGAAAAAGTCACCACGACATCGGAGCGGCGACTACAATTGCTATGTATACCAGATCACCCCTCCCCCACCCCCCTCTTCCAACACATACATACCTCTACCACCCGTCCTACCGCAAGGAACACGTTGTGTGAGCGTCACAAGGGATGCAAGCGAGGAGCCAGTTGTAACGTGACCACAGTAAGAGATAGAGAGGATCGAGACACCGGACGCTGGGGGTAGACAATGCTGTCCCCTGTGTGAGTGACGGAGGGGGACCCCGCCACAGGTCGACACCGCCACCACCCGGCACTGTCCTAGCAGGGTTCCGAACCGGTCTACAACCAACCATTGTCTTGACGCCTGGCCGCAAAACCTTCATCAAGCCTGCTTTTCTTCCTTTTTTGTTTGTTTCTTTTTTTGATTCTTTTTTCCACTTTTTCTCTTTTTCTTTTCTGGATGTATCCTCCCTCGTATTATATTGGTCGCTCCTCTATCCTTCATCTGGCTCTTCATATATCTGTGTTGCCCCCGCCCCCCTCCCCTAACCACCTCACTGCTCTTTTAGCCCATGTATTCCCCCCGTTCTGTATTTGTTGCTTCATCAACTATGTCTTCTCTCGCTATTCCTGTATCCGCCTTTCCCATCCCCGTACCTTCTACTCCCACCACCCCCATAGATCGAACGAAGCTGTCAAGTGACTTTGTGAATGAAACTCCTGTACCCAGGCCACGGCTATCCGAATGCCGTTATTCAGCGTCTGTTTATACCTGAGCTATTTCCACCCACACTTCATCCAGTCCAAGTGTGGTAAAACTGCGGCAGAGCGGCCGGAGCGAGTGCCTACAGAAAGACGTTGTTGGCTCGGTGGAAGTCAGCTCTGGTGCCGTCAGCGATAACACGAAAGTCTGGATTTACACGGAAGCGCGTTCTGCAGATAATACTTTAACACATACATACACTGTTCTCTACTCCTTCTCTCCTTCCATAAATGTCCAGATTTGTTGCGCTGTGTAGCTTATCTGATATATGTTTACAGAAATAATTAGTCCTCCAGATAAGGAGTTTAAAAGGCCTTCGAACGACATGTCTTTGGTATGAGAGCCATGAGTTGGTTCGCACACCGCGCAGAACCATCCAAGCCGGAATTGCTGACACTGACTTTAGCTATGTTCACCTACCTTATGTAGCTGTATTAGTGCCGTGAGACCTTCTGTTATGAAAGCAGACATTTTGCTGCGACGAAGTGTCTATTTCCGGTGGTTACACGAGACAAGCTTTTTAGTTTATTTCGCCTTTAGCCTGTCACTGAGATTTTCCGTTAGAACGCGCCAGGCACAGAGCCACTTAATGACACGGAAGGGACCTGTAAAACAAGCTAGCGGGGGGAAGGATTAAACTCCATTAAGGATTGGTGATTGCAATTGTATGCTGACCGACCACCGAGCATAGCTAACATTCATTTATTACCCGCCATGTTAGACCGAACTCTCCTAAAAATCTTAGCTGGAATTTTCTGCATCCGTTAATGTTGTTGAGCGAGTGTTGTCGTCATTGCATCAGGTCTTCCGCTTACATTGTGTTTTACGTTTACATTGTACAATTTAGGATATTGTAACACAAGCTGGTGAGGTTAAGTGGTATAACGAACAGTTTTACTAGCAACACAGTATAACTTTTCACCTTTACAAGCGGAATGATTGACGGGCTACCAAGGTGGGTTATCAAAGGTTCAAAATTCGGGAGCAGTGGGGGGGGGGGGGTCCATTAGTCTAGTATGCTCCCCCCAAGATCCGTAGGCCCAACCCAACGGAACCATCATCCCGTATAAGTGCCCCCTCCCCCCCTTTAAACATCTAGGATCCGCCCTGGTAGCCGCTCGTCGCCTTGTTAATAGACGAAAGCCCAGATATATCTCAAAAATACATGATTTGCATTGAATGACTTCCTTCGACAAAATGTTAGGCGCCTTAGATTACCTCTACAAATCTGGATCGGGATTTATAGTGAATGAAATAAATGATGAAAAAGGCAGCCAGTGGCTCCGCCTGGCGAGAGATCAAGTGCCGGTATTTATTGATACAGGTGAATCAGCAGAACCTGTAGGAGAATGAATGCACACTGGCGGGGAATGCTGACGTAACGGGCCACGAATGCGGCGG